>VYXB01007301.1:55075-131792 GCA_013397135.1 Pachyramphus minor | reverse complement strand
CCATCCCATCCCATCCCATCCCACTCCATCCCACCCCGGTGCGTGGGCTCTGCCGGTGCAGGGTGTGTGTATTCCCCCCTCTCCCCGCCCCACACAGCCCGGGTTTCGTGTCTGAGCTCCCCCGACCCCCTGGGACACCCGAGCAGCGTGGGACAGGACACCGCAAGCCGCTGCCTCCCTCTTGTGGGCGAATTTGGGGAAGGACGCGAGGGGGTTGAGGCGGGGGGGAGCACCCGGGAAGCCCCTGGCAAGGCTGGCACCTACAAAAACACCCCTCTCCCCTCCCCAGGCGGGGAACACCAGCCAGGCATCCCGTGCTCTCCAGCTTCTGGGAAAACAAACCTGTGTGTGCCCCCAAAGGCTCATCCAGCCCCGTGATGGGCTCATGGGGCCAAAGAGAGCCCCCCTGATGGGCTCCTGCAGCCAGGTCGTGCTCTCTGCAGGGTTAGAGGCTGGGTCTGAGGTCAGTGAGGGGAGCAAAGGACGTGCAATGGTGCTGGAACCACAGTCTTGGGCCGTCTGTGACAGCCTGTCTGACTCGGGCTGGGGAAGAGTTGGTTCCACCACAGGCAGAGGAAGATCATAGGATCAGAGAGTGTCCTGAGCTGGAAGGGACCTACAGGGATCGTCCAGTCCAACCTCTGGCCCTGCACAGACACCCCAACAATCCCTCCCTGTCCCTCAGAGTGTTGTCCAAACCCTCCTGGAGCTCTGGCAGCCTTGGGGCTGTGACACTGCCCTGGGGAGCCTGGGCAGTGCCAACCACCCTCTGGGGGAAGAACCTTTTCCTAATCTCCAGCCTAAATCTCCCCTGGCACAAATTCATACCATTCCCTTGGGTTCTCACACTGATCATCAGAGAGCAGAGATCAGCACCTGCCCCTCAGGACACCTCCAGTAGAGCCATGAGATGGTCAGTGTTGGCTGGAGCACAGGAGAAGAAACCAGCCTGTCCACTGCAAGAACCACAGAGCATTTGGCAGCTCACAGCAGTGAAGAGCAGAGCAGCATCTCCACAGGACCCACTGGCTACACAGGTCTGTGGTTCCCTGTCTGGAAACCCAGGTTACCCCAAGACCTGGGAGCTTCCAAGCCTTTACAGGCCACCTGACTCCCCACACAGAACTGGAAGGAAAAAGGGAATGGAGGGCCAAGGGAGCTATTAAAATCCCCTCCATGGGCATGATGGGTGGCAGGAAAATCCCAGCTGCTCCCAGAGATGCTGAGATAGCCCCAAGGGATGTTTTAGGAGGCCTGAAGATGAAAAGAAAAAGGCTGAAAAGAAATAGTCGGGGGAACTGAGCAAAAATATGCAAACTTAGCTAAGAGCTGCAAGGAAATGATAAAGGCCAGGGAAAAACAGAAAAATAACACTGCCAAGAGGGCTACTGGGAATAAGAAGGAATTTTGCAAATTGCAGCAAAGGGAAAGCAAATACAGTGTGAGTCAGCCCATTAATAAATGAGAAGGGAATGCAAATTAATGAGAATTCAGAAGCAGCTGAGGTACTGACCTGCTTTCAGATTTTCTATTTCATTCCCAACCAAACCAAGTTTTGGGAGGTGTTAACCCTTTCCTCTGCACTCTGCAGAACTGGGCATGACACTGTTGGTGCAGAAAGTCTGGGAGCCTGTGGCACTACAGCTCAAACTCCTTCATGCACTTGTGCAAAACCTCATCACAGCTGAACCATGGAAGTCTGGGATGGACACCTCAGCCACTGTGTGTTGCTCCCACCAGGCACCCTTTTCCTGCAAGCCCTTGTTCCCATGTGGCTGGACACACAACAGCCTGGGGAAGAACTTCTCTCCCACACACCCAACACCTCCCCCTCATTCTCCCACTCTGTTTATTTTTTCTATTGATCCTATTTGATTTGAAACGGTTTTGAGAAGCTTTATCCCAGCCAGCTACAGTTGAGAGCAGCTCCTCTTTCCAATCCTGCTGAGAGCTGTGGATCTTAGCCAGTATAAACCAGTACAGCTCCATTACAGCCAGCAGGGAGTTCTCTGATATACCAGCACCCTCAGAGAGGGTCAAAGCACTTGTTGTTGATAACACAGATCAGTGGGATGTGTGCTCCACTCATCACTGTCTCTTTAGGACACCCCAGCACAACCTCTCTGCTGAGTGGTAGCAGCTTGTTTTATGGCTCAGCTCCTGTTTGATGATGTATTCATTGATCTTTGCCGCTTCCAACCTCTCAGTTGCTCATTTCCAAACTAATCTTCATCGCTCCAGGATCCACCAGCAAGTGCCTCAGTCTGAACTTTGCCCTCCCGCTCCCAGCAACCCTCACCCATTTGCAGGGTAAGGTCCTGCAGCCTCTGAGTCACGCTGATTTTTGCCCATCACAGCATCCCAAAGACCCTTCACATCCCTCCAGAAGACAATTTCATGTCCTGATTTTGCAAGGAGAAGCCTGTTTCCAGAGGCAACAGAATTAGGGAATCCTGTAGTTAAAGTTGTTCTGGCCTCTGACAGATGTTCACTGTCCTGGCTGCAGTTTCCCAGGCTGGATGCTTGTGTATGCTGAGTAGCTGAAAAGCACTGAAGTTAACCCAGCACTGCTGTCAGTCAGGGAATGAAAACCTGGCTTTGGAAACCACTGGAGTGCCCTGCAAAGGATACAAGAGTCAGAGACTACCACTGAGATGTACCTGGAATTCTGTGGGGTTTTTTTCCCTATTACCTTGTCTGAGTCCTTAAATAAATATGCATTTGCCTCCCAAAGATCCTGGAACTTGTATTTGTCTCTGAAAGACAAATGGGAAAATGGAACTTGTGCTTTCAAATGCCTTTTATAGCTACCTCTCCAAACTGCAATATGGGCAGGCAAATGGCTACACGTCTTCTCTGAGGGTGTCTCTTGTCAGGTCCATCTTTACAAGATCTTGACCTGCTGTTGGAATTGGTTGCCACTGGCTGAAGCTCTTCTCCAGAGTCTGAGCTCCAAGTAAATACTAAATGTCAAGGATCATGATCTAAAGGGGCAGAGAGAAATAAGATGGGGACATTGGACTCAGTCCTCCATCTGCACTCGGTTTTTCCAGTGCAAATTACCCAGGAGGGTGTTATGATAACTCCTCCCCAAAGTTTGGCTGTCCTGGATGTCCTACCTCAGCTCCCCATCACCTCAGCACCAAAGATCTTCCTGTGCAGTGCAGAGCACAGATCCCAGCACTGCTGTTCTCCCTGCTGATCCCTTCACCTCCCTCTTTTCCTCGCTGAGTTTCCACTCAGGCTTCATGCAAAGGTGTCTGTGATGGTGCTGGTGGGGCAGTGGATGCAACTACCTTGTCTGGAAGTGTTAAGAGATCTCCCTGGGGGCCAAACTGGCTGAATTTGGGCAGTCAGACTTACAGCACAACTCTTTGGTGTATCATGTGTATCTGGGCAGGGTCAAGGGTCTGTGTGCAGCCACACAGCCGAGTCCCCACGAGTGGAACCTGCCTGGGCTGTGCACTTGGATCCTGTATTTTTAACCTGACCTCCTCTTGACCCTAATGTCTGCAGCTACAACTGGAGCCTTAGAGCCAAAAGCCTCCCAGAAAGCAGTGCTGTGGTTCCAGTAAGCCATTCCAAAGTGTTTCCAAACAGCTATTACAACCTGCACTGTCAGTTCAGAGCCAGCAAGCATCCCTGCCCTGGTGTCAGGCCAAGAAGGCACAGAGCAGGAGGGGCAGGACATGAATGCAGAGCCTCAGAGAAGCCAGAGGACCTGCTTAGTAGCATGGAATCATTAAACTTGGAAAGCCTTCTAAGATCATTGAGTCCAACCATTAACCCTGCACCAGCACCGTGTTCATCTCTAAACCATGTCCCTAAGCACCACAACTATCCTTGTTTTGAACACTTACAGGGGTGGTGACTCCACCACTGCCCTGGGCAGCCTGTTCCAATGCCTGGCCACTTTTTCACCCTTTTTTCTAATATCCAATCTAACACTCCCCTGGTGCAACTTGAGACCATTTCTTCCTGTCCTGCTNTTGTTATGTGGGAGAAGAGACCAACCCCCTCCTGTCAAGGAGTTTTAAGAGAGTGAGAAGGACTCCCCTGAGTCTCCTTTTCTCCAGGTTGAGCCCCCACAGCTCCCTCAGCTGCTCCTGGTGCTCCAGACCCTTCCCCAGGTCTCAGTGAGTGCTTGGTCCCTTCTGTCCCTTTGGGGTTTCCCTTCCAGCAGGGAACATCTCCATCCACCCCTTTCCCTTGTGCATATCACTGTGTGCCCACGTTCAAATCTCCCTGCCCTTCCCAAGAATGCACTTGGCCCTCACTCCTGTAAAGCCCTTTACAAAGGTGCCCCAGAGGTGGCTTTTTAACAAACAAGATGCAGGAGCAGAGTGAAGCTGTGGAGCAGATGATGACTTTTCCTTTGCTCACATCACCTTCCACCCCAGGCACAGCCAAGCAAGACACAGAGCACAGTTAGACTTCAAAATAGCCTGAAATTGGCTTAAGCCACTTGCAATCTTGTTTAAATATTACATTTGTTAATTTGGTTTATAGGCCTTCTGCTTTTGGGGTGCTTAAACTGCTTTCAAAACAGTCTGTCAACCTTTTTCCCCTGTAACTGGGAGGATTAGAAAAGGATTTTTATTTGAAATGAAGCCCAAGAGTTGTAGGTATTCACAAGACTGGCATCTCAGGTTATTGGGGAAACAAATCCTGGCTGAAATCATGTGCATTGGCAGCACCTCAGCACACTCAGCACCCACGTGTGCTCAGGCTCAGGGGTTTGTGTGAGGTCCCAGATGTATTCTGGCACCTACAGAATTGCCTAAGAGGGGAAACAATTCGACTGTCTTTAACACATCAGGCTCCAGAAATCATGAGACCAGTTTAACAATCATGATTCTATAATAGATGCTTTTTATTTGCCTGCAGCAGCCAAAGCTTTAACAAAAATACTGATTTTAGAGTGACTCTCACTACTGTCACCCAGGCAGGCAGCCACAGCTCCATTCCTGGGTTTTAACACTTTTCAGACCCTCTAGAAAATTTCGTTTTCAGATGAAAACCTTCCAGTTTTGTCATATCTGCTGTCACTGATGTTTTCCCTCAGTGTGAAAGCAAAATAGCTCTGGACAAAACTAATTTTATCCTATTCTGCTCATTTTTTCCCATTTTTCCCCACTAAGGAGTGGGATGCATTTGTCCAACCTGGTTCCACACCCACCCAGCCACTCGTGGCAGAGATGTCACATCTCAGTGTGGTCCAGGACACATCTTGCTCTTCCATTCTCCAAAATCACACCACCACTACCACAGCATTTGAGGAATGACCGTAAAACTGCAGCTGAACACCCAGCCCAGCTCAAAAGTGCCCAGGGGACAGGATGTAACTGAGACCTGGCTCTGCCTCCCCTGCTCCTGCACTGTCACAGGTGGGTCTCACAGCAAGCCCGGGTGTTAAAGCAGTGTTTCCTATTATAAAACACTGTTTTCAGTTACTTACATTTCACCAGACTTTAACTGCTGGGCAATTTTCCACCTCAGCCAGCCCCAGAGCTGCCTGCCTTTACAGCCACTGGAGGGAAAGAGGGGCTTCTAGGGGGAAAAAAAAATCACACCATCCTGAGGCAAGCAGTCAGGCAGGACAAAGTTTTTTTGGCATTTGGTGACAGAAGGTGCCTACACCACTGTGTCTCTCATAGATACCTCATCTCTGCAGGTGATTCAATTCATCCCACCCCCAGCTTGGGCTGTGTTGTCTGAACCTAGGCCAGAAAGGTTGAGCCAAGGAGAAGTAGTGCTTTGTGTTTGCTTAAAGACTTTGTGTGCATGTGAATGCCTCTATCTTAATGTTGCCATGACTTTTGCCAAGTTATGAGCATCATAACAACTCGTGCTCACACATAACTAGAGGAGACCCAAGGATCCAGACTTTCCAAGAATCCTGCTTGTTCTTCTGCAGTTCATGGAGATGGGATCATAGCTAGTGAAGGGAATTTTAGAGTGTTTTCAACCACAGGTATTACACACCCAAGGGTAATAGACATAATATTCAAGAAGAACTTGTCCCAGATTTATGCAAATGCTCCACATGTTCCACATAGTCCAACTGTGACATTTCCTGGAGACAGGATTTGCCCTCCATGGGCACCAAGGACCAGTGCAGCACCAGCAAGATGCACAGTTTCCTCACAAGTGGCATTGCCACAGCATGAAAGGGAACCCCTGGCTGAAGCCAACCAGAGGGCATAGCCTCTGACACCTGAGAGAGGTGTTTGTGAGCATGGTTGTGCTGGAATAGAGAACCTCAGCATATTGCTGCATGGAGTCTAAAGCCACCCCAAGCTCTCCAAGCTATCCTAACATCTCTAATCTTTCTCCAGATTTGGATGCCAGGGCTGGCACTGAGATCTACCAGGTGGAGAAGGGAAATAATGGCCAGAAAAAATTACTTGGGGAAAACACCTGAAGCCAAAACAAGCACCTCTCTTCTTCCACCCATCGAGTGCAGGAAAGGGAACAGTAGCAGAGGGGGAGTGGAGACCCAGCACAGCAGGGAAACACCAGGAGAAAAAGCCACCTCCCTGCAGAGACAGTGAAGAAATGGGACCAACTAATTCAAGCCCTAGTTTTCATCACAAAAATCACTGTTTCAGCCAGGTTGGGTTGCTCAGGTACAAACCTCACCATGAGCTAAAACCAAACGCAGGGCTCTGAAATCAGCATTCCCCTGCTCCTGGGTGAGGTGCTGGTGGTGGTAATCAACGGTGGGCTGGTGATGGAAAGGGGTGGGAAGGCTTCTGGAGGTGGGTTTTGAGGCTGGGAAGGTACCTGATGAACTCTGTACTTCGGACCAGCACGGCTAGATGGCACTGTGTACTCTTCCAGGAGTGGCACATCCCACCACAGCTCCCATGCCCAGGAATTTAATATCCCGAGTGTTTTCAGTTGCTGTTGAAGCTCTCCTCTCAGAGGCAGCTTATCTGAGGGATGGTGTGGGCTGTTGGGAGTTTTGTCACGGCCAGGGCACAGGTGACCTTCTCAGGAAGGAAAACTGAGGCAGAATTTTCTGCTTCAGGGTTATTTTCGAAAAGGCAAGTGTGTGTTTGAAGCAAGAAAAAACACCATTTCCTGGCAACCACAAACAGCAGAGACAGGACTTGAAGAGCCAGGCCTAGAGCAGATTCATCCCATCACACCTACAGAGAGCTCATGTTCACGTGCTGTTTATCCACACCCCAGGAGGAAGATGATAAGGGAATCCCAAGGGTCCCTCCCTACAAAACAGAAAAGTGGGAAGTGGTGTCCCCGTGTTGTTATGTCAGTACTGGTGTGGAAGACAGAGACCTAGATCTGGGGCTGCAAAACTCTGAGAGACCCAGCTCAGCTTCCTCTGCCCAGTAGCAAAGCTGGACTCGAGCTCTGCCCGGTGAGAGCCAAAAAGGAGCCCACTGAGATCTTCTGCAACCCTGGAAGACACTGGGTCACCCAGGCAGCGAGAAGAGTTTAGAAAAAGAGGGGGAAGGGCATCAGATATGAATGGAGGAGTGGGTGAGCAGGGTCAGGCAGCACAGAAGAGGATCACAAAGCCCTGACACTGCTTTTTAGTGCCTCGAAATTTATTTGGTTGGGGGGGGGAGTCGATCAGAGATGACAATCCAGAAGCAACCTTTACAAAAGGCAGGGCAGTCTGGCCCCTCAGTCCCCTTTTCCCCCAGCTGGTGGACTCAAGCTGGGAGGCTGGAAGACACCACCAGGCCGTGGTCCCCCAGCTGGGAGCCCACCATCCCTCGCTCAGCGCCTGCACGGGAGTCGGGAGAGTTTAACGTCTCAGGAGCCAGGCTCCCATGTTCTCCTCTTGCTACCAGCTGGCCAGGCGGGCTGCCAAGGGTATGCTGGCAGGAAACTGGGCAGTTTTCCATCAGGATTTCATCCGCAGTGACGGATCTCCGGGGGAATATTTCCGTCCTGATGAATCAGCAGTCTCTGGTGGGAGGTGGGCTGCCCGCCGGAGGGGTTAACGTCCAGCACTCGGGAAAGGTGTGAGTCCCCCCACCAGGCAGGTGTCAGCTAATCCAATCCCCCCCAGATCCATCCCCCACTGGAGGCCTCTCCCTAATCTGTTACAGTCGGCGTTTGCCCCGGGGCCGCGGATCTGATATCTCTTACGAGCAGGGTGTCAGTATTAACTATTATAATTCTGGATATTCTTGTTAGCCATGCAAATGTCCAGCCCGGGCTGGAATCTCGCTTCACTTTTCAGCTTCAGCAACATCCTGTGGCAAATTGCTCCGTGTGGAGAGACTCCTGTTTATCATCCCCGGCCACCACCTGTTCATCCCGCCGCGTTCCTGGGTTATCCCACCGGCAGCACAGACCCCTCTCCACAGCCCTCCCCTGCCCTGCTCCCTGCCCGACACCGCGGAATTCTGGCGCTGGCCCTTTATGGCAAAAATCTGTCTTTTATGGGGAGCTCGGAAAAGTGAAGTGGGATGTTGATTCCCTCCCCAAATCGCCCTGGTGAGACGCCCGACTGTTTGCATCTGCTTGTGCCAGAATCTGCTGGTGTCCATGGGAAGCAGTTCCATGGGGAAAACCCATCCCATGGGAATCAGGAGTGCACGCTGAGCCCCTCACAGTCAGTGCAGCCCCCCTCCAACAGGATGGCAAAAAGTAAAAGTGCTGGGATGGGCTAAGAGGTGGTTTTCTGCTCCTACTCCTATTTCTCACGTGGGAAGCAGGTGTAGGGCTCAAATGGAGACCAAATGGCAATGGGACAGAAAAATGTTAACAAGACAAAATCAGCAAGTGCTGCACTGAGTTCTGTAGTGTGATTAATAAAACAAACACATGGGGAAAAAAAACCAACAAACCTGTTTCAACACATGGCCAGAAATGCAGCGTGTCGTGCTATCAGGGCTATTCTGCCCTCTGAGTACCTGCCTCTCTGTTTGGGTTCACATTAAAATACTCTAATGTGCTTTTAGGTTTGGTGTTGGGGTTGGGTTTTTTTTTGGTCTTTTTTTTTTTTTAATTTTTATTTTATTTTTACAAATGCTCAAACTTTCCTGCCACAAATTATTCTTGGCTGGCTGACAAGTAGAATGGCTGTGTATAGCCATTTTTTTAAAAAAAAAAAAAAAAAAAAGGGGGCAGAATAGAAAGAAAAACGGTTTATGAGATATTTGGGTTGAATGTTTTCTTTCTACCCGAACATGCGGTGAAAGTTCAGGAGTTCTCACTTTTTTCCACCCAAAAGCCCCTCCTGAGCTGAAGCTCAGTCTCCAGCTTTTTTGATGTGATCTCACCTTTATAGACCATCCACTTGGAAAGAATATTGCTACTAAAAAAGCCTGGGACCAACTCCCTCTGTGGCCTCTTTCACCCCAAAAAAAGCCCCCTGGTACTGCTGTAAGGACAGGATGGCACTGGCAGCCCCAGCCATGGTAAGTCATAACTGAAGGCTCTGCAAAATCATGACTTTGGCATAAAAACCATGATTAAATTAGTAATAAACAAGCAAAACTTATTTGCCTGGTGGTCCCAGGTGCTCTCACCTGGGTTTGAACCATGAAGGAGAGAAACTCCTCGGGCACAGGCTGTGAAAGCAAATTTTCATGCAAGTACACAATGCCACTAAGCTGAGAATTTAAGGAAAACAGGGAACATCATGGAGAGTCATAAAGAGCTTTGCTGCAAGAATTGGCACCTCCAGCAACTCCTCACAAATCTCCCCACATCACGAGAGTTCATGGGCAGTTTTGGGATAATTAACCCTCAAGCACATTAAGTCCAAGGAAAACTAATTACTTTCATGGAACAAAAAAGATTGTTTTACAGGAGATGTTGTTCTTTGGCCTGTCTCTTCTGGAAAATGGCACCAGTTAAATGAAATCAGTTTTATTAAGTGACAGTGCTGTGAGAAGATTTACGGAACAGTTCTGTGTGATGGGCTTTTAATTACAGACCTGATGTCCATTACAAGGGCTGACAAGTTGCACATGCTGGATGAGAGAGATCATGTGAGCTGGGGACCTTTCAAAGCCTGGTCAGAAAGGGTTTTTTCTACACTTCTTCCTCTAGTGGAGCCCTAAATCAATCATTTAGCAATAGTCATAGGACTCATTTAACAGCACAAGCCTGATATCTCACCCAGAGAAGTGGTTGCATCCCGTTAGACATCACTGTGCTGTGCTGCCTTCAAGAAAGGTCGGTGACAGACCTCAACCCACTCTGCTTGTTTGCAGTCCAGCCTTCCCTGGGTGCTGCCCTGGCACCCATCCCATCATCCCTGCCCACACTGGAAGGGAACAAGCAATGGGTACCCACAGCAGCCCGTGGCCTTGGGGTGAGTTGCCCCAGGAGCCCTTGCTGGGTCCTGCAGGGACAGATTCCCTCACTGCCCCAGAGATGGGGAGGTCTCGCCTTGCTGAGGATTGTTTGGGTAAGTTGTGATGGATCGTGCCCCGATGTCGAGAGTCGAGGTGCAGCAGGAGGCTGAGAAACTTAACATTGAAAATGTTTTAAAGCAAAGGGAACATCAAAAGATCTCCAGGAAGCGGCAAACACCCAGAGTTCAGCAATCTCTGAAACAGATCCCCCTCCTCCCATCTCCATGTCTGGATAAGAGAGACTCCCAAGACAAAGGGCGATCAAGATCAGAGAAGATGGTAAGCTATAAATCAACCACCTCTCTCTTTTCACCTCCCTCCCTGTGCCCTCCAGACTCAGGAAACCCCTGGAGCCGCAAGACACAAATTCAAACAGCAAGATGACTCCTCCTGTCTCCTCCTCGAGGCACTTGCCCCAGTGCAGCCCCCAAGCCTTCCTCCAAATGCCACCCAGCTCATGGAGGTGCTGGGTGGGAAGCACAAACCTTCTCTCCAGCACTGCAGATTTTATCTGACATACCAGATTTAGACTCATACAGAAAAGTCAAATCAGCCTTAAAATCCTCAGACTCATTGTCTGCCACTGGAACAATATTTCTCTGTAAATCTGAGAGGTTGAACACAAGGTTAGGAGGCTCAGAGCCCTGAGCACGTGGGACCTGGGCACTGGGCACACATCTTGCAGGAGCAGGTACCCTACAGAGCTTCAGGAGGTCCTGGCTGGCATGGGGCAGCTTCCCTGGGTTTTAACACTGAGATGCATTTCTCAAGGGGGTGTGTTTGGGGTAGGTGTTCCCAGTGGTGGATGTGCCTCTCAGCGAGCTCCTTCCCCTCCATACTCAGAACCTCCTCCACCTCTGGGCATCCCATTGCAATATGGGGTGCACTATGGAGATGGGGGAGTAGAGGACATGTCTGGAATAAGGGAGAAGTGTGGGGCAGGTTTTGCCCTTTCAGCAGGGCCCGTGGTGAAGCAGCAACGCAGGGAGTGCAGCGTGTCTCCGGTGTAAGGGGATATGGTCCCTGGTGGGTGCTGGCTCTGGTTCAGGGGGATGTTTTATGAGCATGCATTAGTGCAGTTGCCAGGTTACTGGGCAGACAAACTATGTTCAGCCTTTCTGGGTGAGATCTCCTGCCCACAAAGCTGGGTCAGGCAGGAGCAGAGGTGGCAGCAGCCCCAGTGTGTGTGTCAACATTCAAGGGGCTTTACTACAACCTCAAGACACAGAGCAGAGCCCAAAGACAAAGAGAGGAAGGAAAGGAAACAAGGGATTCTGGGGGGACACACTGAGTAGCATTTCCTGTTAGTGCCACATCTGGGGCACCCCTGCCCTGAGCAGACTGACCCTCCCCAGCTTCATCATCTCTCCAGAGTCTCCTATGGCAAAGACAAGCTGCCACAGGGAGGGAAGGGAGGCATCTAATTTTTGGCATTGGCATGCTGCACACATCAGCTTTCACATCTACCTTCTTCTCCTCATCCAGGGGAAAGCAGGAGCTTTGCTGTGCCCTAAGGTGGCTCCTGACTTAGACCTGCTTGGCTTTATGACTCAGAGAGCCCTACCAAGATCTGCACTTTGTGACCACACTCCCAGGTCCTGCTGGGGAGATCTAGGGGTGGATGGGGGTGGATGGACCAGGGACCAGAGAGGGAGATGGAGGAGAGGGAGGCAGTGGGACAAAGGTGTGGGATTCAATAGTTGGTTTCAATAGGGCCACAGTGAAAGCAATGGTCTGCTGGGATGGAGTAGAGCAAACAGGGTCAGGATTTGGGGCAGGGAGGGCAGCAGGAGTGATTAAACCCTGCAAGGAGGCTGGATCAGGGGGGCAAAACTCAGGCTAGGGTGTGACAGCAGTGAAAGATTTGGGGTAGGCAGGGAAAAGCAGTGGGCAGAGAGATGTGACAGAGAGATTTGGAGGGGGGATACATAGGGCACAAAGGTGTCCAGGGACAAAGGCAGTCACAGGGTCCCTAAAGCACAAGGTAAAGCAGACAAATTTTGGAGGCAGGTGTTCCCCATGGGGGCAGGAGAGGGAGTGCTGGGGGCTGTAGTGCACTGGGGCAACTGGGCAGGGAACACAAGCTCCCAGCCAGGCAGGTGTGGGGCTGGTGGACCCCCTGCATGCCCGGCTCCTTGGTGGAGGGGGGGCTGAGTCAGAGGTGTTTCCCGGGCACCAAGCCACCAGGGCCTCCCCTGGGGGCTGTAACTCCAGCTCAGCCTCCGTCCTGCTGTCAGGCCCTGCGCCCAGAGCTTGTTATTGCAGGTGCACAGCAGCCACCCCCCACCACTGGTCTGTCCCTGTCCCTCCACTGCACCCTCTCCCCTCCCCACACCAGCCACCCCTGCAAGCAGCAGTTTGGGGTGCCCTGGGGTTGCCCCACCCTGCTTCTTTTCCATTGCACCCTTTCTCCCTTCTCCAGCTTGTTTCTGTCCCCTCATCCAGGGCTTGTGCCACCATGCAAAACTGCCAGCATGGACAGGTCACCACCCCACAGGGTCCGTGGTCAAAAGCTTGGGTGGGTTTGGCCACCAAGGATCCTTGCCAGCATTCTGATGTCCTTCCACGGTGATCCATGGGGCAGGGGGAATTATCCTTACCCTTCCCACAGCATCCACTCCCACCTGCCTTCCCCTCTGCTCTCCACCATCCCCCCAGGGTCTGCAGCCCTGCCTTCTCATCCACCCCAGCTTCCCCAGGGCCCCTCTGCTGCACTGGAGTCTGTCTGGTGCTCCCTACCCAGGTTCTGGACCCTTTGAGCTGCTCCTAACCTGGCTCCAGCCATCTGCCACCTTGCAGCATCTCCTCAGCCCCATGGGAACCCTGGGGAGGAGGCAGAGGGGCTGCCAAAATTCAGGGGCTGTCCTGTCCCTCCAAACCACCTCTGCCAGCACTGTCAGACCTGCAGCCCCCTTTGGAGCGGAGCCATTGAGCCAAACACCCCCTCCTGTTAAAAACAGCTCTTGGACACCTTTAATGACCCCAGGCTGGGGAGGTGGAGGCTTCAGAGAGCAAAGTGCCACTGGTGGGAGCTCAGCACCTCAGCCCAGCCCTGTGTGGTGCTCCCCAGGCTCTCTGAGCTCTTCTCTGCCGAGTTTGCCCGTGAGGATAACCAGGGACCAGTTCCATGCATTGGTGCCACATCTTATCACACACTGAGTGTCTGCAAAGCCCTCTACCCTGTGTCCTGCTTTTCCCAGGGCTGGGGCTCAGTTCCTCCCCTTCACCTTTCTCCTTGGCCGTCTGCACAGCTCCTGCCCCTCTGCTTTGCGGGGGACTGGGAGGCAATTACAGGCAAAGCCTGGTAAAGGCCTGCATTCCCATGCCCTGGCCTTGGCCTTGCCCAAACACCTTGAAGCATTCCAGCACTGATCTCCAAAGGACAAACAGTCCCACGGTGAGTTAAAGGCTTGCAAACTTGAGCCTCTTCTGCGCTGCGCTGACTCCGCTCCTGAGAGTCCCTGGAGATATTTTAAGCGCAGGTCTACAAATGTTTTAAAACACTGGAACAGCCCTGAGTGGTTTCAAAATAAATATAAAAAAAATTAGAAAGAGCCCCTCCTAAAAAAAATCCAAGAGCAGCAGTGGTTTGCATTTGCTGGTGAGCAGCAGGACCCCCTGCCCAGGCATGGGGGGGTCTCACCACAGCTCTGAAATAAGGTGATGCTTTGCCATGCTGGGCATGGGAGTGGTAGCTCCAGCTTATGCCACCCACTCCAGCTGGAGGAGGCAGCGTGTCCCACTGCACTTAGATCTCTTTGGATCACTGTGCCCACACCAAAGGCAAAGGGTCTTGAAAACTCCCTTCTCTTACTCCAGCCTCACTCATCTCTGGAGCACCCATTTATAGGTGTTCATCTGTGATGAAGGGGATCTGTTGTGCTTCTTCTTGCCATCATGTTCCTCAGAAAAGGGAAAAAAAAAGCAGATTTGTCCTTCCATGGTAGAACATGGAATGCTAATCCTAAAGGAGTAAGACAGAGTTGAAGAAAAACATGATTGGAACCAAAATATCTCCAGGAAAGGAGACTATGGCTGAGCAAAAGCTGTGAAAAGGCTGAGAGAAGCAGGGAACAGCCTGACCTCAGAGGTGACAACAGAGCAAGACTTCTTAGGGACACAGAGAGGGATTGCCACAAGGTCACTGAGTACTAAAGGAAGGGCAGAGAGGGCAAGGGCAAATGAGCCTTCAGGCCTCTTTTTTTTGTTCTTATCTTCTTTAACCTAATGTTCTTCATTTTCTTTCTTTACCTCTTCCAATTTCTATCCTAAAAATACCTCATGACTGGCCCTAGGGAAGGCTTGGCTTGACAGGAGAGGTCTGGTCAGCACATGGTCCCATCTCTGCACAGCACTGCCAGTCTTCAGCTTTCTGGAGCTGTCAAAAAAACAGCCTGGGAACCCCAACAGGCTTATTTCTCCAACCCCTCTTTCACCTTTTACCACGTCTGGGCAGAGATGTAGGAGAAAGAGCATCTGAGTGTCATCTGAACCTTTTGGTCAAGGCCCAAAATGGAGCAGTGACCTTTGGTACGTGAGCTGTGCGAAGAAGCCCTGTGAGCATTTCACGGTGCTCCTGAGGTGCTTCCCACTTCCTGGTCCAGCAGAACTGCTGCTCAGCACAGCCCACCATTAACCAGCTCATGGCCAGAGGCAGAAGGTGCCTCAATTTATTGTCCAGAAGCAATGGAGTGGCTGCTTGGCATCGTCACACTGCAGTGCAGAGCACCCGAGCTCAGTGAGCCCCGTCCCTGCAGTCAGCTGAGAGTCTGGGGATGGAGCCATTCAGCTTAACATCTGTTTTTTCAGCTCCAGGTCCCCACCCCTCCAGTCTGCAGGTGGTTCAGGACATGGCTTCAGTTACTCATGATGGTTCAGGAGCTTCTTTTTCTCTTTGGATTTCCTGTTGCTCTTTGCTGCAGTCCCACCTTCCCAGCTCCCCAGGATGAACCCAGATCCCCATCCCCATGAGGAGTTGGCCTCTTTTGCTCACTGCAAAGCTCATGTTCCTGCTTGCTGACCCCACAGGGCCCTGCTCCCAGTCTGCTTGGTGTGACCTTCTTGACACAACCAGAGATGCCCCACAACTGTGAGGCCCTGATCCATTTTCCCACCGCTTGGGATGCTTGGAGGATCATAGAACCATGGGATCTCCTGAGTTGGAAGGGACTCATAAGGGTCATTGAGTCCAAATCCTGGCCCTGCACAGAACACCCCAACAATCCCACCATGTGCTGTTGTCCAAACACTCCTTGAACTCTGGCAGCCTTGGGGCCATGACCACTTTGAAGATGGGCTCATCCTGGTGCCCCTAACCAGGGTTTTGGTATAAGTGGTCACTCCATGTAGCTGCCATTCCCTTTGCTGCCATGTGCATTTTCCTTCACACCAAAGCACTTAGTCCTTGGAGGTTCAGGGATCTTTTGCATCTAGATTATTTCCTCCCCACTTTGCAATGTCCTGAGCTCCTGTTTCTCAGCCAGACAAAACCAGAATATTCCTACCAGCCTCCCACAGAGCTGGATTTAGGAAACACCTCTCAGTGGCAAGAAAGAAAGAGTTATCTGCAGAAATACCTGATGTTCCTCTCAGACCTCTCCCAACATCATGTCAGCTCCTGTGCCAGTCACCTCCCTGTCTTTCCTTGGCTACGGTCTTTCTGCTGTGAGCTTCTTGCTCCAACCCTGGCACAACCTGGTTGTTCTTTCTGAGTCTTCAGCATAAGTCATGTTATCGTGGCCTTCACTCACAGGCAGGTTTCAATCTTTCTCTGGGGTTGTGGTGGAAGTTATTCAGCAGCAGGATTATTTTTTGACACATAATGGATGGCTGCCTCTGGAGACCATCCAGACCAACACTTTGTCATGCAAGGAGCTGTATGAACACAAACACCTTTATGGGAGAGATCAACATTTGTGCAGATGAGTCACCACCAGAGGCAACAGACTGGATACCAAACAGTTGGAGAAGGTCTCTAGAGAAGGGGCACAGCTTGTGGACACTCCCTCAGCAGACTGGCTGATTTAACAGCACTGTTCTGTGGGGGGAGAAATAAAGGTTGATATGCTGGGGTTTGTTTCATTTTCTGCGCCTTTTTTACTACCAAACTTTGGAGAAGGAACAGTCTGGAGGGTCACCACCCTTGTCCTCTCTCACTCTGCTCCCCAACCCCTACAAAGCAGCAAAACCACAGTATTTCAGCTGTGTCCCTCTGCCTTCATGTTTCAGTGTTGGAAAAAGAAAAAGAGGAAAGAAGAATAGAATTGTAAAGGAGTGACAAATGCAGGGCTCTGCTTGCCCTGCCAGAGGATTTCATGTACAGGATGCCATAAAAATCTCTTCTTTGTGGTTTCTGTAGGAAGGTTTCATCTCTGTCACCAGTGTCCCCTCTGCCCAGTTTGCCAGAATGGAATTTACTGTGTCTCTTTGCCTCTCACCCTCCTGCCTGGTTTCCCAGTCACCCCAGTCATTGCATTTTTTCCAGTCCCTTGTCTGTATGACCTGTTCCATAACAAGCTCCAGTCTCGAGTTGATAATGTTCAGCTCAAGGTTTTTAGGGCCACAGAGACTGGTCCCAATAAACCTCCCCTTCACCTTCCACACCTCATTGTCCTCCCCAGGGCCTTGGCTGTCCAAGCATCCCATGCCCTGGTTTGCAGCCCAGCTGTTCTGCAGCTGAGAGCAGCTGCACCACGAGAGGGGACGTGTCACCAGCCCCTCATGTGCTGTGTGGCAGGGACAGAAAAGTTTTGTCCCCACTCTGCAAACACAGTGGAAAAAATTACAAATAAGGCATAAGCAACTCATCCAGTGCTAACAGTGTGAGTGCAGATGGTGGCAGCCTGAGGAAGACAAGTATCTCCTAGATGAGTGTGTTCAGCCAAGTCTTGCAGGAACCTCAGTGTCCAACGAGCAGGGCCCCCAGCCCCTGTGTATCTTAGCAAACTTTGGGTTTGCAAAACGAGCCCAGGAGATTTTGGAGGGCTCAGACTTGTACTCTGTCAGGAAGAAGTCTCCCAGGTTTGCAGGGAAACATTATCCAAGGACAGGTGCTTATCCAGAGTGCTTCCAACAGGGTGTAATCTGGGGGCTGTGTGGAAGCACAGGGCCTCATGGGTCATGTGAGGCAATGATTTTGGAGAGTAAGGCAGGCTGGGAGGCTTTGTGGAGGAAAAATTTGCCAGGAGCAGGGCTGAATCTGCCCCAGCAATACTGCATGGGCAGTGTCCAGCCCAGGACAAATGGGCATTTCACCTTCTACCCTCGGGGAGCCATCTCAGCTGCCTACTGACAGCTGTGTGGGAGAGAGGAGAGCTCTGCAGAGGCAGCAGATCCCCCCCCTGGGGCACTGGGATGTGTCAATATTGGTTTCACCACTATTTGGATGCAGACCTAGAAATCTCCAAGTTCCCCATGATGGAGCCAGGCTCTGGCAGGCAGCCCTCAGCAAGGTGGGCGGCTGGAAGGGTTCAGGCACGTCTCCCTTGGCCCTCTGCCTACTTCCCATCAGAAATGCAGAAAACTGAACTCTCTCCTCAAAAACTTTTCAGTTTTGATGAGTCAGCGAAGGTGCTGGCAGGTTTTGTGAGTTGTCTGCAAGTGAATGCTGGTTGATTCTCGCCCTCCTCCAGGAGGTCCAGGCTGACCTCGGGCTTTGCTTTCCCCATAAACACATCATATCATGCAGGTACTGGCCCAGTGTTCTGCCTGGATGAGGGCTGGAGGTTTGCACAGAAACTCTAGGGTTAAAGCAGGTTTCATGCTAATATTGTCTATAAACTCATGGGAGAGATGAAAGCAAGTGCTCTGGTGACAGGAAGCTGCCTTTATCACCCCATGCTGATAGTGTGTCAGGAGGCAGCCACTGCTCCTTTGCCAGCCTGGGAAAAGAGGGAATGTCATAGTCTGCTGCCTGTGGGAGGTTGTGCTGGGGGGCTGTGCCCTGCACTGCTGCCTGCAAGTGCAGCGACCCACAGCACAGAGAGGGTGGGAGAGACGGGCTGGAGCCACCTCAGGCTCCACAGGTTTGACAGCACCCTCTGTGCAGGCAGCAGGGCCACCACCCTCCTGGCACAGCCACATCTGGAGTGCAGAGGAGGGGACTTGTAGCCGTGGGCAGAGCTGTGCCCTCCAGCTGGCCCTGGCTTGTCCATCCTCACATCCCACCCACACAGAAAGAACTGTTTGCCTCCCCAGGGGAGGAGACCAGCCCCAGCCTGGTGCAAAGGGCAACTGGGCATGGAGTTCAACCCCTCTGCTCAAGGAACCCTGTGTCCATCCTGCTGACACTGTCCCCTGGGCCTCAGCATCTCCTGTTGGAGAAGCAGCCCTGATGGTGCTGCTGTCACGTAGGGAAGAGCTCTCCATGGGGCAGAAAAGGGAAGGGGCAGAGCAGCCCATGTCCCTGTGTGCACATGCTCCCCTCATGGCCCCAGCACAACATCCTCAAGTGGGTGAGTGGCCAGGCCAGTGCCTTGCTTGACAGTGACCCACAAAACGTTTGAGAGCCACCCAGCCCACCTTGGAGCGCTGAGGTGCAGGTTTGGTGCCCCTCCCCAAACTCAGCTGGCTCCAAAGGAGCTTTCTTCTCCTTGGGATTTGATATCCAGACTTCCCTGTGCCCACCATGCCCACAAGGCCAGCGTCTGCTCTCCTCCACAGCTCTCCCCACACGTGTTCCCACGGCACAGCCAGCCCTGGGCTATCTCCCTGCTTCCAGCACCATCTCCTGCCCCCACAGCCCATCCCACCCAGCTCCCCAGCACATCCTGCGTGATTAAACCCGGCTGGTGTTGCTGTCTTCCTCCCACACCCATCCCGGGCACACGCCTTGTGGGGCCAGTGAGGGCAGCCCAGATCCCTCTTGGGCTCTTGGAAAGGGTCTGTCATGGGAGATAAGCAGCTGTGTGCCACTGTGGTGGCAGGGAGGAGCCCTGCCAGACTGTGCTTTATCCCAAACCAAACAGCCTGGCCAGCTCCAGGAGTTATAAACAGATGCTGAGGCAAGGCTCTGGCTCTGGGAGGGTCTGGGAAGAGGAGAGGATTTGGTATCTGGCTTCCTGGAGAGCCACAGCCCCGGGGAATCTGCTGAGCCTCCCACGGCAACACCCCAAATAGTCCTGGGAGGAAGCAGCTGCCCTGGGGCGGCTGCAGGGATGGGCACAGGGAGGACAAGGAGCCAGCTGGATGTTGGGCTCGATGCTTGCACTGATATGGGCTCTGGGCCATGGTGGCCAAGCTGGAGCTGTCCAGGTGGGTTAAAGAAAAGAAGTGAGATCCCCAAACAACCACTCACTGTGCTGCTGTAACCCATTTTTTGGGCATTTCCAATGGGTTTGCAAACCTGGGATGGAACAGCAGAGTGAGCAGAATCACAAAGCTTCACACCCAAGATCACAGGCACAATGAGAGGTGTTCCTGACTCCCCACCACTGTAAAGAAAAGCCATCCTTTTGCCTTTATTTTGTCCCCTTTGGCTTTATTTCGCAACAACACAAGAATTCAGAAAACTCAGGAAATTAAAGAGAGGTCTGCACTATAGAAAAAACATGTTCCCCTCGAGCCCTGCCTGAGGATCTCCTCTGCTGCTCCAGGCACCAGCCCCTGATGAAGCAGGGGATAATTTAACAACATTTAATTAAAAGTGGGGCAGGTAGGGGACTCACAAGGGATTTATGCCACAGGCTTATGCCTTCCCCTCCTTCTTTCTGATCCATGCAAAAAGACTGGCAAGAATTCGCATTTCATGAAGAGAGAATTTTGCTCAATTTTCCCTCTAGAAATGGAAGGTGGAAATGGGGCCACCTGGGTGAGTGGGATTTAAGGAGGAATAAGGGGATGCTACATGTTGTGTCTTCACAGCTCCATGACAAGGAGGGAGAATCTGTCCTTCAAGGTTCCCTTTAGTCAAAATATTAATCAGGCCACTGCAGTTCACAGAAACCTCAGATAAAGGAGTCTGGAAAAGTCCATCGCCTCATGATTACCTTAGATTTCAACCCCTTCTGCTCAGCAGTGTCAGTGTTTTACTTTCCTTGTCATCATCCACTGTACCAGCCTAAACAAGGACTGAGATGCAAATGCAAACATCCAGTTGTGTGGGGGGGGAACAGCCCAAGAGAACAGAGCAGAGCAGCAGTTCTCAGACCATCTGCTCCCACAATAACAGCACAGGGTGGGATGGCAGCCAAGGCTGTTTTCTTCCCCTTGCAGGTTGTCTCCAGCTGGCCTTTCACCTACCCCTCCAGGCTGGGTTCTACTCAGTCCTTCCTTTCCAGTCTCACCCTGGCAGTGTGGTACCCAGCAGCCCCCATGCCCACAAGCCTTTCCTGAGAGTTTTCATCACCAGAGGGCTGAGTTTTCCATTTGCATCCATGCCCACACCATTACCTCTTATCCTGTTGCCAGATCACTTTGCAGATTTATTCTCTGTCTGTGCTTTGCTGTGTTCCAGCTCCTTTTGCTTCCAGGTTTCTCCCTCCACATCCCACTGGTGACCATCCTATCAGAACTTGGTTGCACTGTCAGTCAGCACGAGCTTCTCTGCACTCCTAAAACAGGAACTTGCATGCATTATTTAGAGGACAAAAAACACTCCTTTGGGGAGTTGGTGTTCAGGAATTGAACAGACAGGCATGGGCAGGAAATACACAGCCAAGACACACATCCTTGAAGGCAGCCACCGTGGGTTTGACTGGTGACAAGGGCAGGTTACAGTCGCACAGACGGAGATTCACTTTAGCCTCCAATATCACTGAGAAAGTGCTGTGCTTGACTTCAGGGTGGCTCCCTGCAGCCAGGGGCTGTGGCCTGTGGGAATGTGAGGGCTAAGGGTCTGTGGAGGAGCTTTCCATGATGGGAAGTCACTATCTTTTCCATTCTGACTGGATTTTGGGCAGCACCCTCGGTGCCTGGCCCCTGAGCACCTTTCCCATTGAGTAGCCTTGCTAAACCTGTGGCATCTCCCCAGATGAAGAAGATGCTCGGTTTGGAGAATGTTGTTGTTATCCTCAACGATTCCCAGTGCTCAGAGTTGTCCTTCCTGGCATCTTCCTGAGCACAGCAGTGGCCAGGGTGTGTGGCTGTGACCCTCTGTGCCCACCTCCCTCCTGCTGCAATGTCTGCACGACCCTGCTGCAACCACAGTGCTTTGGGAAAACACCCACAAAGTCAGAGGGTCCCCACAGAAACAACCCACATCTCAAACAACTGTTTCAAGCTATCCATGGTTTCAGGAGAGCTTACGTGTTCTGTCACTGCTGGTTTCCCAAGTTCTTCTGGACCACAGGTATATTTGGGATCTCAGTTCAGAGTATCCCGTTATGTCTCCCTCTGACAACCTCTCCCAAGGGAGGCTCAGACAGCAGAGCTGGCAGCAGCCAGGGGCTCTGTGGGGGTATGTAGCTGCTGATCCATCCCTCCCTGCCTCTCCTGCACTCTCAGCTACGGCGGCCGGCGAGAAGACCAGCCTTAAAATTTTAACAAGAGCACTGGGCTCCATAAGGAGAGCTTTACACCCTGTGCTGGTCAGCCAGCGTTCGCAGCTTTCCCGGCTTCACACCCTCGCTGGATGATCGAGCCCTGCCCTCCGCCGGTAACAAAAGCAGTAAATTACCAGCCAGGTTGCAGCCACCCAGCCCAGCCCGGCGCTAAACCCTGCCTAACTCCTCCCACACACAGACCACCCCACGGACCTGCCGCAGGGAACAGGGCGATATCTGCCAGTCCTCCTCCAGACAAGTAGCTTTTATCATCCTGTGTAAGTGAGGACTGAGAACTCCCTGCGGCAGGATTATGTAGGGGGACTTTCCAGCTGCAAGGCAGAGTGACCCCAGCACCAGCACCACGGACCTGCCCTGGACACAGGGAGTTGCTTCCAGGTCTCAACCCAGCCTGTCCTAACCTTGGCACCAGCTTTGCTCCCCACTATTCTCGGTTAATCTTGCACATGCAAACACCTCCAGCACTCCCAAACCCCCCATACCCTCTCTGGTCTTGCAAAAACATCCATGTCTGGGGTTCACTTCGGAAGGATCCCCCACAGATCCCGGGGGACGCAGCGGGGCAGCCCTTGGTGCGTGTGGGGGAGTGTTGGCAGAGGTTCCTTTGCTCCCACGGGGCCCCGGGGATCCGGAGGAGCCCAAGCCTGATCAGAGGGTGTCAGTTTGTGTCCTTGGGGCTCTGGCGGGGAAGGGATCAGCTGCGGTAATTGAGGCAGCAGGAATGACAGGTATGCTCCAAAACGCCGGGCGGAGGGTGCCGGGGGCTGCGCTGGGATCAACCCGACGCGGAGCCCACGGTGGTTTCCCAAACGCACCCTCCTTCCGAGCCCACCCTGAGCCTCACAGACCCTAGGAAGAGCCTCCCAAGAACAACCAGCCCTTTGAGAAACCTAAACCACTTTCTCCAACACCTCTGAACTCTGTCAGGAACATCCTTCGTCAGAAAGCTACAAGTGCCAAGCAGTTTTCCCTCGAGGGCAAATCTCCCTCGTGCTGTCAGGAGCAAAGCTGCCCGGGTTCACGTTGCTTCTTAAGGTGAATGCATGGTGTGTTTTCCCAACTAATTGTGAAATTGCAGTCTGCTCCAGAGGCAAAGGAGAAGCATTTTATTGTGAGCAGGAGAATTAATCATACCTGGGGCAGTACAGATGTCAGCAAGAAAACAATGCAGAAAGGATTTCTCAGGAAGACTGCTTGACATGAATAGGAAGGGGTTTTTAAGGTCTTTTTAGATATGAATGAAAGATTCTTGGTGGCTGTTGTGACCCCTATTTTTACCCTTGCTCTCTAGATCCAAGAGAGGGATGTGTGTGCTGAAACCGCAAAACCATGAGGGGAAGCAATGTTTTATTCAAGAAATGGAAACTCCCCAAGCCAAGGCGTCTGCTCCACCACTGATTCATGACGTGTCTTGTATAGTTTATGGCAGAGATTAAACAATACAAAGGATAAAACATTTCAAAAATGGCATTTAACTGGGAAAACAAGAACAGACTAGACTCCAACCTGTCACTTGTGCAATACTGAGTTGTTGAGCTCTCAGCCCTGAGCATTCAGGTCCTGCTCGAGGAAATACCTCTGTCTGCTGTTTGCATGTGTGCAACCCAGCGTTGCATCACACCTTTTTATTTGTTTTGGAGTGAATCCCCTAGGTAACGTGGCCACCCCCTTTTCCTCCCTGTGTGCATTTTTCTCTGCCTGGGACTTGTTTGCCTGGTCCCAAGCAACACACTCTCCCATGGCTGTTTCCCATTTGGAAGCCATGTACATGTGCACTGAGGAGTGGAAGAAGAGAGGGACTCAGTCTTCTGATTCACTGCAGCCTTTCCCTGTGTTTTAAAAAAGATATTGGTGATGGTCAGACCAGCTCTGCTGAGTACAGGTTTATATCCTGACTCTCAGTTTGCCTCCATCAGCCAGGCCCATTCTGCAAGGCAGAGGAGGCAGTAGCAGGTCTGGGATGTAGCACTGGGGGATGCAGAGGCTTCATGGCACCATTAGAACTGTTGCTGCAGCCAGGGAGGGGAAGAAGAAATATTCATATGTGCAAGGATAGAGGTTAAAAGAACAAAGAAGGAAGTATGGAGTATCTTATGTGAAACCAAGCTGCATACAGGGGAGGTGAGGAAAGAAAGAGAGAGGATACAGGCAACACTGATGGGGCTGTATAAAGAACTGGGATAATGATGCTTCATAATGAGAGATGTATTTGGTGATAGATTCCTAAAGTTTGCCGTGAAACCTCTCTCACAGCTCCAGGCAGAGGTGGCCACAAACCTGGTGCTGAGAAAAAAAAAAAGGAGCCCCCCCATCTTCCTCATGCCTTCCTCACCCATAATCCTGAACATGCCCAACATCAGGGTTACCCTGCACAGGGGCTTAACCTAAAATCAATAACACTTGTCCAAATGAAAATCAGTAACAAAGTGAAGAGGATGGGGAACAGATCCAAAGAGCAATAGCAGGACATGTTAGGGACACAGGACTCCCCCAGACACATGCCCTGATCAGCAGGTAAAGCTGCTAGAACACTGCATGTTCACAACCTGGTGTTTTCTCCTCCAGGTTTTCTTACCAAGCATCACTTTTGCTTTTTTCGAGGCTCTGCCCACGCTCTATGGCACAGGATAGGGATGCCAAAGTCAGTTCAAACTACAAAGGAGACATGACCATGAGAATCATGACCTTTCCCCCTTTATTATCCTTATTTGCCACATCCTGCTGATGACGCAGGACATGAGACAAGTTCACAGTGATGTCGTTTACCTGCACGTGCTCCCATACCAGCACCAATGACATCAGTCTTGGGGTTTGCTCAGGGGACCCACTACCAGGAAATGACTTCTCTTTAAACACGAGGAAAGCTCGGTGCAGCCTTTGTAGCTTCTAGTCCAACGAGCCTGTAATATTCACAGGAATGGGACTCAAATTTCTAATTATTGGCTGAGTTATTTGTAGCTTCATATATTTTAAGGCCAGAAGGGACCATCATCTAGTCTGGCCTCCTTAAATGGAAAGCTCCACAACCAACAACCAATTCCCCAAGCTTCATTACAGTAATGAGCTCAGGAGTCCTGTCGTCTCGTCTCCGGCTCTAACCACTAGATCCCACCATGCCAAACACAGCTGCTCAGATCTGCCTCCAGCTCCAAAGGGAAGTCTAAGAGTTCCTCTTGAATAGGTAATAAATCAAATACCAATGTCCACAGCTATGGGGAAGGGTGGCTGCCTGCACATGCTGGCTCCACCTGCCCACTGGGGATCTCAGGCCCCATGTGCCTTGGCCAGGGGGAAGCACCAGCGAGGACGTGTGTCCAGCCAGCAGGATGGGATGGAGGGATTTCCTTTTCCATGATATTGTTTCCCCATCAGGTGGGTTATTTTGAGGAAGGGAAAAGAAACCACTGACACTTGCCTGGTCAGTGCATTTCTCCCCGCTGGGATTGTTTCAAGACTCACAATGGTAACCAGAGCCCCCGTGGGGCTGTGTGGCAGCTCTGTCAGGATTTGTCCCTGCCTGGGCTCTTTAGGTCAAATAGCATCAGCAACAAGATGGCAACTATTCTCCTCTGTGCCGTGTGTCAGGGGCACATGCTGAAAAACCACCCAGCACCTCCCACCACGGGCTGCATTAACCACCTCCCTCCGTGGGACAAGGCAAGGTGACCTGCAACTGCAGCCACAGGACTCTGGAAGAGACAGCCCAGCTCTCTGTGCATTCACAGGAAACCACCTGGATTTGGAGCTCACCCACGTGAACAAAACACCCTCACCCACACCCTCAGGGTGCTCCAGGAGCCACCAGCCAAGGGCAGAAGCTCATGCTGGAATTAAGGAGGGAAATCTTGATCGACAGGACACTGGTAGTTCACAGCTTCTTGCAGGTGTCCTCTCTTGCCACTGTAGCAATTTGCCTTTTCAGAGGCATTAGTGGCTCATGAGGGCACCTCAGGGTCTTCTCTGCTTCCCATTCAGGCAGAGAACGGGAAGAGAAATCCCCCTTGTGATTAAATAAGTGTCACTGTCACAGCTTATGGCCACCACTAGCAAACACAGCTATGGGCAGATGCGATGGGATGGGATGGGATGGGATGGGATGGGATGGGATGGGATGGGATGGGATGGGATGGGGCACACACAGCTTCATGAAAACTGAAGGCCACCCACCTCATGACCAGTTCATGGAGGAAGAAGCAGGAAGGAGGTGCTCCAAGCCCTTGGTCAGGACTCTAACCACAGACTGTCTGCAACATGACAGCTGGGAAGAGGCAGGGAAACAACAAGCCAGCAAAACCAGAGCTTTGGACATGTTCCCAGGGGGCAGCCATAAATATAATCAGCAGAAGAACACTCATCCCATCAATCAACAAGGCTTCTCCAAGCACCATGGGGCAATTCCCACACACTAGCTGGGACCATGCTGGCTGTGACACCCTTATGAGTCACTGCCCTGGGGTCTACCTGGTGGGATGAGTTGGCTGCTGGTCACACAAGTTGCTTACTGGCATTGTCAGGGCTACCACCCATCCTTCCCCGCTGCCATGGTGTTTGTGGTGATAACAGAGGCAGCTCAAGACTTCTCCTTCCTGCAGGCAAGAGGCAATTTAGTGGCAGTGGAGAAGCAGGCCCGGGGCGGAGGAGGGCTGGATTAGAGGCATGGCAGAGAAAGCATGGAAATTTTGGGAGCTCTGCTTGTCCATGCCTTAAATTGGACCAGCCAACACCCTGTGTGCCCTTGGATGTGCCTGTCACCTCTCTGGCTGTGAGACACAGAGACAGAGCATGCCAGATGTGTTGGCATGAAGCACAGTGAGAGATCTGCTGCTCGCCCCATACCTGTTCAGATGACTCAGCTCCTACCTCAGGAGCCTGAACAGGCAGACTGTTATGGTATGCAGAGCCCTGCAAAACCCAGCCCAGTCCCTTCAGGGCCTATAAGAAGCATTCCCATGGACAGGGTTTCTGTGTGGAGATGGAAGACACAGACAGGCAGGGCTTCCTCCCAGCCTGGCTGCCCCCAGAGCCTGGCAGAGCACTTTACAAGGACTGGGCACCCTTTACCCTCTCATCCAAGCAGCAACAGGCAAAGGCAGGAGTCTGGCACCTGTGCAAGGTGTGAAGTTCTGCTGTTCTCAGCAGCACTATGTGAAAGTCTGGGCAGGAGGGCGGAGAGTGGTGGAGAACAGAATGGGAGGTCTAAGCCTACCTGAGCAAACCATCCCACCTTCATCGTCTGTGCCTTGGACACGGTGTCCCAGGGGAATACACAGTACAGGACAAGGTCTGCAGTAGGGATGCCAAAAGCCTGGCTCCTGGAGCCCTACTGAATGGACAGGGCAGCCTCTGCCAGTACAGTGGGACCCTAACCTGGTCCTGTCAGGACCTGTCTCATCAGCCTTTATGCTTTTCCGTAGCAGGGAACATCAACAAAATGTGGAACTGAGTCTCAGTGGCACCCGAGGCTTGACTTTGAGGGCATCTCATCACAGAATCACTTTGCACCAGCATCCTCATTGAGCCTGGCTCTCCTCAGCCATGGCCTCATCACGAGTCTCAGCGAGATGAGCTCTCTCTTTACAGGGGGAAGACAGATATTTGTCCAAGACCCTTGTCTTGAATCCAAGAGCATGAAATAAGTTGGGTAAAATGGTGGAGAGAGGAGCAGGGGGAGCTTTGCACCCTGTCTGGACCTTCTTCTGTAAGATACGATCAACCATCCCCCCAAGTGTCTGCTCCTCCCCGGGACTGTGCAGAGCCAATCCAGGGTTTCCTGCCCAGCAGGAGAAGGACAAGCAGGGCAGTGAGAGCCCTGGGAGCCCAGGACAGCAGGGAAGGAGCAGCCTCCTCCACCCCAAGCTCACACAAAGGCTACATGGTCGCCTAATTGCCTACCCATGGGAAAGAGGAGACTTGCTCTCTGGAAACAGAGGGGCTGGGCAGTCTCAGGCGGCCGATTGACTTATTGCAGGCGCCTGGGGTGATAAATCGTGGCTAATTGTGGGCAGGTGACAAAGGCAGACTAAGGGAAAGGGAGCGGGGACATTCACTCTCTGGCAGCTGCTGCCCAGCCCTGCCCCCTCCCTTTGCTGCTCCTTTCAGGCCACTTGAATTGTGCAAACGCAGAGCTTTCCAAAACCTGCCGAACCTCCCTCTCAGGGCTCCTACCCCCTCCCTCCCCACTCCGTGCCTTGCTGCCTGCTCTCATCACAGTCTCTGGGATAGAAGGTCGGGGGCTGGGGTGGTGCAGAGCAGCCCTTAGGATGCCACAGCACGAGATTCTGGAGGATGTTTTTCCATCCCCGTGAGACCCAAGTGTCTTCACCAGGTCCTGCTGCCAGCCCTGGTGCAGGTGGAACAGCAGCGTGTTCTGGGTGTCTTCAATCTTCAATGTCCACTGAAGGAAACACCATGTGAAGCAGCCCTGGGAAAAGGGCACTTGGATCTCAGGTCACAGTAGGGTTAAGTTGAAAGCAGAACCTGTGAGGGGAGGATCCAATCGTTCAGCTTGAGGAGATGGGCTTTGTCCAGGAAGCACTGGAAGGCCAGGAGCAGCAGGTGCCTGCCAGCCCTGGCTGGACCCTACAGGGATGGCCCAGGCTGCCTGGCTTTATCCCACACTTCTGGTGGCTCTTTCCTCCTTGCTCCATCACGTGCCCTGGTGAGATAGAAACACAGGCACTAATGGAGAAAAACCAGCAGCAGAGGTTTCACTGCATCACCAAGCCCTGGCTGTCCAGAAAGTCCTCTGGGAAGAGCCAGATCTGGGCTTACTACAGCCTGGGTGAAAGCATCCCACAGGTGAGACAGGAAAGGTGATGGCCCTTAGGAGAGGCTGGATAACACACTGGACAGCATCAAGCAAGGTCCCTAGCCCAGCTGAGCCCACCCTAAGAGCCCAGTGCTTCTGTGGGGTCTGCAGTCCTGGACGTGTTTGGGACTGGATCTCTGAACAGGTTGGATGGGTCGATCAAGGCAGACACTTCCCACCCAACCCACTCCAGGCTGCTTTCACATGAGGGGTGTCCTCAATTTCTCTGGGCTGCCTTTGAAGACAATATTGGCGATTCTCCACTTCTCACTTCCCCTCACTCACACTCTCCTGCTTCTTCACAGCTTGTCAGAAGATGATACCCACGCTGGAAAAGCAGTTTAAAATCAAGTTGGAGCAGGAAGCTGAAAATTAGCAAGTGAAATGCTATGCAAAAGAGCTGGAATTAACTCTTTCCTTCACTCTACAGGATCTGCTCCACTCCACACACCCACCACCAACCCAAAGCCACTGACCATTCAGACTCACATCAGTAGTGATAGCAATTAGTTGGAGACAAGCAGCTGGCAACTGTCAGCTCCTTGGAACCATGCATTCATCAACAGATTTATCACAGGCTTGGAAATTATGAGCATTTGCCTGTAAATTCACCATTTCCATTTCACTCAGCCACAAATACCCAAAAGTTAAAAGTCCATATCTAAGTACATCCCTTGGTACTGATCTTCTTGGGGGCAGCTGATCTCCCTGCTTGCTGAAACTCATTTTCAGTAGTGAGGGACTTGCTCAGCACCTTCCATACCCAAGGCAAGGTCGTCCCAAAATTGGACTGTGATGAAACAGGAGAGCAATCCCTGTCTGATGAGCCTGCTGTGCACATCCTAATGATGGAGATTGGTGGGCCAACACCCCCTCAGAAGCAGTCAGAGGTCCAACCAACACAGAAGGATAACTAAATGTGAGCAGGAGATGGTTTTACCCACATCACTTCTACCAGAGAAATGGTTTCATTAAGGCAAAGGCCTATCTGAAGCTGTTTGGCAGCCCAGGCATTAACTCATGGCCTTACATCACTGGTGTTTAGCTTCAGCCCAAGAAGGTGCCTCCACACTCCCATTCCAGTAAAGCCCCAGCAGCTTTGCCAGCCATCCCACACAGCTGCAGTCCCCACTTGGGCCAGAAAAGTGCCACTCTGAAAGGCCACAGTGTCCCTGTGGCACTGCCCTGTCCCCAGGGCAGCATGGGAGGAGGCTTTTCACTTCCAGCAGCTCTTTGCTGGCCCAAGGCATTGCTGCTCTGAGGGCACATTGAGCACATCACACATTTATCACCTGCCCTCAGCCTGGGAACATAAACCAGGCAGGCTGAGCTTAGCAGGTGCACTGTGGTTGTTGGGGCTGGTCCTGTCAGCCTCATCCCATGCTGGGGAGCAGAGGGGAGACATTTCAACATCCCTGTCCTCCATACCAAGCCCTGAGCACCCTGTAGCCACTACCTGGGCCAGGGGAGATTTGCATTGCAACACGTCATGGACTTAATTAAAGCTTTGCAATTTCCAGGGCAGCAGGACAGCTCTTCCCAGAGGGCACATCTGCCTCCCCTGCTCCACAGATCTGCTCACTGAGGCAGGCCCTGGCTGCTGAGCTTAACCACCATCCTTTTCATGGAAATTCAAATCACTCCTCATGGTCTGGTTCTCTGCACCCTGCAAAAAATACAGACAGAGCCCTGCTCCTTGCTTCCCTTCTCACACCCCACCTGGTCCCTCCTGTATCCGTGCCAGCCAGCTGCAAACCCTGCAATCCATGGCCCTTTGCAGGGATCTTTCTGCCTGGATTGGAGATGCAGGGTGAAGCCTCTGTGGCAGAAATGCACTCCCCCAGCACAGCTCTACCTGCAGGATGCTGGTAACCACCCTGGCCTCTTGTGCTTGGAGCATCCTTTCACCTCCAGGGATGCAAAGTGCCATGCACTGTGGAAAGAGGCACATCAGACCCCTCTTCATGGGAAGAGACACAACAGATCCCTCTTCAAACCTTTCCTTGCTATCTCTGGTTTCCTGTGGTTGCCTGCAAAGCTGTGGATGGCCAGATATCATCCCTCCCCCTGCCACAGTGCTCCAGTCCCCAACCCTGGGAGAGGGCTGTGATCTGCCCCATCTCCTCCAATAGCTTATTTAACTAATGAGCTATTAACCAACCAACCTGCATTGCTGCCCAAGGCTGTGGGTATTCAGCAAAAGTCCTTCCTGGTGGCTCAAGCATCACAGGAATCAAGCATCACAGGGCTGTGCTCCCCACAGCCCCACACTGGGCTCACAGCAGCTGCTGCAACCAGCCCAGCCAGCACCAGGCCTTGCAAGAGCATCCAGACCCAGCTCCTGCCAGCACCCGGCACCACTGGGTGGGTGTTTGTCTGCCTGTCTCCTCTGAAAGGGGTTTCCATAGGAACAGGCAGGCCAGCAGCCCTCTGCAGCCTGGTTCTGGTGCATTACCCAGTGTGAAAGCTCACAGCTGCCCAGCGTTGGTCCAGCAGCTGTTCCCACATCCCCCATCCTCCGGCCTTGGAGCACTCGGCTGTGGGGACTGTGGGGCTCTGTCACCCACACGCTGGGACCTGGACAGAGCTGGAGATGTCCTTCCTTGCCATGTGTGTTCCACTCCTCCTGCAGCGTCTGAGTGCTGCCCAGCAGAGCAATAGGGGCTGTGGTAGAAGTTTGCCCCCTGTGCTGTTCCCACCCTGCTGCCCTGCCAGGACAACCAGAAGCCCCCTCACCCCAGCTGGTCCCCACTGTGACCTCCAAAGCATTCCAGACCTCCTGGGTGAGGGTGCAAGGACCCGTGGCCACGCTCAGCATCCCCTCCCGCTTGCAGGGACAGAGATGGGTCCCTGGGACCCATCTGTGTGTGTGGCATCAGCCCAGAGCTGCTCGGTGTGGGGTTGGCAGCACAGTAGCACAAGTGGCTGCGCGGGGGGCCTGGATCAGGCTGGATCTGGCTGGAGGAGGAGGCACAGTGCATTTCCCAGACCAAGGCTGCCAGCAGAGCTGCTGTTGAGGTCCAGCCAAAACCTAAAGCCGCCTTTCCCAGCTGGGAGCTGCACAGCTCCCCTTGCTCTCTCCTCCCCGTCCCCCCAACACCCGGCTGCAGCTGCCCCTCCCGACACTGAAGGGCGCTCTCCGAACCCACGGCTGTGGCAGTGCCTGGGAGGAGGATGAAAGGGCTCAGGAACCCCCAACCAGCTCTCCCAGTGCCTCCCAGTGTCTGTGTGTGTGTGCCTGCATGTACCTCCACTGATGAGGGACTGGAGATGCCTTGGTGATCTCCACAGGACATCCTTAGGATGCTCCTTCCAGGAGTTTTTTCAGATGGAAGGAAACTCCTTTACTGGTCATTTCCTTCCAAATCTCCCTTTTCCCTGGAAGCCAGATGTTCCCCTCCAGCTCCTGAAGAGGCAGAAGCTGCAGGTCTCTCTGGTTGCTTCTTCCCCACCAGTTCAACCTCTTTCCCCATTTCTTCCCTCATGACACATCCCTGTGGTGATGTTGGGCAAATCTTGAGGGGGCAGGAGGATTGTGTGAGCAAGGGACAAGATTGGGTGAGAGGGGGTAGAGCATGGTGGGCCACACTGGGAAAAGGCAAGGGATGGAGGGCATGGAGCAGGATCAGGCCCAAGCCCAGCTTTTCCTGGGCTCTGCTGGTTCAAAGTCCTGTTGTTTTGGAGAGATTGGGCTGCAGCATCACCCAAGCCATGGTGCAACAGGGTGGGAGCTGAAGGTACATGATACCTGCAGCAGATCATGGGGACTGCACTGTGCATGGCGCAAGAGATCCCAGGGCTGTGGTTCTTGCAGGTTGAGAGCTTCTCACTATCCCACCCTTCCGGATTTAACCTACCCACAGCACACAAGGTATCCCACCCAGGACAAGCTCCTTTCCTTGTTCAGGAGTCATCCCCAACTGCTGTACTGGTGTAGAATGAGAGGAGAGAATATCAGTTTAAAGATCTCTCCATTCAGAGCTGAAGGGTCAGTGTAGGACCCACTCTTTCCTCTGACACCCAGAGATGAATCTAAAAGGGCACTGGGAGCACTGCTCTGACTTGAGCTGAATTTGGAGCTTCATCTCAGCCCCAGAGCTGTTGGAGCAAAATCCTTCTGGACATCTATGAAAGGGAAAGGTGACCCTTTGTTATATTTCAGTTTTGAAGATGTGGCTGCCCTGGCTCATCCTCTGCATGACCACAGCACAGTTTGGGGCCGGAGCAGAGCCTCTCACCTGTGCTGGTCACAACACTGCAGGCTTCAGCCTTTGGTAAACATGTCTCCATGAAACCTTCCTTTTTGTTCTTGTTGTCTGCAAATCCAAATTATTTGATCCAAGGAGCAGATGGGAACAGCCATGTGGGCAGGCTCACGTGGGGACCTTGTGTGGCATCCCCTTGGCATGAGTACCAGGGCAGCTTCTCTCACACCCACTGGGGCAGAACCTGACAGAGGAGCTAATGCTGGTTCCCCAAAGCAGGGAAACAGCTGAAGGACTGAAAAAGAGAGAAGTTTTGCACCTTGTTGCTTGAATAGCTTCTACAGAAAAATCTGGTCAAAAATCATGCACCAAAGGGAGGTTTTCAACACACAATAACATTTTCACCTGAGTCCTTTTCATTAAAACATATGCTTGCAGAGAAAATGCTCAGTGCTTCAACTGAAAGAAAGGAAGAGCAATGAATTCAAAAATGCCACTGCAATGTCTCCCAGCAAAGGGGAAACTGGGTTGACCCTGCCATGCAGATGAAGAGTGCAAACCCAAAGCACCTGCAGAGCCAACATCTCTGAGAAGAGTCTGCCCTCCCCCCCTCCCGAATAGTCAGACTGTAATCTTTTTGCCAAATAGCTCAAATATCCCATAGAAACAAATGTTCTGCTCATACTCACGTGCCACTGACCATTGAACTGTTGACCTGGCAGCAGTGACAGAGATTTTCAACCAGAGGAGTTCTGTTAGTTGTTCCTCCACTGGAGACCACTCTGCAAAAGTCTTTTAAGATACAGAAGCATGAAAATAAGCAAGGCCAGGGGTATCCAGGGAGAGCAACTCACTCAGCATCCCAGCCCAACCACAGCACAAGGCATCTTGCCTTGTCCCCTCTGTCCCAGTGCTGGGCTCCTGCATTCTCTGCCCCTCAACCCAGACAAAGCTGAGTAACTGGCAGGTAACTCATGAGTGGGGCAGGGCCCCAAAGCCTGGCAGGGAGCCAGGATATAAAAGCAAAACCCTGTGACATGGACAGGAAAGGACCAGTCCTGGCCATTGTACCTGGGGCTTGGGGGGGACTGGGAGACGCTGCCCCAGCCAACATCCCCAGCAGCCACCCCAGCAAGGCCAGGTTAGGCACCAGGAGATGTGGTTTGCATGGAGTTATTGTTCCATGGGAAACTGGCTGTCTTCCTGCTCTTCATCTGTCAGCAGGATTTTCAAAGAATATGCTCTCAAATATGAAGTGAATGTAGCAGGCTGGGCTGGAGCCCTGTGCTAGAAAACCTGGACGTCAGAGTGTGTCCGGTTTAATCCCAGAGTCTGTGAGAATCAGTGTAAAGTAGCATATCAAGTGAACTTTTCACTCTGTGGCAGGGGGGATTACCACATCCCCTTTGTTTGTTGTGCACTGCATAACCGAAAACACTTTAACCCTTTCTTGCAGCCCTGTGGCACTAAGTACCCATGAAAATTCCAAGGAAAACTGCAGCTGTTTCACTCTCTGCTGGCTGGGGGGGGAGATGGGTACACTCATTTTCCATGAGCCATCACTCTTGGGCTCCCTCTTGGCTGGGGAAATGGGTCCTGCTTTAAAATATATCCCCACCAAGCTCCTTGGGAAGGTTTTGCAGCAGGCAGTGCAGGCAGCACCAGCTGCTCCCAAATCCTCATAGCCCTGGCCTGACAAAACCTTGGAGGAGGCTCCACTGGTTCCATGGACAAGTGAGTTTTGCAGCTCCAAGAGCAGCAGTTTCAGGCCTTTCAGCACCCCCACAGCTCACCAGTCCATCATCTTTTACAGCCCCACATCAGCAGAGTTCCAAGGAGAAAAAAAAATGACCCAGGAAAATCCTGCCAAAATATTAAAGTGAGATCATTTCTATTAGAAAATGCTCCCTGTAGAGAGGCAAATTTTGATGTGGAGCAAATCAGAAAAGTTATTTTGCTCCAAAATGAATGAAAGTGTAAATGCTGGCCTCTGAGATATTTCTTTATTTGTGATGAACCACCAGTTTCATTCCTCCTTCTCTCTTGGTTGTTTTCCATTTGAAGTGCCTCAGAATTTCAGCAGTGCTTTCCTGCAGTTGGAGAAAAAGAAGGGGAAATAAAATGGGGAAAAGGCAGAGAGAGCTGAACTCCGGACATGAGTCATCTCACCGCCCTCAGCAGCAAACTGAGATGAAAGCGGGAAAACTTCCCGTTTCCAGTTTCAAAAGAAAGGCTTTGAGACACAAACTGAAAAGCTGAGTTTGAAACACAACTGGACTTTCCACCTCATCTTACAATTTCCCACTGGCTGTTGGGGGCAAAAATTCTTTCCTGGGAAAAAAAAAAAAAGAAAAAGCACATTAAAACTTTGTTGGTGGGGGGACTTTCTCCTGTAGGAATTTGGTGTCGTCTCTGCAGCAGCTCCTCATCAGTCTTGAGCTCACTGGGTTGACCTCACAATTGCTCCTCAGGATGCATTTTCTGTTCTCTCCATCCTGCACCATGACCATCACCTCCAGTCCCTCCCCCACCATGCTCCACCTCTTAGTAACAAGAAGTCCTCCCTCCATCTCCACCCTCTGGAGATGCCCACAGAAAAACAGCTGGGCAGCCCTCCACTCACCCACTGAAAAAAAAAAACACTTTAGGGCCAGTTCAGGAGTTTTCTGGGGGTATTTTAGGTAGTTCATATGTTTTCATGAACTTCCTCCCAGTTGGGAATGAATACCTCAGGGAGGGGGGTCAGCAAGGCCATCCCAAGAGAGATGTGAAGATGCAGCAGTAAAGTTGGGCTCTCTCAGGGTATCACAATTTTCCTGTCACTGAGGCATCAACATTTAGATGATGAGAATTTCTTGTTAAAAAAGATGCCAGACTGGAGCCAGGGTGGGCACAAAGTGAGGAGCAGGCTGGCCTCCACTGTGCTGGAGGGTCCTCAAATCCCTCAGCAGATTGTTTCTATGGTTAATCCCCTGGGTGATAACATCTCATTTCTAGTCAGATTTTGCCGAGCTTCAATTTCAAGTTGCAAGGTCTTGTTATACCCTTTCTTTCTTCTTTTCTTTTTTTTTTTTTTGCCCCTAGAAATTTAAACAATAATCCCCCAGCAGGAACCCCTTCCCCTCAGAGGTGCAACACAAATTTCAGAGACACAATTCCTTAAACATCTCTTGCTGCAAAGCTGGTCCTGCTGCTGTTTGGTGACCTCCTTTTGGAGGCTCCTCATCCATCCACACTTGCTGCTGCCCCAAAGACAAGGCACAGCCACATTGTCCATCTGTGGCTTTGCCATCCCTCTCTCCCATGTCAGTGCCTTTGGAAAAGATTCATGAGAAACTCTTTTACCTTCATAAATATCCCCCAGTGTTTCAATAGCTCTGATTGGTGGCCAACTGGATAATTTTTAAGAGGGTCCCATTTCTCTTTCATTGGTCTCTCTGCTTCTCCTCTCCTGGGGGAGGATACTGTGTTTGCACATGGCAGATGCTGTTGGTTAATGGCAGCAGGCACAGGAGTGAGATCTTTTGTGGATCTATTCTGAGTTAGCAGCAGGTCATTCCTCCCTGCACAGTCAGGGGACACTTCTCACACCCCTGTTATTTGGTGTTTCAATGAAATCCCATTACTTTTGTGTACTGCGCATTTTTCTGCTTCCCTTGTCCTAAGGGTGGTGGGACCCTCTGGGTCTTCACATCTTCCTGTCTGGATGATGAGGCACTGGATACCAGATGTGAAGGGTGCCCATGGGGCACCGAATCCATCCATCCTCACGTCCCTGTTAGCTGGGACCTCAGCAGTCATGGCCAGGAACTGGAGCTGGTGACTCAGTCAAGTGACACCAGATGTTCCCCGAGATGCCCAAGCCTACTGATTTATAGGAATTCCCTCTGCTCCCAGTTACCCCAGGGGTTCTAAAAGGTGTGACAGACACAGGATATAGGGTGGTGGGACATGCACAGAGGGGCATGTGTCCAGCAGGGACAAGGAGGGTGCAAGTTCATCAGGCAGGACCATGAACACACACACACAATAGTGAGCTGAGTTTGGGGACACACAAGGGAGGGCAAGGGGGAGAGGAAGAGGATGCCACGCACAGATAGTGCTCAGAGACATTGTGGATTACTGCTGCTAATACCTCTGCTAAGAACAGAAGTCTGCTGGCTGGGAGCAGGAGCTGAAAGCTGAGCCCCTTGTTATATTTCCCTGTTCCCGCCTGCACTAATCCCTTTGAGCCCCAGAAAAAAACTGCAGAGAAATCAAACAGGCTGTTCATGCCGCCCCAGCGTCCCCGGGATTAATTAATTTGGGATTTGTAGGGAGTCACAAGGTCACGCTCCCCCCACTGGCAATGGCAGGGCTGGGCTCGGAGCCTCCCCGTCCAGGGAAATGCCCCATCAGCCAGGAACTGGAGCAGGTGCTTCAGACAACCCCCCTGGGAAGGTGCTGGGCACTGGGCAGGGCACTGAGCACAGAGTGCCAGGGCATGGAAAGGCATTGGGGGCAGGAGAAATATGTCCACATCCCAGGGATCAGCCTCCAGCTAGGGGCACCCACCTGGATGGGATCCTGCCTGCAGCTGGCCCTGGGCTCCTGGTCTCACTGTCAGTACAGGTGGCCTCCTGTTCTGGCCAGCACACAAGCAGAAACACACCAAAGAAGGACAGGGACTCCAAAGAGATGGTTTCAGCCCAGGTGTGACCCTCAACATCCTGTGGGACAAGAGGATGGGGCAGCAGGGACTGAAGACCAGGTGAGATGAGCTGTTTTCCCCACCTATCCATTCCAAGCAGTGAATTCTGCTTTTTGAAGATATTGTCTCCAATGGCAGATCCCCAGTTCCCACCACTAGTGGTTACTTAAATTATTCAGAAATTTGTTTTCAGGGAGCAATTGAGCTTATGATGTGGGTTTTCTGAGTGTTTGCCTAGGAAAGTGCATTCTCAAGAGAGCAGGTTGGTGCAAACACATTCCAAACTGTAATTGAATATTTGTGGTCAATTGTTTGGGTGGTACCTGCCCAGCATTCACAAGGAGAGTTTATTCATTCTCACCCAAAGGCACTTAGGGATCCAGGATCAGCATTTGTCCCAGCTGTGTCGAGGATTTTGCTTAGGTCTGGATGCTTTGCAGCCTCTGGGTAGCAGGAAGGTGCAGAGGTTTGAGCAGTGGGCCCAAGGTCATGAAAGGGACCATGAAGGAAGGAAGATGATTTCTAGTACCTGCAAGGAGAATTGGGAAACCTGGAACTTTCCTTTGGTGCTGGGGTTGGAGGGGTTGTTAATTCAGCCCAGTAGCTCCTAACATACAATGCAGAGCAAGAAAGAGCATCATGAAGAGGGTCCAGGATCCAGACCTGGTCCTCATCCCTTAGTGAATTGCTCCTTGCCACACTAACCCTGAATCCCTTAAGCACAGACACTTTGAAGTGCAAGATCCCAGCTGGCCTCCTGTCAGCCTGCTCCAGGAAATTTCTCCTGAGGCTTTCAAGACCTTAAAGCAAATGGGCTGCCTCAGGCAGTGGCTGGTGCTGCCAGGATGAAGAACTCTGCCCAAAGCTGACCCATAGCTCTCCAAACCAACATGTCCAGCCTTGGCTCCCAGGTCTGTGCTTCCTTCTGTCCCATCTCTGCTCCAAGCCTCCATCAAGCAGCTCAAAAGTCTTTGTCAGCCCAGCACAGACAGCCTGAGGCTGGCAGGATGGGCAGGATGGGCAGGATGGCAGCTCTCTGCCCAGCTCCAAGGAGGTTGGAGTCAGACATGGCCCTGGTTGGTGAAAAACCCTCATCAAACAATGACACAGTGCCCGACCTTCAGTCCCCTGGCAGCATCCCAGAGTTATCCCAAAGTTAAATGGGGCTGTATGGTGGGATTGGAAAAGTTAGCCAAGACTTGGTGCAGAGTCCATATAGAGTGATAACCTTGGGAAACAGAGACAGATCAGCCATTCAGCTGGATGACTCTGCCTCCTGTGTCCTCTTAAAACCAGAGATCCTCCTTTCCAGTGGTCACAAAGATTTGTCTTCCCTGTAATCTGGCTGAGCTGGAGTCCAATCTGAGGCTGCTGAACAGGTGTCCCTCACACCTGGGTGGAGTGGGTGATGTATAAAGCCCTTGCCTTCTCCTTGGCATGGGCAGCTCTCTGAAGTAACAAGATACTCAGTTCTCCAAGCTGGAGTCCAATCTGTGCTCCCCAGCCCTTGGACCAACACAGGCCTCATGCTGCTTGTCCACACCTCTGATCATGACTCAGTACTTTCCTCTGGGCCTTTTCTAGTTCTCCTCCATCCTTTCTGACACTGAACAATGTGCACCACACGCGGCAACAGTAGATTTTCTGCAGGGCTGGCATACACCCCATTTACTGCACCATTTGTTGTATATTGTTATCAACTTGGTCATTCAAACCCAAATGCCTCCCTCCTGAGCTTGCCAGGCCAGATGCTGTGTGATATGAAGGGTCTTGTGCAGCATCTAAAGGTGAGGCCTGGAACCTGGGGGAGTTACAAGCGGCGTCACCAGCAGGAACATCCCCCACTGCTCTGGACTCGATGGAAAGCTGGGCTTACAAGGGTCATGCACTGAACATTGTTATGGCTTAGTTAACAAGAATATTCTCTAGTTGAATTTCTTCATGTCATCACCTGGTTCTGGAGAAGCACGTGGGACACCTCCCCTCTCTTCCCCCTGTGCAGGGCAGAGGGCGGGGAGGGATGAAGACAAATGTCCATGAAGCATGGACAAATAACTCCAGGAAGGACAACTGGGGGTCCATGTACAAGGCTGGGTCTTTTCCCTTGGAAAGCAGCAGCACTGAAAGAGCCTCAGGCAACTGTGGAAACAACTTGAGCTGGGCATAAACTCCCAGGACAAAAGAGAGCTTAGCTGGCAAACAGTCTTTGGGGCTTTAGCAGAGGGGCAGTGAATAGAGGGGAAGCAGCCTATATCCCCAAGCATGGGCACATTATCATTATCATATGGGCACAGCTCTGCTGTCAGCACATCAGAACAGTTGTTGGCAACCTGGAGGAAATGCAGGAGAGGGCCCAGCCATGAGTCAAGGTCTAGCAAAGCTGCCTCTGAGAGACAGGCAGCAGCAGCTTTGGGTTTTTGGAGAGATGCTGGAGGTGTGGCTTAGGCTGCACACCTGCAAGGTGGTGTTTGAGGGCAGGTGGGTTTGGGTTCTGCAGAGAACAGATGGTGAAATGCAGCAGACACACATGCTTTGCATCAGGGAAAGCAATAAAATATGGGAATGAGTGACTTGGGGACCTGATGGATCACTGCTTCTCCAGGCTCAAGATTGACCAGCCCACTTTCAAAGCCCTGCCCTGGGTTGGGCCACAGATCTGAGCTTGGGGTAGGGAATGCAGCACCACAATCCTGCAGGAAGCTTCTGGCAGAAGGGGAGACCAGAGCATCAGAGTTGTCCCTCTGTGTCACACTCTCCTCCTTGCACAGCACAGGGAACAGATAGCTCAGGAGGGTGTGCAAGGCACACACTCAGGTTTTTTCGGGCAGAGCCTTAGATAAAGAACAGGGTCAGGATTAACGCAGCTGCTGCCCCCAGGCCAACTGCAATACAGACTTGTCTGCTGGAGGAGAGCAGGGTGAAGCACTCAAGCCTGCCCACCTTTGTCTGGCAACTGATCCAGAGGCTTGTCCTTCCCCAAATACGTGGCCCCCTGGCCCGGCCTGATTGCGTGTCTTCTCCAGCGTCTGCCTTTCAGCCAAGCGTGTCTCTGACGGCTGGTTTTGGGTGTCTGAAAGCCCTCCTGGTATGGCAGGGTCTGGAAGTGGTAGTCTGACCCTGCAGCCATCTCTCTGATACTGTTATCAACCCCGTGTGGCCTCAGGTTTCGCAGAGGCCAGTGCTGTCCATCCGGGTAGAAATCCATGGGGCAGCAGCACTGCCAGTGCTCAAGGGGTATCCATCCTCCTGAGCATCCTTCCTCACCCCTGTGGGACCCCCAAACCCTTCAGGGCCTGGCTGTCATGCCTGAGTTCTTCCAGAGGCTCTCTGAGTATCACACCAGCCAGCTCCCTTCATTTCCCCCCATGCATGCCCTGCCCAGCCTGCCCCAGGAGCACAGGGATGCTTCTGCACCCAGCCTTGGCCTCAGCCTTGAGCAAAAGGGGCCTTTGGGAAACAAATGCCAAGAAAAGCCCAAGTAACTCCAGAATACAACAACTGCTGGGGCGATGGGGCACAAAGAAAAGTTGAGGTCACTTGTCCTGTCCCCTCAAAACCAGCGAGACGTGAGCACAAATCACAGAAACAGAAATGCACGTCCCAGCTGTGTCTCAGACACCTCCCAGCTGACAGACAGGGGATGTTGGATGAATTTGTCCCCCGTGGCTTTTTCTGCTTGCTTTTGGGAGCCTTTATTGCACCTGGCTTCCACCAACCCTGTTTGTGAGTGCCACAGTTGAGTTACTGCCATAGAAAGACCCTTCCTTTAGCTGGATTTACACCTGCTGGAATCTTCCCTTGGCAAATCTGCTTCTCCACCAATTCTAACTTACAAAATGACTTTGTTGCTCAATGTTGCCTGTGACAAAATGAGGCCTTTTAGCGATGGAGGTTGTCAGGAGCTTTTGGAAAATTAAGGACACTTTTCCCAGTGATTCTCCCTGATTTACACATCCATTTCTTCCTTCAGCTCTGGAGAAGCACCAGTCTGCAGCAAGTAGTCATCGTAACCTTCTTCCAGGTGAACATGTGCATGTCTATTCATTTAGGTTTTGATTATAATTTTGATAATTTGCTCAGTGCAGAAGTCAAGTTCACTGACTTTCAGTTTCCTAGGTCAACCTTTCAAAAAAAACTATATTTACCTTTCATCTGGGACAGAAATTTAGACAGCAGGGCCCACTACCCACCTAACTTGGCTCCAGCCATGGTGAGTTCCATGTGCCCCAGTGACCTTCTGTCCAGTTTATCAGCTTGTTTTGGAACTTTCCAACTTGAATCCTTGGCACCAGGGGATTTCTCAGCTCTTTTTTCCCGGGAAGCAATGCTGCAAATTCCAGAGACAGGCAGGGGTTTCCCACACAGCTGTGCCCACCCCTTCCAGTAGTGGGCATAGGGCATGTCCCTGCCCAGCCAGTGGCACTGCTGGGACACCTACAACCCCTGCCTTGAGGAAGGAGCCCCATCACCTCCTCGGGTCCACTGTGGGACTAAGTGCCATCCCCCATGGTGGGGACAGATCCCTATTTAGTCTTGGGGGGCAGGATAAACCTCAGCAAAGAAAAAGGGCAATTTCCAGGTACAGATTTCAGCTTTTCCCCTGCTTGTGGCTCCAGGGGCTGGACTGTTCCTACACCCTGCTCCCCCCATCCCAGCCCTTCACATCTCTGCTGCCTGTGATATTTCAGGGTGGCAAGGCAAGAGCACACCTTTTTGCACATGCCTGACTCTGCAGACAAGTCTGGGTGTGCAAGGCATGTGTGTGACCCCTCATTTATAGATTTTGTGCCCCTCAGTGATGCAGGCAGGGAGTTAGCCAGGTGCAGCCCTTGCTCACACCTCTCCATGGATATTACCAGAGCAGAAGCGAGTTTCTCCCATGCCAGGACCAATGTTAGCCTGCAGAAAACCCCTTTCTCTCCTTCCCCACGGGCAGGGGTTTAGCACTGGCCCACTAGCTCCCTAGGAGTAGGGCAGGTGAAGCCAAATACTTTTGCTAATCCCAGCTCCGAAGAGCTGCTCTCAGGTTACAGGCAATGTGAATAGGATCTATGTTCCAGGGTGATCAGACTTCCTGGAATTTCTGCAGGACCAGTTATCTGTTCCTGTAACCATCTGCAGCTGAATGTGCTGGTATGGCCCAGGTCCAAAATGCCCCCATCTCCTCAGAGCCCGATCTGAGGTCTGTGGGTGAAGCATGGCTGGCAGCAGGAAAACAACCCTGCAGCTTCACACATGGGTGTCCTGACTGAACAGCCCAGAGCACCTCAGAAACCTGATCCCCACCGCCTTCCACAGCCCAGACCAGAAGAGACAAAGAGCCCTCGGCCACCGGACGTGCCAAGTGTGACTCCCTAACTTATATCCAGCCACAACCTGACACTGCCTGTGTGAATTCATTTAGGGTTGACTCAGCTCCCCACCATCACTGAGAGCTTTCAGCACTCCTGAAATGTCCCCAAGCTGTCCTGTTCCTGGAGGAGTGTCTCAGATGAAGAGGAATCCTCACGTTGCAGCCTGTTCCTCTCCTAGTGGGTCTGATGCCTCCTTTGGGATGTCATGGGGTCCTCAGGACTGGGCTGATGGTGGGAGCTTGTCCCTTGCTGAAGGCAAAGGGAACTGCAGTGAGCAAACACTCAAGATGTAAATCCAGACTGAATTTCTCTCTCCACTCCCTGCAGAAGATGCTGCAGTCTCCCCTGCAGTGCAGAGCGCAGCGTTTTCTCCTCATCACTACCTGTGTTGGCTTTCTGGAAAAACACTGTCTTGTTCCATGCCCAGTTCATACCTGGTCCTTCATAGTCCTGTAGCTGCCCACCTCCTACAGACTCTGCTTGCCCATGAATTTTCCCCTCCTCCTTCCAGCCTGAGACACTGCAGGCAGGAAGAGCTGCCAGGGAAGGATGGAGAAAACAACCTCTTTTCTCTGTTTCCCACTGTCCTGCAGCCCTGACACTCCACTTCTCCAGCCTTTGCACCATCATAAACATGGTGACATGCATCCCTAGGGACACCTCTGAGTATCCATGGATCAGCCTGACAGCATATCTAGATATGCCTGTCCTCTGATGGCAAATGCTGCCTGGGGCTGCACGTATCAATAGACAGCAATTAGCCAGGTGAAAAATGACACAGAAGTCCATGGATAGAGCAACACTTTGATCTGTGCTCCCTCCTCCTCAGAAAAGCATGTTTTTTGCCAGGCTTTGCAGCAGAGAAAACACTTCTGCGTGGGAGAAGCTGTGTCTGGCAATAGCAGCCTCAGCAGCAGGAGACATAAATCTGATGGCAGAGCATCCTTAGGCAGATGACACCATCCTGCAAGGGCTCTGTCTGCTGCTCCTGGGACAAAACCCCACAGAAGGAGCTGGGAAAAGCTCATCAGATCTTCCCAAGCAGAAAACAGGGGGTTCAGCTCCACTACCACCAAGCCCAAATCCTGGTGCCACTCTAGACCCTCAATCACCTCAGCGTCTGAGTGGGGTTTCCAGGAGAGCTCCAACCTCGCCGCTGCAATCCGGCTCCTGGGGAGTGGTCTGTGTCCTGAGGAATGTGGCTCTTGAGCTGAACTCCAAAGGCTTTTGCAAGCTTTTCAATCCCAAACACAGGGGCTGAAAAGGGGCGAGTGCCCCCTGAGGAGGGGAGAGCAGTGGGGTGGGATTAGAGCCGGCACGAACGCCCTGGTCTCCTCAGCGGCGTCTGAGCAGCGCAGGGAGAGGTCAGGATTAGGGGAAATCCTTTCAGACCAAAGGGGAGTTAAGCAGCTCTGTCCTTGCACACACAGAGGGGGCACCCCCAAACCTCTCCCCTGCAAAAGGCCGTGCTGGGGGCAGAAGGCAAGGGGCAGCCTTTGTCCCTTTGATTAAAAGCAGAGGGCAATTAGGTGGATGGACATAGAGCCCAGGGAACACTGCTCTCTGCCTCCACAGGGATCTCTCCCTCTTTCTCAGCTTTCTTTCATCCTCCACCCCAGCTCCCAAATCCATGTGTGCCAGGCCATTAATTGAATTAGCCCAGCACCTTTCACTGGGAACAACTTAAGAAGATTTCAATACAGTGATTGCTTTTTACAGCCAGTGGGTACTGAAGGCCATATGGGGTTGGGAAGGTGCTGCTGCTGTCCCCATGACCTCCTCCACCCTTTTCCACTCCTGTGGTAGTTTCCCCACCCCTGTAGAGATGCAGGCACCAATTGCTGCCAGGTCTTCCCTGTTTTCAAGCTCCTCTTCCTTCCACTTGGACACATTCACATGGGATGCTCTGGAAGCGCGTCTGCTAATGCCCCCTGTTTTTAAGTGAATTCAGTTTCCAGCACAATAAGTCTCACTGGAAGGATCCTTGCAGTCCCCAGCTGCTTTGGGGAGGAATTTCTCTTGCACACATGTTGCACAGCACGAGGAAGGTGAAGTCAAGGCCCTGCCACATCTCCTGGTGTGTCTGTGTGCTGCCTGTCGTGCGGGATGAGGAGCTCCCTGTCTCTCACTCCCTGGAGGGAACTGTCCTCAGCAAACAGAGATGGATTTCAAACCAGCCAGAGTTGTGTGTTTCTGCTGTGTCGTGGTTTCAGGCTGTGCTGGGTGTGTCAGTGATCCCTGCAGAGGCAGCTGGTGAGGAGGTGGGCTGTGAGTGAGGCTGTCTGGAGGGGTTTGCTCGCAGATCTGGGCTCTCCCAGGGACATCCACTCAAAGACAAGCCTGAGGAGACACCCTCTAAATCACAAACATCCCTACCCTGACTGACTGCTGCCCACGGGGGATAATGCAGCAGCTTTATGGAAGGGAAGATGGTACCAAATCAGTCTCACACTGCCCCCTCCTCCTCCCTGTTTCCTGCCTTCCTTACCTGGCAGTGTTTAATAACAAATGCACCACAGCCTGGGATGGACACAGGGCACACAGCCCGTGCATGTGAGCAGCCTTGCTCTGCTCAGATCCCAGTCTCTGCTCTGATTTGGTCAAAGGCAGGAACTCTCCCACTGGCTGGGAATGGCCACAGACACACCCTGTGTTCATCTCCATTCCCAGGTCAGCTCTGAGAGGTCAGGAGCCCTGCAGGGGCAAAGGAGGATGCTCCAAATGGCTCATGAGAAACAGTCTGGTCTTCACCTGGAGATTTTCCCCCCAGTGCTTCTCCACACATCCCATGAGCTGGTTACTTGGGAGAACCAAGGATATTTTTAACAAGAGGAGAGCAAGTTAATCATCCCTTTCACAGGCTGAAAATGTCACTTGCTTTATCCCAGCCCGGAGCTGTTTCTTATGAAACTCTTCCATCTCTGCTCAGGCTCAGCTGTGTGGTCCCACATTGTCATATGACAGTGCAACATTAGAGGGGTAGAAGTATGGCTGATAAAACTGAGGAGCCACTGCACAGGCACAACCTGGTTTCTGTATTGGACAAACTAGGAAGATTTGTGTCTCCTCATGCTCCCATAGGACTTTTTCCAATCCTCACTGTATAAAAAACCAAAAATCCAGGTCTTTTTTTTTTTTTTAAGGTGCTGGAAATGCACTTAGAGTCAGCATAAGGTATTATTTAAAAAGTATTATTACCTAGAAACTTCTCCAGAATCTCCCAAGGAACAAATGACAAATTCAGGAGCTGAACTAAGCTATAGGACACTCCTGTATCATACTTTAGCTCCAGCCCACTTTCCCTCTCCTGTAATCTCTCAGTTAATGCACACCTGAGTAATGACAGATGTTCTGGGCAAGTTTCAGGGTATGCCTTTAGCTGCACAGCTTGTGATTTGCAAGGCAGCACATGTACAAGAGAAGATACCCAGGAAGAAGCAATTTGCAAATCATTTAACACCATGAAGTATAGAAATGAATAAAAATGTAGGTCAGATGGGCCCTCTGGAGGTCTCTCGTCCAACCCCCTGCTCAAGGCTAAACTTGAATTTAGATCTGATTGCTCAGGGCTAGACTTTGTCTGGTTGAGTGTTGAAAACCTCCAAAGATGGAGAGGATTTTTGGCTACAGCCTCTCGAGGCCTCTGTCCAGTGCTTGACCACTTCCAGGATGAAGAAATTTTCCCTTATGTCCCATCAGAATTTCTCTCAGTCCAACATGTTCCCACTGCCACCATCCTTTCTCTGTGCTCCTGAGCTGGCTGTTCTTCTGTGCAGGTGTCTTTAGGTAGTGGCACAGGCAGTTAGATCCCCACCAGGCTCCTCTTCTCCTGCTTCCTTCCACTTCTGCTCAGACATCACATCCTCCAGCCCCCAGCCACCTCAGCTGAACCCACCTGTGGGTGCTGACCACTCTCTTCTGTAGAAGAGCCCAAAATGGGGGACAAGAATCTGATTTGTCCTTCCCAGCTTCCTGTTGTATAAGGATAATCCATACCAGGGCCTGGATTTGCCCCAAACTTCATGAATTTCGTGCCAGCCTCCTGAACATGTTGATGTTCCTCTGAACAGCAGCTCTGACCTCTCACTTCCCTCTGTTTGGATCACCCTCAAACTTGCTGTGGCTGCATTCTCTCCACTCATTTAGGTCACAGCAGTGCAGGGTATCTTCATCTTTTCCTCCTAGAGAGGAAAACTAAACTTTTCCAAATAAAAAGACCTCTGATTTCGAGCAGGCACAGGGCTGGTCAGGGCTTTGCCCAGCTGTTCCTTTGGTGAGCAGGGATGGGATGGTTTCAAAGAGCAGGGAGACCAGCCTGCCCTCCACCAGCACAAACTATAGGATGAAACTTCTCACCAAGTGGGAAGCCCACAAGCCCCTAAAAGGCTGCTCCAGTGAAAAACCCCAGGGGTACAACCTGGGGCACAGGTTGGAGGGTGGGATGCTGAGAGGAAATATTTATCAGGAGAGTAGGAGCAGAAGGGCAGGAGCTTGCTGGTTGATATTCCAGATCGTGGTGACCTTCTCAGCAAGAGACCTGGATCATGCAGTTCATCACCAAGAGGGTGGCTGGACTCTGAACAGGCTCCCAGGGCAGTTGGTCAGAGCCCCAAGGCTGCCAGAGCTCAAGGACTGTAGGGCACGTGGTGGGATTGTTGGGGTGTCCTGTGCAGGGCCAGGAGTGGGACTTGTTGATCCTTGTGGGTCCAACTCTGATTCTTGACACGTCACAGCTTGGTTTCACCTCTGAGGAGATGAGGTTGTACAGGGAGTCCAAGAAACTGCTGGGCTGCAGCTCCTTTGGTGTCTGTGGAATAAAAAACCAGCTCAGGACGGGCAGCACAGCCTTCTCTGTTCTGTCCTCATCACCTGGGGGGAAAAACGGGATCTTCAAGGCAACGGGACCTGGGAACCAGAGACAGGCACAGCCAGGAGGAGAAGCCCTACAAGGGGCAAAGAAGCTCATGCCACTGCCCTCCAAGTGCAGGGTGAGCAGGGTGCAGGCAGTGGGGTGAGCAGGGTCAGGGTGAAGGCAGTGGGGTGAACACAGTGAAGGCAGCAGGGTGAGCAGGGTCAGGGTGCAGGCAGTGGGGTGAGCAGGGTCAGGGTGCAGGCAGTGGGGTGAGAAGGGTGCAGGCAATGGGGTGAGCAGGGTCAGGGTGCAGGCAGTGGGGTGAGAAGGGTCAGGGTGCAGGCAGTGGGGTGAGAAGGGTGCAGGCAGCAGGGTGAGCAGTGAGGTGGGGGTGGGGACCCACAGCCAAGCAGCCCACAGCTGAGAGCTGTCAGGCAGCTGCCCTCCAGGGTGGGCTGGCCAGCCCCTCTGGCAAGGACATCAAGGGTGGAGGGTGGGAGGAGGACAATAGTCCTTTTTGGACTGAGCAGGAAGGATCTTTCAGAGGAGAGAGATCGAGCAGAGAAGGACAGAGCCTGCAGGAGGAAGAGGAGGTTTCGCAGGGAGGAAGAGACTGTGTGGTGCAGCAGAGGATGCATTACAAGGCAGGGGGAATCTGGGCTTTTCCCCACCAGCCTGGGCAACCACAGGACACTTCTGCCTTCCCATATGTGCTCAGGACAGTGCAGCATGAAGCACTGAAACCCTTTTGTGACATGCCAGCGGGGGGACCCCGAAGAACCTGGGGCTGGCGAGGGCTAAGGCTCTGCAAATAACCTCAGAAACCAAGGAGGCAGCCAAAACGTGTCGTGTAATCACAGATAAACACATAATCTACTCAGGTTACACTGAGGGGAAACCACAAACCACGAGCAGACAGGAGAGGAGAGAAACAACAAGCCAAAGGGGGAAAGAAAAATCCACCAGGAGAGACGAAGGCAAGTCAGTAAATCCCAGGGGCTGCTGCTCTTCTCCTGACCCTCTCCCTGTCTTCCCAGAGCAGGGAACTTCATCCTTGCAAATTTTTCAAGAAGAAGCTCAGAAACTGGCAATATGAAGCTCAGGCAGGAGCCCCACCAAGAATCTGCCTCTCTGACAGACATCTCTGCTGAACTGGGTGGAGAAGAGCGTGGAGATTTACTGCTGGGCACCCAGGGCAACAGGGACAGGGCCAACTCTGCACTCTGGCAACAGGCTCTGCAGCTCCCTCCAGCTCCCAAGGGTCTTGGAAATACTTCAGAAATAGCCATACTGGTGGAGAGGACCAGTTTCCACTGCAAATCCCAGTTCCCACAGTAAGGAACCAAGGAGGACGCCGTGAGCCGGGCTGAGCGAGGAACACCGTTCTCATCCAGGGAAAACTTTTCAGAGAGCATTGGGCTGGAGATGTGCAGATGGTCTGCAGTAAGAAAACTGCAGGCATTTCCTCCTTTCCTGCCAGTGCCTCCTGCCCAGCCCTGTGCTGGTCTGCAGGAGCTGGTTCACAGATGAGAGCAGGCACAGGAATGCAGTGGGAGTAGAGACTTCTTTGAAGATCCCGGCCACGGCACGGCCGGTGGGAACACATAGCTGGGAGATAGCCACTGCCATGACATCTGCCATGAAATCAGTTCCTGGGAATGTTCTGCCAACCAGCCACGGCTTTCCCGGCAGGGGAAAGCATCCACCAAAACAAACCAAGATTTTGCTCTTCCTTTGGAGCCACGGAAGTAAATGCAATCCAAGTCATATCTTCACCCACCGTGCTTCTGCCCCAGCCCTCCGTGGCCTGGGGGAGCTTTAGCAGGTCCTTGTAGGGTGGATGTTGGGGGATTGCTTCCTGGAGCAGAGCCCTTCACCGAAAAAAGGTGCCTCTGGCACTAAACACCCTACCAGTTCTGTTGCCATCCCCTTGCCTTTGGGTTCCCTTAGCTCTTTCCATGGTGCAGAGGTCTCCAGGCTGCCAGAACGTTGCATTACCCTGACAGCAACACCTCAGTGAGACCTGTCACAGTCCTGCCTTCTCTAATACCTGACAGTGTTACCAAAACACAGATGAGCTGGAGAGTTAGGCTTAGCCTTTTAGGCACCAACTGAGACAAAAAGATGATGAGTAAAAACATATGAAGTTCCTGACTCTTCTGGCACTTGAGGACCAAGTACCTGCCCGGGTGTCCCCCATCCAGCTGCAGCCCAGACACCAGAGCAGGGGGCTCAGTATTGAAAACAAAGCATCCTCTCACCCTGGAAAGCCAGGCAGGGTCTGGCCCCAGCAATGGGGTGTGTAGTTCTGTCCCTCTATATGCCAGTATGGATCATAAAATCATAGAATATCCTGAATTGGAAGGGACACATAAGGATCATGGAGTCCAAGTCCTGGCCCTGCACAGCACAGCCCCAAAATCCCATTGTGTGCCTGAGAGCAATGTCCAAATGCTCCTTGATCTCTAGCAGGCTGGACTCTGAATTGCCCCTCCATCCAAATGCTGTTCCAGAGGAAGGCAGAACATTCCCCATGTCAGGACAGTGGATGGCCTGCATGGGAATAAGTGATGCTGCTCTGAGATTCAGGGCTGCACCAAGACTACCTAGAGCCAGTTCCTCTCTGCCCTGCTAGCAGGTATACACCCCCTCCCAGCCCAAACACACAAAATATTCCTCAGCCACAAGCCAAACATCCCTCCTGCTGAACGCATGACCTCTCTGCATTACCAGCTTTCTGTAGAGACCACACATAATGCCCGTGGATAAATCTCCCCTCTCCGGTTTCCGTTTCCATGAGGCCAAACTGCTGGCTCACACCTTCCTCTGCTCTTCACGGGGCATCATGCCCTGAGCGAGAGAAAACACCTGCTGCTTTGCTTCCCTCCTAAGACACCCACAGAGACTGCAGCCCCAGCCCCCCACCCTGGGTGTCCCTGCAGCCCAGCAGTGCTTAGGAAGATCCAGCACCCACACTGAGGGATACTGCAAGCAGTGGGATGGGGAGGATGTTTGTAAAAGCAGAAGACTTAGTTTTGCCTGTCCACAGGGAGACAAAGATTGGGGCTTTCCCCAGTCCTTGCTCTTTTCCTGAAGATTTCCTTGACCTGCAACCCGAATGTAACCATCCATGGGTCAGGAGATCAGGCCATGCAGCCAGAACCACCCCAGATGGGTTTGAGCCCTCTGGGAAATCAGTAGGGAAAGAGGATGTGGAAAAATGTCAGATACTGGGGTGGTGGGTGGGTGCATCCAGAAACCTGGGGATAGGGAGAGGGTTGGTCCTGGTTGACCTGAGAGCTGAAAGGAGGAGACAGAGACAGCTGGAGGGAGCCTGGGAGTCCCTGGTTGGCAAAGATGCTGATGGGCCCCCTGGACAAACATGATGGAGCTGTTGGTAGAGGGGGTGAGAAGGTGTCCCACCAGGGTCCGTGGCTGGAAGCAGGGCTGCCATGTCCCCAGTTCACAGGAGGGCAGGCAGTCCCCCAGTACACAGGCAGCAGTGCAGGATGGCATGGGAATATTTCCTGAACAAAGGTCACAGGGCCAGGAAGAGACCAGGTTCCTGTATTCATCACCTGCCTCAGCCGAGCTGACCAGAATTAGATGCAACACACCTTCAAATAACCAGGCTGAGTGTCTTCACAGCCTAAATCCTGAGCAGAGAGGCTGCAGAGACCATGAGTCAGCTCTGTATTAATAGCAGGGCAGAAGCCAGGCAGGTGTCAGGGGCTAACAAGGGCACGACAGACACCACGTTCCCCTGGCCTGAGAAGTTATTCCTCCAAGGAGTGAATATTTCCCATGCTCCAGCCATTCCCCACCTCCCTCCTTCTTAGGGGCTGAATGGCTCTTCCTTATCCCATCAACTGGATGGATGCAGCTTCCCACAGGGAGAGACCCAGCACCACTGGCAGCACCTGAGTTTGGGGGAGGTTGTGGAGCTTGGTCCCAAAACAAACCCTGGGGTAGGGGGGCTCCCTAAATGCCCACCCTCCCCCCAGCCTCCCCCATCCATCCCGTGCATCCCACAGAGGCTCTCGGCACCCTGGAGGGCTGGGAAAGCCTTGGCTCACACATGCTGCCCACAGCAGACTCCCAGCTCACTTCCACCTGTTTCTGATAAGCTCACTAATCCGTCCCCATAATGATTCTTTATTAATGGATGCTGCTGTCTTCATTACATGCCTTAATTAGTGTTTTGTGAGCAAATTCAGGGGGATAAGAAGTGTGTCACATTTTCCAGTGGGGGGTTTGCGCACAACTACCAAAATAACTTTGTCTGTGAAGCTGTTTCACCCTGCCCATGAGCCACTGTCAAGAGAGCTGTTCCTGCCTAATCCAGCAAGCAGGCTGCCCTCTGCCCAGCCTCCCCACCCTTCCTCCCTGGCTGGGCTTGCTGAGCTCCCACAAGCCAAAATGAATTTCAGTCATGCACAGACTCGAAGAGAGATTTGTCATCGGGAATCAAGAAATCCTGGAAAAGTCTGGACTGCTGCTGCCCTGCTTGCTGGACTATTCTGCCCCAGCCATGCTGTCCTTCTGGAGATGGGGCTGGGGGCAGTTGGGGTTGCTGTGGTCCCTGCTGACTGATGCTGAACCAGCTGGTCACTCAGGCTTAAAGTTTGAGGAAGTTCCCTAAGATATCCCTGGCATCTTTGAGGAAATGGGAAAATCCCACCAGAGTGTGATTTCTGCAGGCACAGGAGTGACCTGGGGTGGCCCCAGCACAAGAGGACCCACGGAGCTACATTCCCAGAGGAGCAGCACCAGCCATCACCAGCATTTCTGGGCAGAGAAGGGCTGGCAGGAGCCAGTCCCATGAAGGCTGTTCTGCTGGGATGGGACCCGGAGAAGTCACCCCTCAGCTCCGCCCAAGAGGGAAAAAGCCAAAGCAGTTGGCCAATGTGACCAGCACCCTTTCAGGTGTCCTCCCCTGGCACAGGCTGTTCTGTACCTTGCATCCTCCTGAAGCCAGCACAGTCCCTGGCCCCCATGGGTGCTTTGGGAGCAGCCCCTGCTCCTCACACATCTGAGACCACACGCAGGGACATGGCAGAGGTGCCTTCCATCATCCTGACCCGTGTCTTGGGCTGTCCACCATCCCACCAGCACAGCACAGTGAGTCTGGAGACCCATAGCTCCACATGGCCCTGGCCCAGATCTGCAAACTTTCTTTCTCTGGATCTAATGGATACACTGATGCCAGGCCTTGGTGTCAGAAATTTCCTGAAATCTAATTCCATCTTTAAAAAACCCCAAATTTTTGCTTGCCATTTGTGCCTGAGCTGTTTACAGTAACAGCCTGAGGCTCCTCCTGGCTTGTACCTGATCCGAGGGTCCTTATGGTGGAATAAGACAGAGGATCCTGCTCCTGGGGCAGCTCTCCCACATGAAGCAAGCAGTGATGCTGGGTCTGGCTGCATTACAGCTGGCATCATCTCCCCAGGTGCTGCAGTGCTTCCCCCTGCACTAACCCCTTGAAATCCCTGCCAACACAGTTTGGTTCCCATTAGGGCTTTTCCCACTTTCCCCAAGAGTGAAATGAACCAAAACTTGCCCCTTCGTCATGGCTCTGAGGAGAATTTAATTCCAAGGTTCAAAGCTTCCCCATCCCTTCCCAGATAAAAGGGTGAGCAGCAAAAGGGGATGAGCTGGTTAATAAAAGCCAAAGAAGAAAGGGGGACCGAAGGGCTGCGCCTATAAAGCACAGCCCAGCAGGAGAGAAGCAGCTTTTCTCCATGCAAGCCTTTCCCCAGTTAATAATTACAAGCCAGGCCCGCCAGTTCCAACCCGCTGCTCCACAAGAAAAGGCAATTAATTTAAGACTAATAGGATTTTAAATTCAAAACAATCCCAAGCGGGTTTTTGTGGCGGGCTGTGAATGCGCCGGAGAGCCAGCCAGCAGCAGGCGGGACAGGGGCTGGATTTGGCAGAGTGGATGGAGGAATTAAGGGCCAGGAGAGGAAATCTCGTCTCCTGCAGATGCTGGGCTCTTGGTGGCAGGTCCTCATTCAGTGGGAAGCTCAGTAGGAGCTCTCCTCAATGGGAGGATGGCGAGGAAGCATCTCATGGAGCTCACGCCAGTGGCAGTGGCTGAACACAGAGAGGAGCCCAGAACACCCCTGACACTGGGACCAGGGGACTCCAAAGCCTGTCCCCACCAGAGACAGCCCTGTGTTGGCCCAGGGACCGTGGCCATCCCCTATCTCCTCAGAGCAGGTCCTCCACAAGGTATAAACATGCTCCAGCCATCCTCCCTCTGACCTGGCATGGAGAGAGTGTCCTGGGAAAGTCAAGGTAGGCCTTGGGCTCTCCAGAGACCTGCAGCTCAGCCTGCAATGACAGACATGCTGTCAGCCCCTGCAGGCACCTCATGGCTGGGTTTCCACCTCCCATCCCAGATGGGCTGGTACAGAATTTCCTCCCAGTCCCTGGGGGACTGTCCAGCAGCACCCAGCCAGACTGAGCTCAGAAAAAGGGAGCTATGCCAACCTGTGTCCTAGGAGAGGGCTGGGAGGGCAGGCACAGGGGACTCATCTGTTGTGGGAGTTGCATGGTGATGGTGGGGAAGGGCTGGGCATAGGGGCCCTGCCCTGATCCCCTCTTTGGCAGCCAGAGCCCTGCCGACTCACCAGCATGTGCTGGGAGATGCTGGAGCTGGAATTCATGTGGAGCCACCCAGCACCAGAAGTGTGAGCAGAAACAAGACAGCAAGGAAATAACAAAGTGCTCTGCTATGGGCTGTGCTGACAGGGATCTGCAGCCTCCCTGACCAGAGCCATGAACGGGGCTTGAGCCCACGATTCCTCCCTCTTCACACTGTGACCCTGCAAGGTCTAGAATTTACCATTGCTGCTAAGAAATACCCCTCTAAGGCTGACTGAAACAGCCTCTCCTGAAGTATTTTAGCATGAAGGCATCTCTTCAGACCAGTTGGAACTGTGGGCTCAGCCTCATAATGGGGCTTTAGATGTTGTAGCATGTCCAAATACCCTCACGAGGCTGGGTTTTGGCATCTTCCTCTTGTAGTGCACATTCAAGGCAGGAAAAAGGAAGGCTACAGTTAGGAATACACAGCTCTTCCATAGGTGCTTGAAGAACATTTTAGGAAGGTCCCCATGCAGTCAAAAGGATGGGTATTAGGCCCTCTCAAGATCCCAGGGAGCTCAGCCTGGTAAATAAGGACCCTTGGTGTCCGTGTAGGGCCCTTAATCAACCTCCACACCCCTGGGATACAGGAAACCACAGTGTTGACCCAAAGTGACCCTGTCCCCCGTCCCCTGGCAGGTCCCTGAGGGAGCACTGTCCAGACTGGGGGCTGAGGTCACATCTCACACACCGTATCCACCTCCAAGGCAAGACAGATGGAAAAGATGGCCCTTGGCCAGGCATGGGAAATGTTCAAGAGGGTGATGAAGAAGAGCTTCCCAACACCAGAATTCTCCAAATTTTCCACAGTCATGGGCACCAAGGCTGTTCCTAGCCTGGGTCACACAGTGCATTCCTCCTGGCCTTATTTTGAGAGATCATTTTTACCCAATATCCCACTTTCTCTAGGAAAACAAACCCCAAACACCAGCCTGGGGACAATTCCAGCCTCAGCTATGAGACTTGGCAGGGTTGCAAAGCATTCAACCTGAAGCCCAGCATTGTGGGAAACACTGAATGACCTTCATGTGATGGGTGGAGTTTCTCCAGGCAAACAGGAGGGATTTATGGACCTGGCCACGGGCTGGGAGAAAGCTCCCATAAAATGTTTTTGTCACGAGCCACAGGAAGGGCATTACCTATGGCACTGCCCTCACAGGCCAAGGGTCTGCCTGAAGCAGGGGGGGCTTGTCCTGCAGAGTGATCCCACATAAATGAAATAAATCCAGGGTTGTTCACCATTAAATGAGTTCTAGTTGGATGCACTTAGTAGGCAGACAGAGGGACGAAGAAGAGTGAGACCCCAAACACACAAGACTGGGGACTATGGAGGAAGATGAAGGTGGGCTGGTTTGGCCCCACTGCAAAAAGCTGCTGGTCCCTGCAAAGCTGATGAAGAAAGCTGTCAGGATGATAGGTCGAAGTAGAACAGCAGACAAGGAGGTGCAGTGGAGGAGGAAAAGGATGAAAATTTTGAGGGCCTGAGGAAATAGTCATTGCCAAGGCTCCCCAAAATCTTGGTGCATCCTCTCATGTGAAAGCACCAGTGGGACAAGGAAAATGCAGTGGTTTGTAAGATGGCCAGAAAGTCCCAGAGGAAAGACCACAGGGTTTCAGCAGAGGAAGTTGAAAAGGTCTTTCTTTGTTGCAGGTCTTGATGAGGAGGGAAAGGAGAAGCATTCTACTAATCCAGCACCAACAGACAGACAAGGGACCTCTGGGCTGGTTGGATATTGATGGGACAAGAATCACCTGCTCCTCCTCCTCTGGAGGAGTGAAGATTGGTCCCTCTTGGACATCATGGTGAGAGAGACAGCACCCAAAGGCAATCAGGGTGCTGCTCTGCTCACACCACAGCATGCAGAGGGTGGTGGTCCCATACAGGTCTGGGAGTGGACATTGAAGAAAGTTTGGATAAAACACAGATGCCAGGTTTTTTGGAGCAGGAGGAGGAGGACCTCACAGCCCAGGTGCAGAGACAGGCCAAAGTGTTATTAGAAAGCATCACCCAGCAGAGAACAGCAGGAGCTCTTTCCATCTGTGGCTTATGCCACTGTGGGGAAAACTAAAAGCCAGCAAGGGAGGCAGAAAGAAAACACACAGGAGCTCCAAGAGCCAAAACAGCAAGAGGCTCATGGCTGGAGGAGGAGAAGCCAATCGGGATGTGAGGCAGAGCTCTGCTGCTGACACAGGGTCAGCCCAGCTGAGGAGAAGCCCGTTCTCCTGGGTCAATAACAGTGATTGAATTTGGGATGCTCCGAGGACCAGTGACAAATGCTGGCCACCAGCCATTCAAATAAACAGTAGGCAGCCAGTTGGCCAGTGGCCACTCAAATAACCAGCCCCAAGCTAAAAAAATACAGTAAGCTAGTAAATTTAGTAACCTAAAGAGAAACATTCCTCTACCAACCAGCATGCAAATAAGCCAGAAGGGGATATAGAGCTGACACAGTCCCCTGTTTGGCTTTTGATATTTGATGGCCCTTATCCAACTGGCTGCCAGTTGGTTATTTGCATTGGAACAGGAAACAAATTTTTCTCCTATTTATACTGCTTACCTCAGGAATAAACTAATTACTGTTAGAAAATCCCATTCCCACAGTGTCCAGCACACATCTGTAACCTCTGGAAGGGACAAATGCACACACAATTAGCCAGCTGGACTGTCCCATTCAAATGGCCAAATCCCAACTTGCTTTTCCACCGCCTGTCCCCACTGGATGATGAAGCAAACAGCTTCATGCTTCCCTGCAAACAGCCCTGATGCATCAGCTGTTTACCTTGCTCATAAACAGATCACGGCTGCGAAACGCTCTTCCAGGGCTGCCCACTGCACAGCAAGGCAGCCTGGGGCAGGGGAGAGGAGCAGGGAGCAATCTGCCTGTGTTTCAGTCCCCGTGGCCAAGGACAGGGCCAGCTGGTTGCTCCAAGTGTCCAGGCTGTGGAGCAGCTGGGATGGAGGTGGTCTGGCCACGCTGAGGCCCACAGGTGCCACTAGATGGAGTTCAGCAGTGAGACAGCCCCAGTCCCTGCCCGGCTGCAGGGGTGGTTTCCACTGGAGAGGGTCTCTGGCTGCACTGGCAGAAGGGAGTTTCTGAGGTCCAACACTGGCAAAGAACTTCGAGTTCTACCACAGTGGAAGCCACCCCATCCTCATGCACCTGTGCAAGTGTCACACGGGGTGCTCTTGGTGGAGAAGCCCCGCGGTGCCCAACACCTTTTCTAGCATGGAAATCCTACCTCAGGGTTTCCATTAACCTTCCCACCAGCTCACACACAAGAGGAAGCACCAACACCAACCACTGCCCTGTGTGCATGAAGCAGCCATGCCCATAACCCTCAGTCAAGATGGACCAAGCAATGCCCAGCAGTGCAGCAAGATCCAAGGGCACTGTGGTCTGGCCAGGTCTCAATGCACAGTTTGGAAGATTTGCTGTTTCCTTCAAGACACCGCTCCTGGAGTCAGGGGATCACCAAAAGAAGACTGAATACTTCCCCTGTATCCCCAGAGACTTTCTTATAGTGTGCCACTGTCAAATGGCACCTAAGAAGCATTTTTGGAGCAATGTGTGCTTTGCCTTCATCTCGTTCTTACAGCCAAATCCTGAGTGTGAACACCTTGCAACTGCATGTTACAGCCACTTCCCTCACTGCAAACTCCCTGCTGCCTTTGGCTGCCTCCCACAAGGATTTTGCTCCTCCTGGCAGAGGGTCCTGCTGTGGTTCTCCCTCACCAGATCTCTGCTTACCTAAGGCAGCAGACCCCCAGACCTCTGTGGGGTGCCACACCATGGCATTCCCTCTGCAGGGCTCCACATGGCTCCCTGCATTTGGAGGCAGGGAAGAAGTAATGAGTGATACTCAGTCCTCTGGCTGAGCTGCCTGCAGGTTCTGGCAGATGTGGCCACTGGGAATGGCCTGAAGAGCCACTCCACAGGGCTGGGATTGTGGATAATGGAGGGCAAGTGGCAGGGAAGCGAGTTCACAAGGGATCCTGAACTCCATCTTACTTGGGATGCAGCTCATTTGGCATTGTCCATGCAAGCTTGTGAAGCCAGGCTACAGGAACAGACCAGCAGAGATGAGGTGAAGGATGAGGAGGAAGGAGGATGGGGGGGACAAGAACACAGTGCTAGCTAGATACTGCATCCACAGCTTGTCTGCTGGGATGTGGATGGAGCAGCAGGGATAGTCCTGCTCTGGGATCAGCTGGTTACTGAGAGTTAGTGATTTCCTCTCCTTTGGCATTTAAGTACTTTGGCATTCTTTGCATGCCAGGTGTGGCCAGGCAGAAGTGTGTGTGCATCTTCAAATCTATCAACACAGATAGGGACAAGTATGATTTTATCCAAAATGTGTGTGGCTGCCAAGGGCACAAGGGCAATTGTGGGTTTTTTTCTTTTTTTCTTTTTTTTTCTCTTTTTTTTTCTTTTGTGAGGTTGGAGTAGTCCCTTCACACATTTAAAAAACAGGTTCCTATTCATATGTTCTGGAGATGCCAAGAGGAGCCACATCAGGAGAGATCACACTGTTGTGCTGAGCAGCCTTTTCACATAAAACACTTCTTGAAAACATCCAGCTTCTCTTTCCACTCCCAGGTGAGGGCTGTTTTCCATCACTCCTCTCCTCTGGTGTGTTTGTCTGTCTGTCTGCTGTCTACATCAATCTTTCTGCTCCTGTTGCCCAGAGCATCAGCAGAGGGAGAATCAGAAAGCCCTACCCAGTTTGGATGAAATACCAGTTACGATCCACACCAGTAAGCCTGGTCTGGATAAACCCCTTGTGACTCGTTCACAACAATCCCACAGTCATCCCAGGAAGATGCCCTGGCTCTGGTCCTCTCTGTGGACATCAGACCCAGGAGAAGGCTTGGGCAGTGTGTTCCTGAATGAATTCCTGCATGTGGAGGCTTCACCTCAGAGGCTTCAGGACCCACAAAGGATCTTGGAGAGCAGCTCTAAGTGTTAAGGGTCTGGGTGAGAAGAGAAGATAGTTCATCATCCTGTCCCTGCTGGAGGTCCCGTGAACAGGGACATGTAGGATGGAGCCAGATGAAGGTGGACTGTGGGGAAAAATGGAGATTTGTCATTGCAGGTGTAGGCGGGGTGGATGGGATAGGTGCACACCTGGCCCTGCAGGAGGCAAGAAGTAGGTGAAAATTTTTTCAGGATGGGTGATGGATCAGTGATCTACCTGGGTCCAAGTCATGTGCTTCCCTCTCATCCCTCCTATCTCATGTCCCCCGTGATGTAGTTTCCTATCATGAGCAGGGCAGGATGAGAAAGGCACCTCCCATGACCCAGGGAATGGCTGAAGGATCTTTGTCACCCAAGGCAGCCAGTTACCAGGACAGAAGGTTTCCTGAGCTGACAGCAGCTTGGAAGTTCTGTGCTGCAAAATTTGAGCTATTTCAGAGCTGGCAAGCCCAACCCAGCAGAATGCCAAACCTCCCTCACCACCTCCAAATCCCAAATCCAGACATCTCTCCTGGGACTTGAGCAGAGGCAGCATCTCCTCGGGGTCTGGAGTCCACCCCAGATGGAGAAAGAACCTCTGAGGCTGGGGGAAAACCAGTGGTGTCCTCCAAGAATGTTTCCACTGGGCTCCCCTTCCAGCCCCACAGCCAGATTCTTCATGCAACATCTCTTCACAGTGATGCTCCCCTGAGAGGGCCCTGAGCATCCCCCAGGGTTATTCATGAGAGTCAGATGCACTCAGACTCAGAGCTCAAGGCCCTCTCAGATAATCCTAAACCAAGAGACAGAAAGCTGGAAAACTGGGAGGAGATTTTGCATTTAGAAGAAATCCCTTGTCAGGAAGCCCATGGGTGAGGTACACAACAGCCTTTCCTCTCTCCTGCCCATGAAGAGGTGCACAAGAGCTTCCCTTGATCAGCCAGGTGGGTCACCTGGTCATAGAAGGAAATCAGGTTGGATAAGCAGGACTTTCCCCTCATGAAGCTGTGAACAAGGACTGTGTTGTCTTTCGGGTGTTTTTCAACACCTCTCAGAATAATCTGCTCCATAACTTTACCAGGCACTGAAGTGAGACTGACAGGTCTGGAGTTTCTGGGATCCTCCTTCTTGCCCTTCTTGAAAATCAGGACAACGTTCACCAGATTCCAGCCAGCTGGGACCTCCCTGGATTCCCAAGACCACTCAAAAATAATGGAGAGAGGTTTTGTGAAGACAGCAGCAGCTCTTTGAGGATTCTGGGATGAATCCCATCAGGCCCCAGAGACTTGTAGGGATCCAGCTGATCCCACACAAGTTCAGGGTCATTGGGACTTGCTCATTCTCACAGTCCTGGTCCTGCAGCTCCGGGCACTGAGACCCCCTTGGTCCATCAGCCAGAGGTACAGAAAGTGTTAAGCACCCCTGCCTTGTCTGTGTCCCTATTTGGGAGGTGACCAGGCCCATCCTGGAACAGCCCTGTTGCCATTAATACATGGTCCCTTCTCGTGATCTCAGTCCTACCTCCCCATCCCCATGCTGCTGCCACACAAACATATATCCTCCCTTCAGGCTCACCCTACCACAGCACCAGCACCAGCACCAGTCCATTGCCTCCAACTCTGCTTCATTAGCCAAGTGTCCAGTGTCTCCTCACACATATCTGGAGGCAAGTCACCACCATGTGGAACAGACAGGGCCCGGGACAGAGAGGCACTCAGAGCGGATTAGATTTGAGATTGGGTTAATTGCGCCTTTCCATCATTTATTTAGCTTGGGACAGGTCCAAAACATATGAATGAAATCCCCCCATGCACGCTGCGCTGCTGACAAGCGGATATTGCATCTGGTTTGAATATGGCAAGTGGCTGCAGAGACAGAGACAGTGTGGAGCTGCTTGAAATACAACACACGCCCCCTCTGCTCCCGGCCCCCCTGCACCATGTGCCCTGCAGTTACATCATGCTGAAAGACCCCACCCTGCATCCCCAGACTTTCTCCACCACCTTCACATGCCATCCTCTCAGGCCACTGTCACCCTGAGCAGTTCCTGTCCCTGGCCAAAAGGCAGGAGCAGGAAATGGAGGAGAAGGAGGAGAACCCCTCAGAGGAGCATGGGGTGACACTGGGGTGGGCTGTGGTGGCCAGGATGGCTCTGGGTGACACAGATGGAATGGTGACCTTCCCTGGAACTGGGAGAGGGTGGGAGGGGAGAGGCAAAAGGAAAAGAAAGCAGGGTGGATGCCAAAGGCTTATTTCTCTAACTCTCCCCAGAGCCCCTCCACCCCCTGTCAGCCCATGAGCAGTGGTGTGTGATCACTGCAGGGGCTGCACTAAAGGCCTGGGGTTGATCTGTCCCCAGGATGCTGAGCCTGGCTCAGGGGGAGGCAGAGCCAATGCCAGGAGAACTTCAGCAGAGGAAAGTCACCTTTGGTCTGACATGGCTGGGCACAAGGTGCTGAGGGAAGACTCTGAGGCAGCAGCAGTACCAAAGACCAGAGGATGCCCTTATTCCCCCTTATCTCTGCTATATTCCCACCCTGATCTGCAGCCAGCACAGGTCAGGGATTTTCAGGGGCTCCAGTGAAGCAAAAGACCCACCAGGGCTCTGCAAGGCTGCAGGAAGACATGGGGGCCTGCAAGAACTGCCTTCTCATGGTGCCAGGCAGCTGCTGGAGGCACAGAGAAGGATGCTCAGTGAAGGGGCACCCTTGCAGTGGGAAGCACATTGCAATGCTTCTGCTTCCTGGCTTTCCAGGAGAAAGAAGGGAAAACAATGGCCAATGTTTAGGTGCTCCCATACATCCTCATTTTAGTTCCTTTCCAGTTTCTCAGGGAAACGTGCCCCTTAGGTGCAATGGTCCCTGCAGCAGCACTGTGCCCAGGGGACAAGGGTGGAAGCAGGATCCAGACATGGAGATGATGGATGTGCCTTGGTTTCCTTCCTTGGGAGTGCCCCCTGGGCTGCTCCTGCCCCAGGGCTTGGCTGCTTCCTCTCACCTCCTCTCACCACGAGCACCTACAGAAGAGGTGATGGGGGAGCCAGAAGCTTTCCACCCCAGTGGTGTGTGGTGTGTGTTCCCCAACCACTGCCTGGAGGGCAAAGGGATTCCTCTGCTGCCACCAGCACCCAGTGGTAGATTTTCTCCAGCTCCCACCATGCCAACATCCAGGCCAGGAGAGGCACACAGGCCCCTTCCTCCTCCTTGCAGAACAGCAGAGCCCTGCTTTGCACAGGTGTTGAGCACCCTCCATCCCCAGCAGCCTTCAGGGCTGTCACGATCACTCAGCACCTCCCAGGATCTGGCCTTTTTTCCCCCCTCTTCTTTTATGAAGACATTATTTTACAGCTTGTTAATTTGTACTTTTTCGAGCTTTTAACAGTGAGCAGGGGCCAAGTCCCCAGGCAGTCTACTGGCCGTGAGAAATCCCATTTGGTATCATATAAATTATTGCAGATATTACTAATATTGCGTCTATTGTGTAAATACTGACTAAATGTTTGAAAAACACAAATAAATACAAGCTGAGCTGATGGCTGGAGCAGCTGCCTATGAGCTATTCTGGGCCCCCCGGGGGAAAGAATCCACATTTTAAACTAATGTGTAAATATGTAACCTGCCTCCATCCCCCGCCACATCGGCGTGAGCAGTGCTTGGAAGCAGCCCAGTCCCTCAGCTGCACAGCTATGATTTAACAACAGCTATAAATACATCTCATCCGCCGGGCAACTGCACAAACAAGGGCTCACCTGGCAGTAAGGGGTCACTGAAGAGTCTCCCCAGCGAGACCCACCATGCACAGAGGGGTGCATGGGAGATGCTCAGTGTTCCTGGTCCTTGAAGCCTCCCGTGGGTCCTGTACCTCACCCAGCCCAGCCTCACGGGCCTCAGTGTTGCACAGCAGAGCCAGGTATGAGCTAATGGACCACCATCAACTGATGGGCCACCAGGACCAATGAAGATGCTGCCTCCAAGTTGTAAGCTTTCCCTTGCTGGGGCAAATGCCTCCCTTCATTTGTAAGCTCCTCATTGTTGCAAGGAAGTCACAGAGTCCTCCAAAGTCATGGTTCCTCCAAAATTCCAGAGCAGCACGCCCCTTGCCAGATGGCAGAAGTACAAGCCAAGGACTGTGTCCCCACATCCCAGCTTCAGATGCTGGGAGTTTCCAGCCCCTCCTTGCCTTTCCTCCCTTTCCCCCTGCCCCATCACCCAGGGCTGGCTCTGAGTGGGATAAGGAACCCCTGTTAACCCCTTCCCCACCCAAACCAGTGGTGCTGAAAATTGTCCTCCTGGCACAGCAAACAGAGCTGTGAACAGGCTGCAGGCAAGGGAGAGGAGACAACTCACATCCCTGGGCTTTGCTTTTGATGGACATGGGGTAATGCTGGTTTTTACTTGGTTTTTTGTCACCTTCCTAATCTTTTAAATTGGATTTAACCCACTACTTAGCTGGGTACAAACACCTCTGGGTTTGCTCAGAGCCACAGAGCTGCTGCAGAGGACAAGAACTGAGCTGGCTGTGACAGCATCGGTGTGATTTTCTCCTCAGCAGATGAACAGCAGCACAGCAGAGGTGGTGCCAGGCTGTGCCATGGGTCCTGTCACCTGGCAGTGCAGAGAGAGAGCTGTCAGCAGCCACTGAACCCCAGCACCCTGCCCATGGGCAGGGAGGGAGAAGAGGAGCCGGGCCAGGAAGATGTGAGTCAGGGCAATAAGGTCATTGCAGTGGGAGCTGCTCGAGGCACTCGTGGGTGGATGCCTGTGCTCTAAGGGTGAAACATGGGATTTAATGTCATTTCTCTTAAGAAAGGTGAAGATCATGGCTTCCTATTTCCAAAGCTTCAGGTACTTTTCAGGCATGGGATGCAGCTTTGGCTGCAGAGGACAAAGCTAAGCCCACATGGTCCCCACAGGGGGACATGCAGAGAGTTTTTCCCAAACTTCTGCTTCCTGTCACCCTCTGGGACAACCAGACAGATGATTCCACACTGATTTTCTTAACTTTTTAGCAAGTCCTGGGGGTCATCCTAGTGCTGTGTCTACTTTTGAACTTGGAACCTCCCAGGGACCACCATGGCCACAGACTCCTCCAAAACTCAGTTTGACTCCTCCAAGCCCCTGCAGCTGCTGTAGGTACCCAGGCTTGGCCTAACAGGAGCAAATTCCACCCTACACCCCCCATAAATAACATATTTTGGCTCTTACATGCCAAATCTATGAGCCCTTACAGAGGTCCAGGTGTGGGTCCTTGGCAAAATGCATCAAACAGAGCCAAGCAGGGTGAGGGACTGGGGAAAGGCAGCACAAGGTTGGGTTGTGCATCAGGGCTCAGCTCTTCCCCTGTAACTCCAGATTAAAATAATAAACTCAGAAGGATCCAGCATTTGGCAGGGACTACGAAGAACCAGTGTTTGACTGGCCCTCGGTTCACAGGCACACCCAAATAAATAGCATTGTTTATAAGGACTGAAAATTAAAAATTAAGGGCTGTGATTTTCAAAGCTCCCCAAGGAGCCCTGACATTGAACTCCCATAAAAATTAATGGCATGAAATCCCATCCCTATGTTTCTCTGGAGTGATAAAAAGATCTATTCATTGTGCAATCAATTGCAGAAATTCATAATAATTTATACTAAAGAAATCCTAAGTAATTTCACTGCTATGGAGAGTTTCAGTTAGCAATAAATCTACTAAATAAAATACCTACCATTTGAGTAGGAGAAAAGTAAGATTCAGCACATTAGCTAACACAATGCAAACTAATTTCATAGCTTATTTTCTGCTGGGAATCAAAGCCACCCATTTAAATTCATTTACTCTAGTTTGAATTTTAAGTTGTTTTTGCCTTCAGATGCAAAACAAAACTTCTGTGGCCAATTGAAAAACTAAGGAAAATACAAGGCTTCACATGGTTTTTGACAAGATCATGATCTGTCAGTCAAACTACATGGACTTCTTGTAACAGCCTCAGGTTTGGCCAGATAAAAATATAACCAGGGGAGATGTTGATGCCAAGATTTTGGCCTTCTCTAGACATCTCTGATGAGCTTCTGCATGTTTGCAGGCACCTGGTGGTGCCAGGATCCCCCACCATCACCCCTCACATGCAAGAGAATCGTTCAGTTTGGTATCAGGCACCTTCATCAGACCTTCTGTGTGGTTTGCTGAGGGTGAGATAAATGGTGCACAGGACTGGATATGCCACATGAAACCCCTCCACCACGCCATGGAGTCATTTGATCTCATCCAAACACACACACAGACACACACACACGTGCTCTTCAAGTCCCAGACCCGCCTTGTCCATACTGAAGGTGTTTGACAGGGGGACGCCAAAGCCACACATGCCCCACTGACACTCACAAGCAGCCAGAAGGGACACTCCTCACCCCATCCTCGGACCTCAGCTGTGCTGAACAACACACCCTGTGCATCAGATTCCTTGGTTGGACCCTACATTCCTCTCTGAACACCCTGTTCCTCTCCCCCACTGCCTGTCCATGGCTGGGATCACAGCTCTGCCTTCACTCGGCACGTGGACCCTGCAGCCATGCAGATGGTTCCCTCACTTCCAGATGAACAGAAGATCATCAGCATCATTCATGACCATTTTATCATTTCATTTTTGGGGGGAATTTGACTGTCAAAATTCCAGCTTTCACAGTTGGCTGAAGAATTAAGCGTTGATCCCATCACAATTTAGCAGGAATCACATCCCATACTCCTTTAGGTTCCTCTGACACCCGGCCTCACCCTCAGACCTCAGCAGAAGTGTGTGGCCATGATCAAACAAGCTGTACCATCAGAAGTCACTGCAGCTAAGAGCCTCCAGGAAAAGGTCTGTAAGCAGAAAGAAGCAGGAGGCTGCAGGTCATGAAACCAACATGCCCAAAGCTATCCCAAATTAGTGACATCTTTTTAGAGAGATGCCACAGCAAAGGGAAAGATAAAGTCAAAATCTCTGGAAACTCTTCCTGTGATTTGAACTATTTTTTGTCTTCCCCATATCTCACATCCCACCACCCCTTATGCCCACACCACACACTGAGCAGACCCAGTGCAGGGTTTCCAGTGTTTTCAGACCTGGAAAACACCAACCGACCTCCGGAGTCCCACCAGTGATGAGCAGGAAGAGTGAAGAGCAAGGTCCTCCCATCCCACACCACAGCCCTTGGCTTCACCACCAGAAGGCTCAAAGAGTTTTTTGTGCATGTGTCCTTGCTGTGGCTGGGTGGGAGCTCGCTGGGAAGACCACGGGCAGTGGAGATCCAGAAGGGACGAGACGTGGCCATGGCCACCCAGTCACTGGGCCACCAAGTCAGCCCCACAGGCCCACGCTCGTGGTCGTGGCCAAACCCTGTTACACGTGGCTGTGTCCCCCTCTAGTGGCACGTCCCAGCCAGCACGACCCTGGCCATTGTGACAAAGCTGGACACGCTCACCCGTGGCGTGGTCACCATGAACTCACACCTCCATGGCTCTCCAGGCACAAAGAGCACCTGCAGGAGGGAAGTGCTGCTGCTGCTGCCCTGTATCAGGTGCCATCCTCCACCAGCCATGGCAGGGCAAGGTGTTCCTGTAGGAAGGTACTGGTCTGTCAAGGTGAGCAGGGTGTTCCCACTCCCCCAGAGCTCCAGAGCTGGACTAGGAAAGGCTGGAGGATGTCTTGACAAAGCAGGACAATGTGACAGGTGCCAGCCGCAGGTACCAGAGTTTGTAGCACTTCCCTGTGTCTTTGGAGGGCCTTTTTTTTCTGGGAGAGCTGGGATGCTTAAGTGGAATTCCCTTCTGGCAGCTGCTGCCTGCAGATGAAGGGATGAGTTCTGGCTCTCCAGGGTGAAAAGCTAGAAAATGCCTCCTCACCACGAGGACATAGAACTCTTCATCACTGGTAACTTGGGTGGACTTCCTCAGCAGTTCTGGTTTCATGTTCCCCCATCCACAGGGGCAGGATGAAAACTTGTTTCCTGGCTGCATTTCTAGTGAAGATTGTGTTTAGCCCCAAAAAACACAGCAGGTCCAGCTCCCTGTTATCTGTGTCTGCTCTTCCCGCTGTCCTAAACATTTAGTGCTTGTTTTGCTGCCTGATTCTCTTAAGCAACCCTAATTCTTTCACAGCTTCATGTTTCCATATATCCTGGTAGAGTTAGCAGTGAAAACTGCCTGGGTTTGTTCAAGAGACCAGAACTGTGTGGAATCAGGACAGAATTTCCTCTGGTGGGAGGACAGACCCACTCTTAGTCTTGCAATGATGCTAAAGAAGGTGACCAAACAGCCCTAAGAGATGATGGGACACCTTGTGAATCTGTTGAGCATTCTGGAACTGGGCCAGATCCTTAAAAATTCATCTCACCAAAACGTGTTTCGATCTCTTTCTAAATTGAGATCCCCAAACTAATTACCATGGAACACTTGGCATCAGAGGGTCCACTTAAAAGGATGCTGTGGGTGCTGCAGGCTCTGCTCACATTCACCAGGAGGCTCTTGCCATCATGTCCTACACCTCTGGAGAGGAACTTCTTGGAAAACAGTGCTTTAAATATTTCTCAATTTTCACCAAGTGGCAGAAATCAGTAACATGTAATCTGAAAAATGTAATCTGAAATCTGAGAAACGAAGAAATTGCCAAAAAAATGCACTTTGTGAAGGGAAAAAAAATAATAATTGAAACTTTTGAGCGTTTTTCTACTCGTTTCAGCAGCCCTGGGTCCATGCACACTGGTCACTCTGTATTGCTCATCTCAGCTTGGTAGAAAGCCAGAGAGATGGTTAAACATCTTCCCTTTGGCTTTCTCTTGATGCCAGACATGCCCCAAGGTATTTCCTGAGTCATGCAACATTTGTGGGCTGTATGAAGCCTGTCACTTTGTACAGTGTTTCTAGGATGGGAGATGACCATATTTCAATGTCAGCATTTACAGCTGGGAGTCCTTTGAGACCTCTGAGTCACCCACGACTTCATTTATGAATTCTGGCATCAGTGACAGCAGCTCCGTGGGCCTGGGTCCTGCTGCTGTAATTTCCCCTTCAGAGACACCCAGGGAAAATGCCTCAAATTAGAAAGTGGTTCACAAATCTCATTTTTGAGTCCTCCTCACATGGGCTGCCAGGGGTGAATTCATCTCACCCACTCACCCCAAAAAAAAAAAAAAAAAGAAAAAAAAAAAAAAAAAGAAAGAAAGGGGAAAAAAAGAAAAGAAAAAAAAGTCCAGTCTTTGGAACTTACATGGGCTTCTCTACAGCTTTGCCAAGCATTGCCACAGGCTCTGCAAGAATGACACATGGCAGAGAGATGGAGGGGCCAGCATTTTGCCATGGGTTAAGAAGGGACTCTGGATGATTATCCTACAGCTGACACCAGTTTTTCAGCTGGTTACACTTAAGGGAGGTGTGTCAAACCCTTTATGGTGGTGATCTTCCTGCAGTGTGCTGGGGGGCTGTCTTTTGTGGGATGATGCCTCCTCAAATCACAGCAAAGGGCCCATGTGAGGATCTCTAAAGGGTCCAGCAGGCCAGTGACACCTTCCAGGCTCTCAGGTGTTTCAGATACCACTGGTGTGTGTTGCACATGGCATCCCAGCTGAAAACTCAGTATCCCCAAGGCCTTCCTTCCCCAGTGGGTTCTGCTATTTCTCCTTCCTCAGGTGACCCATCTGGGGATCAAACCCACCAGGGTCCAAGGTTAAAGGGCACTGAAGAAACCCTGGGAGAAGGACCATGGCCTCCTCTCAGTCTCCATGTTTCTTACTGCCTGCAGGGTTTTGGCCTGGGGCATTTCCCTTGATGCTGAACATTTGCCTCGGAGCTGGGGAGCTCCTGTGCCCAAAACTTCCCTCTTCTCTGAGGGGCTGTTTACCCAGACACCCAGGAGTGATGGGAAGCCCACGTCCTCCACCTCCACTGCTGGGTGTCTGTGCTATTCCTTCCTGCTCCTGGCATCTCTTCCTCGTGAGCTGTGACTCCAGAGCACCTCTGCCAGTGTGTTCTGCCTTGCCAACACCATCCTGGCAGGGCTCCTCCTTTGCCCTTTGACCAGAAGCCCCCCAGGAGTCACTCTGGAGGTGCAGCTCCCCCCATCAAGGAGACAAGATGTTGCTCCACCATCCAGCACCATCTGGCACACAGACAACACAACCTCTCATTTTTAATCTCCTCTCCACCTGCTACTTAACCTTCACCAAGGTGCCTCAGTTTCTTCCACCTGCCCATGGCTTGTCCCCCAAACATGTGGAGTTCCCCTGCTTTTTCCCCCAGCCATTTCATTCTCTCTCACTAACCTGAGTGAGACTGTGAACATGTGCTTTTCTGATCCCATCTCCTCCCCAAATTTCCTGTGTCTGAGCCCCTATGCATTTCCCCCGTTCCCCCTGGCTCTCTGGTATTTATGACCCATCTCTTTGTTCTGCTCTGGGGAAAATCCCAGTGCTGCAGACTCAGCTGGGTGAGCTGCCCATGCTGCAGCCACCATGGAGTCCCCAGGAGCATTCCCAGGAGCAGGGGACTGATTTCCCATCCCTTGACCCATGCAGCATTTTCTTGAGTTCAAGCTGAATTCACATACGTAGAGAAATACAGAGATATATACAGATATAAGGAGATAGAGATATATTGATATGCATAATCATAGGTCAAACTACCCACAACCATTGTTCACCTCAGGAGTCCCATTCCCAGTGATTTCTGTTGAGAGTTTTTCTGGAGCACAACTGCCTTAGGAACTTGGGAACCCCTCTAAATTCACCATGCAAAATGACCCATGTCTGGCTGATTACCTGTCTCCCATGTACCTCTTGCATCTGCACTTTTGAACCTCTGATCCTCAAATCCCTACTTATGCGGGGTCCACAGAAAGTAACTCATCAACCAGGAGGTTGTTATCAGTACAGTTAAGTTGCTTTAGAAGGGGCTGCATTGCCACAGGAAAATTTTTTGGGCTCAGCAAACCGGAGCAGGTTGAAAACCACTGACCAGAGGTTTTGGGATTCTGGGGAAATGTCTAAGATGATTCAGACGCTCTGCACTTCTAGAGCTGAAATGTTAATAAGAAACTATTGACTTTAGTTGGGATGAACACTGCTATATTGACATGAGAAGGAAGTACTGACAGGGGGGAAAAAAAATTTCAAAAAAAAAAGTCAATATTTGCCACGTGGGATAATAAATCCTGATTTATGATCAATGCAAAATGCAGTGGTTGCATTGCTATATAGAGTCTGTTGGGTAAACCAAGCCACTGCATTTCCTTTATTTCAATTAACTGAGAGTAATTTGCTGAGATATTTAGGGTAATGTGTAACCGAGAGGTTCTGAGGGCTGTTCCCAGCCTGCAGCTACAGAACCTGACACCTCCAAGTGATGTGAAACATTTTTAGCCTTTGCTGGAGGCAAAAACCGAAAGTTAGACAGCATGACCCTAATTTCTCCCCGGATTGCTGGGATGGTTTCTGCCGGGTCCTTGCCCCACAGCCACTCAGCCTGGGTGGGAGTCGGGGTAAGGAGCCTGGTTGAGGGGTGGGGTCCATGTTACAGCCCCTCCCAGCCTTCCCAACCATCCCAGGCAACAGGGAACTCATGTTGGTGTGGAAAATTTACCCTGTTGTCTCCAGCCACGGAGTGACTTTGGGAAGGTGGGAGAGCAGTGGCTGCTTTCCTACATGGGTGTTGGGCAGCTTTTGTGCCCAGTCTTCTGTACCCCTCCACAGAGCCATAAAACTCTGCCTTTCCTCCCTACCACGGACGTTTCAAGCTTCACTGATTAGCTTTACATTGTATGGAGCTATTAAAGCCAAGCATTTATGGTCCTTCCAGTTTTGCAGGATAATTTCAGAAGCAACAGCAGCCCCAAAGAAGCTCTTTGCTGTAGTTGAATAACCTGATTTGTACAAATATTTTAGCAAAAATCTGGGCTATTCTGGTTGCTGCTTGGCTTTCCTCCCTTCCTAAGAATAATTGCACCAAATCCTCCAAGACACAGGATAAACACAGTGGTTCCTCTTTATTATAACAAAGTATAGATTTTTCACCACTGCATCACCAGGTCTTCTGCTTGCCTTTGTCTCCAGAAGGTTTTGTTTTCATCATTTTACCACCATATTTATGTAGAAAAGCATTGGGCAGCTGAGGGGATTTTACTGTCTGTTACATTTCCTGTTCTGTTGTTTAATTAGTCATTTCTGAAAAGAGCATTACTTAAAATAAGAGAAAATTAAATAGATGAGCCCCAGACAGCCCAGCACTGCTGCAGGAGCTTAGTTCCTGATGTGTTTCGGGAGAAACAAGGCATTGGTTCAGGAATCAGGTTCCATCATCAACTGCATTTCAGCAAAGCAGTGGGTTCAGACTTGGTGTGAGTGCAGGAACCTGTCCCTTGGGTACCTCCCAAAGCCCAGCCCTGCTTCTTCCTCCCAGCCAGGAGACAATTCCCTGTCCATGCACCTTCATCAGACTCCAGCACGAAGAAATTGTACAGCCCCAGCCAACACTTTGCTCCATGTGCACCTTCAGCAAAGAACCAGACCTTCAGAAGACTTTGGTCCTGGACTTCTCCACTGGCACAGACAAGCTCACTTTTCTGTCCACCCTTGTCCCAGGAGGAAGCTTGGATGTTCTTTCCAGGTGTGGTTTTTCTTGCTCCTTAAGATTTAGATTTTCTCCATAAGCATTTTATTCACCACCAGTAGACCCAATATCCCAACCAGCACCTCTCTCTTCCTTGATTTTCTTCTGTTCCTTCACACCTCTGGTTTGTTACCCCCAAAGGGCCCCATCTACAATGACAAGGCAGAGCAGGCCAGAGAGTGGTGCCTCATCTATCCCATGCCTTGGGACAAGACTTCTGTTGCTCTTTGCCTGCAAGGCAGAGGTTGGCTGGGCCAAAACCACACTGGCAAGAGCACCAACAGGTTAAGTGGTGCCAAGGGAGAGCTGGAGCAAGACACATTCCCATGACCTCCTTTGAAATGCAGGAAGAGAGCACCTCAGCACTGGGAACACCACCTGGTGCAGGAATAGGGCTCATCTCTCTGGGGAAACTTCATTGTAGCCTCCCAGTACTTGAAGAGCCTCATAAAAAAAAAAAAAAGGGAGAGTAACCTTGCACACAGACAGGGTCAGGACAAGGGGGAATGGTTTGAAACTACAAGAGAAGAGATGCAGATTAGATGTTTGGAAGAAATTCTTTACTCAGAGGGTGGGGAGGCCCTGGTACAGGTTGCCCAGAGAAGCTGTGGCTGCCCCTGAATCCCTGGAAGTGTCCAAGGCCAGGTTGGACAGGGCTTGGAGCAACCTGGGCTGGTGGAAGGTGTCCCTGCCCATGGCAGGGGGTGGGACAAGATGATCTTTAAGGTCCCTTCCAGCCCAAATCAGTCTGGGATTCCACGATCTGCAACATGCTGAATGTGAAGACAAGCTGAGGGTAACACCACCAAAAGTCATCAATAATCCGAGATGTTCACCCCTGCCTAGTCCTCTCCTGTCCACCACCAGCCTGGAAGACCCTTTGCAATCCTGGTGGCCTCCATCCCTCCTCCCACTCCTCTCAGCTGGGCACGGCTGCCACCAGCTCCCATGGCAGGGGGTGAAATCTCAGTGCTCCTGAACGTGTGGAGGTACAAGAAGCACTGCAAAGGGGTGGATGGGGGTGTTATGTATCCAAGCAGCCTGCAAGCTCGTTCTTTCCCCAGGCAGGATGAGAAGGGCAAAGGTTGCAGTCGCTGGCTGTCACTCCAATGCTGCCTGGCTGCACGTGCACTGCCATCTATGACCACTTGTCCAGCACCTGGATCAAGGTTTGTCTCAGCAGTGCTACGGAATTCTTGGTGTGGATGGCACCCAGGTGAGCAGTGAAGTCAGTTGTAATGTATTTTAAACACCAGAGCCTCGTGATAACAATGTCCTCTGAAGAAGTACAAGCCAGGGGGCAATTCATTCGCAGACCTTTGAAAAAGGATCTATCTGCCTGGTGGAAAACTTGGCTCTTTCTGCAATTCAAATGGAAGTATTCACGATATTTGGGGATGCTCTTAACTTCCCTCATGGACAGCACCCACAAATTCACCACAGAAAAATTGTCACGGTGTGTTCAGAGACAAAACCAAAACAAAAGCCCCTACATCCCAAGCCACTCTGTATTTTTTTCAGTGGCCTCTTTGACAATAAACTTGGAGGAGTGAATGTTTCCAGCCTCAGTGCCAGATTTCAGGTGGCGCCACGGCAGATTTGTCACAACTGAACATCTGCTTCTGAAGAGTCACAAATAAAGGCACATTCCCAAGCAGGCTCTGCAATCCACACAGAGCTAGAGGCATCCTGCTGCAGCTGAGAAAGGCCAGTCTTGATGTTCCAGTGGCTCCTGTGCTGTGTTGAGCTGCCCAGGTGAGCACGGGTTACAGCAACTGCTCACTCTCTGTTTGTAATGGACTGGACACAGTTCTTTTGTCAAAGCAATTTTCATCTTTGCAAAGCTGCTTCTGTTTGTGAACCGTGCTCCTATACAGCCCCTGCTCTGAGCAGTCATCAGCACTGCTTGGAAATGTTTGGATAGTTTGAAATAAATTTCATCAGAAAAACCACAGGTTTCTATAAAGGAGTACAATTGTCCTGTGTTTTCTAGCATGGAGGCTCCCAGAACAGCTTCTCCTTTCTCCAGAACAGGATTAATACATCTACTGTTGCTAAGTGTCCGATATTTATGTTCCATTAAATTCAAAACAGAATTTATTTCTATTCAGAGTCAATCCCCACAGCCTCAGATTCACCCATGAGTTCTCCCTCCCTTTTTCTCGCAGCTCTTCTCCCCATTGCATGGCTGAGAACATCCTCCAGGCTGCAGAACCACCCCACTTCCACTCCCATTTGGTAAGCCCCAGGGGCACCAGAAAGTTGAAAAGTAAAATATCTACCACAACCTCTATGACTGATAGCACCAGTCACATCCAGAAGCTGGGCAGGAGTGCTACCTGCTGTCACTTACTCTTTATAGTAGTTTGCATTTACATCATTTTACATCTGAATTTACTTAAATTCAGAGCCAGGATACACCTCTGCACAGACCTTTGCGTGCTCTGTGCTTTCACATTGGTCTCAGAGTTGGAAACCCCTTTCCTGGGGTCAGCAGGCACTGAGATCCCACCCTAGGGGTGACAAGGGACCTTTGCCACTGGCTGCTGTCCTGAGAGAGGGGGGCACAGGAGGCCCTGCTGGGCAGGATGCTCTGCAGCAATGCATAGGCCAGGAGATCTGGCACCTCCCTTAAATGCTCTGCTGGATTTGGGCCTTCCTCCCTTCCAAAGGAGCTGGGATTTGAGGTGCTCAAAGCACCCTGGCATCTTCTGAATCAGAGCCCAAAAGAATCCAGCTGGCAGAGAGCTGCAGGTAATGACTGAGCAGTGTTTCATGGACATCACTGACAAGGCCAAGGGATTCCCCCCCTTGCACAGTGCCCATTTCCATGTTCTGTCTGTTCACACTCATCATATCCTCCACCACACAGACTGTAAAATAAACACCCCTCCTGCCCTGCTGTACTGTTATCATCCCTGCAGGCAGCTCACACTGCCCTTCCCTCCAGGGTGACTCACTCCAGATGTGTCAGCATCTGCCTCCCCTCTGGCATGGGGGTCCCACCCATCACTCCATGGACACTCTAATTCCAATGCACCCTGTGGACGTGATCCCACACTGGGACTGCTGCAACATCCTGGTGGGCAGGTCAGGATGGTCCTATCCCCACCCCACCACACACATGGCTTGAAGCTGCTGCAGAAGCAGGTGGATGTGCTCCACAGCTCCTCACCCAGGCCAGGAGAGGTGTCCAGAGGACTTCCAGCTCATGTCAGGCACCCACTGCACCATCCTGCAACCACAGCTACCCCAAAAGAGCTGCAAGTTGTCCTGAGGCTGCAGCACTGCCAGCTATGGCACCAGGAGCACCTGAGCCAGGGATACTCCTTGGGCTGCAGATGTCCATGACAGCCAGGTGCCCCAGGGTCCATGCCCACCCCTCTGGCTTTTGTTGAACTCCCTGGTGTTTCTTCTTGGGGGGGGAATAACACACAGGAGGCCCAAAAATACGATATTCCCATGGACCCACGTGGCTCTGGCCACTCTAACCTCTCCTTCCCCTCAGCCTCTCAATTAGCTCTTGCCTTCCTGACGACTTCACTCAACACCCAGAGCGATTAGAAGCCAGAGGAAGGCCTCGGCTTTGTCTCCAGCGATGAGCCAGATTAATCAGCTCCAGTTGCACTGAATTACCCAGTCGGGGCTCACAGCAACAGCCTCCAATTCACTGGCAGAGCAGCCAGCATCCCGCTTTCACCCGGGATAATCAGCGAGGACATGAAAGCCAGATGAATGACTAGGTGAGGGTGGGCTGCCGCCTGTCAGGAGCTGCAATATAAGTCAAAGCACTTTGAAATTAAATCCTCGCTTTGACAGGGAACTAATGCAGAGATTTTAAAGTAGGTGTAATACACTTAGGCAGGCATGTGTGCAATCCAGTGCAAGTTGCTGTGCTTTGAATAAGTGTGTCCAGGATACACAGAGAACAGGGAAATGGAGTTGAAAAGACAAAGGGAATTCTGAATAGCCCCAAACCAGCTTGGCAAGATTTTAGAGATGGTAGCACGAGGTTTTAGTAATGGACCTAACTAACAACATTGTCAGGAGGAGATTTGGTGCACAGTGGTTGGTTGCCTCGGATCTTTGATTTCACACCAAGCAGCCATCTCATGTTGCTCCCGGCTTTAAATTAAGACATTTGTGCCCACATGGATAGACAGAGGCACAGTGGATGGAGCAGAGATAGGGATCCCCACAGCACCTCTTGGCCTCAGGGTGGGTGAGCCATGCTGCTGGGAGCTCCTGGGATTTCCCAGGAGTTGACCTTTCCCGACAACCTCAGAGGCAAATTTAAGCCTTGATATCTGGTCCAGCATCATCCTCCACCTGCGCATCCCAGAGCCCATCACCAGCCACTGCAGCTCATGGGACAGCCCTGCTGAGATGCCAAGGGGGTTTGAAACTTGTCCCCGCTCTGTATTCAGATGCTGTTCCCCTGATAAAAACCCCACACACCCCCAGACAGAATTCCCCCAGGCCCCCCTCCTTGGTTTCGAATTTTCAAATGCCAAAACCCGGCATTTATAGGGAATCCTCAGAAAGTGGGATCTGGGAAATCACACCCGGTCGAAGGGATGGTTGTTTGAGGCAAGGCAGCCTGGGCAACGCCGAAGGCTGTTCCCAGCAACAGGCACATCTCAGCGTTCTGCTCCTTCACAGCCGCCGGGAAACTACCCCCAAAAACCGCGCAGAGAACCCACCCCCTCCCCTCTGCGGGATTCCCGCGTCTCTCCC
>VYXB01007301.1:24136-54532 GCA_013397135.1 Pachyramphus minor | reverse complement strand
CTGTCCCCGCTGACCCTCGGCGCGGTGGCGGTGGGGTCGCAGCCCTCATCCCCAGGCAGGTGGGTGGCGGGGGATGCCGACTGTCCCCAGCCGCTCGGTGTCAGTGTGTTACCGCGGCTGGTGGGACAGCGGCTGGGTATCGACCCCCGTCCGCTGCTTTTTGTCCTTAAGTTGTGAATCCTGACCACGCCAGGGGCGGGAGGAGGTCGGGGCGTGGGGTCGGAGCGGGGCCTGGGGGTTGGCGAGGTGCCACACGAGGGCCAGCGGTCCAGGGGAGGGTTTGGCAGGGCTGGGGCGGCCGAGCGTGCCGGCCCCGGGGATCTGCAGCGAGCAGGGCTGCCCACGCCTCGGCCCGGCGTCCCCGGCAGGAGCACGGGTGCCGGAGGGCTGTTGCACACCGCAGAGGAGCCCGATGACATCGGGAACCCGCTGAACAAACACTGAAATAATGTGTAAGGTAAACAGGGGCGGAAATCGTTCTGGAAAATTCCTACGTGTTTGCCAAAGCGGTGGGACTGTTTTCTAGAGAGACCCCCCCCCACCCCGAGGCAGAGGGGATGGAGCATGGCAGGACTTTCCCACCTAACTTTGAACGAAGGCGTCGGTTCCTCCTAATAAATTTGCTCTGGTGGGAGTTGGTGCTTCCCCTGCTCCCAGTGTCGCCGGCTGACGGGAACTAATTCCCGTGCCCGCACCCGACTGGGAGCACGGGCCGCCTCCATCTCCCCTCCGTGGGTTTCTGCCGGCAAAGGCAGGTGACACCACGGCCGGCCAGGAAGTCCCTGGGGCTGTCGGCATGAAAGATCCTGAGTGGCTTGTGCCTCTCCCAACACCTGTGCTCAAGGTGGCCACGGTCCCCCAAATATATTCTCCGTGCAAGGAGTCCTCTCTGCATCCCAGATACGGCTCCCGCCTCTCCTGCCTTTGGCTTTCGTCCGGCTGGAGGCTGTGGGACGTGGGTGGGTTTTGGAGGATGTTCCCTGGGGAAAGCGGCGGGTCAGTGGCACTCCCAGGAGTGTCCTGGCTGTGGGAAAAGGTGCTCGCTCGCCCGGCGGTGGCTGCCTGGGATGCGTTCGTGCTTAGCCCTCCTCCCCTCCTCCTTTGCCAGATGGAGCGACTTGCGCGCCACGCGTCTCCGGCAAGTGGTGGGTGGATCATAGCCCGCTATCAAGGTGGTCTTTTAAGCTGTCATGCTTCTGGTGAAGGTATATTGGGAACTGTGGGAGTGTTTTTTCCTGCTGAGGAAGCCCTGGGGGATGATGGCAGGTCTCTGGAGAGGAGCAGCCTTCGGCTGCCCTGGGTCGGGCACGGGGGGGAAAGGGGGATTTCAGAAGCGAGGTTAACAAGCTGCCCCGCACGGATGCGCAGAGGTGGGGACCCCCCCCGATCCCCGGCGCCGCACGCAGCTGGGATGGGATTTGGGAAGCGAGGCGAAGGAGAGGTTCGCCGCAATAGCCGGGGAGGGCTGTGTGCAGCCGTCCGTGCTGGCTGAGCGAGGGTGGGCGCGGGGGGCTTGGCGGCACAGAGCGGAGGGCTCATTCCTGCCAACAGGGGAGGAAAAGCAGATCCATTTCAGTGCGTTTGAAAGGAAGGGGGTCAGCTTTTTTTGATGTTGCAAATGTATCATGATAAAAGGATCTTCCCCCGCTCAGTGCTTTTTATTCTTTGCCTTTAGGATTAAGACAATTCCCATTGTTTATCTTCTCACATCAGAAACAAAGGCTGCCGGAGGCAATAAACAGAGTTAGAAGGATCCCAGGAGTTATCAGATATTCGAGGAATGAGTGTGCCTCGTATGTCTTGACGCATGTGGGCTCGGCATGCTCGGCGTTACCCCAGGGCGCTGCCAGCTTGCGCCCAGCACACGGGAGGGATCCAGCCTCGCATAGCTCTGCACAGAGGTGTGTGCGCTGAGTGGCAGCGCCGTGAAGTTTGCTTTTCCAGAAACCTGCTGGATTAGTGATTAAGCTCAGTCGTGACTTCTTTTTTTTCTTTTTTTTTTTTTTCTTTTCTGTTTTTTTTTTTATACTCCCCCTAAAGCTTCTTTCGACCTGTCCAGACTCGCATTCTCTGAGCGCTTGGGAGAGATGCTGCTTGCAACTCCTGAGCTGAAGGGTTTCTGTAAGCCTGGCTCTGTGGGGAAAGGGCTCCTTTTGGCCATGCTGAGCTGCCCCATCCTGTACAAAAAGGAGACCGTGTAGGGATCTCTCAGAGGGATCACTCATTGTGCTGGAAGGGATTTTGCCAAATCTTTTCACTATACAGACCAAGCTACTTTCTCCTTGGTTAGGAAGCAAACCTCAGGTGTGCTTTCTCAGTGTCTTGAGTTTGGGGGGTTGCTGCTTGGCTCGTTGCCTATCTAGAAAAACCTCTGTTCTCCAAATCTGAAGAGATGCTCTATTCCCCCTTTTCATGAAAGCCTTAGGTTTGTTCTTCCCCCTGCCTTTGAAGGCTCATATAGTTTTAAACTTTTGCCTCCTGCCTCTCCAGTCACAAGTTGTATAATTAAATGAAGGGCCTTTTACACCTCTCTGTGCACGGGAAGGTCCCTCTGCTTTATCTCTAGAGAATTTTGCTTTATACAGGGGAAGCAGCTGAGTTACTTTCCAAAGCAACTTGCATTTCACAGGCTCAATCCAGCTCTTGGACCTGCACATGCAGTGATGTGATTGAATTTGGATGCAAGTCCTCTCGGTGCTCCAAACCCATTCCTGAATGTTGGGGGTGTTTTGTGGAGAGTCTCAGCCAATGCAACATCTCTCCACAGCTGGCATGGGAGTGCAGGACTCTGGTTTCAGTGACAGAGGTTTTAGTTATTCATTTATTTACCTATTTTGGAGGGAGGGAAGTCTACCTGAAGAGGTGAACTAGAAAGTGTGCAAAGTGGGGTGTGGATGTACTGCCTGCATGAGGTACTGGGGTTGCTGTGATCTGTAGCTGTTTAGGGAGTTTGAATGATAGGAGTCCAATCCTGTGCCCCAGAAAACATCAGATAAAACAGGGCAGGAGTCCTTTAAGGGTGAGATGCCTGGTTATCAAACTATCTGGGAATAATTACAGCCTCTTGCAGCTAAAATTGGCTCTGGAGGAGGCTCTCCATATTGGACATGGATGGTCTGAGATGTGGTTATGCCACTGCAGAGCAGGGTGTGCCACCAGCAGCTCCCTCTACCCTCTATTTACACGGGTTTAAAACTGCCATCTGAGCTTGGGACTTGACTTAAAGGGCCAGGATCACAGATGGGCTTTGAAACCCTCAAAAAAAAATTAATTTGAGTTCTCTGGGAAAGTTTGAAGTTGTGAGTGTCCAAACAAGGCTGACTAAACAGCTGCTGTCTAACCACCTTCTAGGGCTGGGGAGGAAGGCACAAAAGCAGTTTGGATTTTCCTGGCCCCCCCTTTCATCTGAACATCACAAGGTGCTCTGCAAACACAGGGCCTGATTCTCTGTGCTCATCCCTGCCAGCTTTGCAGCAGGGATGTTGCAAGAGCAGCCCAAATGCTCATTTGTGCCTGTTTGGGTCATTGTGCAATGGAGGAGATTTGGGAGGAAGCATGCCTGGGTCCTACATTTGCATCCTTCTGGCTTTAAACTGTGAGGACAGTGTCAGGAAGGTTCCCCAGCCACATCTGTTCCAGCAGCTGGGATGGTGGGTCACAGCACTCAGGTTTGATGGAGGATTTCCTTGCTTTGAAGGATGCTGTGGGTTAGACCAGTGGCTCTCCACTTCTGGGGTGCCCAGGGCTCCTTTGCATCGCTCTGGGGATCCTCTGAGGTCCATGAAGTGAATTAACCCATGACCCCCATTCCCAAGGCTCTGGGGTGGGAGAGTGAAAACATCAGCCTCCACTGGAAATACATTTTAATTCTCATTTGTTTGCAAGTCTTGCCACTCCTGACAAAGCCAGCTAATTTTAGCTCAGCAACAAAAATGGACTAGATATGGGTTGCACCCAGCCCAGTCCTGGCACTGGGCTTCCAACCAGTTTGGCTTATCTCTGAGCACTGGTCCTGTCTGGCAAACACCCTTCAGGGCTGCCTTTGCCAGGCTGGAGGAGAGCTCTGTGCTCTCTGGCTCCTCAGTGGTGATGGACATTTCTCTCCCTTCCTAAGAACGCCTCAAATAAAACCTCAGTCTGTCACAGCAGAGCCTTATTCCTGGGAGAATGGACATGAGGGAGATAAAACCACTCTGCACCCCAGGTTGTGCACAACTGGATCAGCTCCAAACATGAGCAACAGGAAGGCAGGGGGGTTTTTTTGCAGTGGTTTTCTATGACTCCATGAATCAGAACTGGACTTCTGCATTGAAGCAAAAAACAATGTTTATGTTACTCTGCTGAGAGCTACTGTCCTCCCAATTAATTCATCCTTGTGGATGAAGTGTATTACAGCCACTTTCTTGAAATGATGAAACTGCTGAGCAATCCTGAGGTTAACAGCTTCCAGGAGGTTCTTCTGTGTTTCCTTACGAGTGCAGTGATGCCAGTTCTTACAAAAATTGATGATTTTACTTTTTTTTTCTTAAAGCCTTGTGCATCCACACAGCTGACAGTCACCCAAGGCTGCTCAAATGGCAGGCTCTGTTCTGGCTGCCTCGTGCAGGGAACCTCTGTTTCACCCACCCCCACACACCTGTGAGTGACCCCCAGCAGCATCCTCCAGGCTCTCTAGGACCTGCTGCCATGGGCTGTTGCACTTTGCAGCCAGGAAGGTGTTGTGCAGGATCTGACTGGCTCAGCAGAACTGGAGCCAGTATTGTGCTTTCATGAAATTACTTGGGGGGGGGGGAAAAATAATTGAATCTCTTGGCTGATGGAGAGCAGCCTGTTGCAAGTTGGGCGAGATCAAACTAATCCTGCAGGAGGCTTCTCTCGCCATATATTTGCAAATTCTGATAAAAAACTAAAAACTCATCAGATTTTCTCCAACCAGGTCTAGCCTGGAGTGCTGCAGGAGGGGAATTCCCACGGAGCTTGGCCTGGTGGCCTGCACTTGCCTCCTCTTGCAGCAAGGCTTTGCTTTTGTACCTGAGCCCAGGAGCAGCTTCTACTGCCTTGTAAAGGAAAATGTAGTGAAGGATATTTCCTTCACATTCAATGCACATTCCCTAAGTGGATGCTGCTTAAGCTCTTCCCAGCTTCCACCCTGCTCTTCCTGGCTTCCATCATGCTCTTCCCCATGACACAGTGGAGATATTGTGTGGGTAGGTGGGTGTTTGCTGGGTGCAGGTGGTGCCAGGTGCAGGGTGCAAGGGGTGGGGGGACAGGACTGGAGGTGCAGGCTCACCCCTGAGCTGAGGCACTGATGGTGGGCACAGCACTGCCTGCTCCTGGGAGACTGTTCTGGCAGCTCTTAATTGGAGGTGGAGAGTAGGTGTGAAAAGCAGCTCTCAGCCAAGAGATGGTGCCTTGACTGTGACAGGAAGGACTGAGACAGAAAGCTGTGTTTCTTCCAGGGAAGAGAGACCAGACAGGCTCTCAGAGGATGACTTTGTCAATCATGGTTTGCACTTGGAAGGGGTAGAAAGGCAGGATATCTAATCCCAAGAGGGGGATGCCCAGTCCTTGGGAGGAACAGCTGGACAAGGGCAACCTTGCAGGTCTCCAGCAGATCCTGACAGGAGCTGCCCAAGCTGGCAGACTTGTGGAACCATCCCAAGGACGTGGTGGTCCCTACCAGCCTGGCCCTGTTGGCACAGGGAGAGCAGCACTAAGCCCAGTAGGGGCTCTCTGGCCTGCCTGGAGCATCATTTGACCACCAACCCTGGGACATCTCTCCATGGCTTCACCCCCCCTTGGAAGAGGAAAGCAACAAAGGAAAGATCAGCCAAAGGAAAAGATTATCCACTCCTCCATAGCTGCAGGATGGCTCCTTGCAAGCAGCCACAACACTGGTCAGTACCTCTCCCTGCATGCATCCATCTGGCTGCCTAGATAGATGTGTGCATGGGGTTGTTCCATGGGTTTTTCACATCCTAAACAAGCCTTTTGTTCCTGGGGCAGAAGGAACCTGCCTGCACAAGCAGTCCCAATCCTCAGCACAACCCCAAGTCACTGCTGACTGTCTGTGCAGCCTCAGAAGGAAAAGAGATGCACTTGCTGACCTCTCCATGAGCAGGGGGGTGTTTGCTGCCTCTCAGGAGCAGAGCTGAAGCATCTTTGCAATTTAAGACTTGGATAAGCCTTTTCTGGCCTTGGTTGGGAAGGCTGAGTGTTTTTGCTGAGCAGGGTGAAGCTTCTGCACTTACCTGACCTCTGAACATCTACTGAGTGGTTTATCAGTGATGCCACCGACCTGGACCTGACTGTTCTCATCTTTGGGAAAATATTCCCAAAATGAGACAATACAAAAACATTCTCACACTTGAAACTTATCTCCGGTGTTCCTCTTATTTAAACAAATCTCTGCTTTCTCCAAGACATCTCCTGCCTCTTCCCTGACATGCCTCTATTGAGAATTTGTTGATGACTGAAATTTCCACACTTTCCCATGGCAGGTAATCTCCACCCTCACCTCCTGGCTCTATCTGGCAACCACTGTTGGCTCTTTCAAAGTCTCCTTGTCATTCCAGCAATTATTCTTCCTCCTGAAAGTATTATCATCATTTTTATAGCTCCCCAAAGCTTCCTGGGTTTGAGGTTTACTTATTTGCCATCTTGCAGGGTGGATTAATTGCAGCTGCTTAAATTATGGGGCTTTGATCCTGATCTCAATATTGTGGATGATAAAAAAAGAGCTTTCTGTCAGTTTTGTCTTACATCAGTGGCTTATTAAGATCTTGTTCTGTGAGTGACTTGCCTAGATTTAAAGACAGGAGAAAAGAAACATAAAGGCCACAATGAAGCAAGAAGACAGAACTTGAACAAATGTTGTGGGGCAGCAGCTCACCCCTTGAAACGTTCTTTATCCGATCTTGGAAAAGGGAGAAAATATTCCATTATTTAGGTGGGGGTTTTTTCCCACAAGCAGGGCTGTTTTGAGGCTGCATGTGAGACTTAAGCTCTGCACAGCAATCAGGATGTGATACCATGGTGGAGATCTGCTCTGAGACCTCACAGAGGGCGAGAACTGTTTGCTTGGTTCCTCCTGCTGAGCCTGTGGCTCTCCAGGCAGGTAGACAAAGGCTTTGTCTGTGGTTTCTACCACCTCAGCCCAGGAAAACAAGGTTTGGAGCCAAGTTCTCATAAGGACCAGGCAGAGTGCTGGAGCCACGTTTCAGTGGGGACTGTGGGATGCTGTGGATGGGTTTGGTGCCTTGTTGGGCTCCACAGCCCTGAGAAATGTGCTGTGAGCTGTGGGGTGGAAGCATCTCTAAGTGCTGGTGAGGCCAGAGCATCTTTCCCAGCTCCTGTTTCACCCTTTATCTGACCCAGACAGGGGAAAAGGAATGATCTGTCCCCACCTGGTGCCCCTGAATGTGGTGTGGAGAGATGCAAGTGTGAGAGCCTCAAAGCTGAGGACGTTCAGCAAAGGTCCTTCCTTACATCCTTGCCTCAACCTCTGGATCCCAGAGCTTCCTCCCTTTCCAAAAGATGTGTCTTTTGGGAAGCAGTGATGGTTCTCATGGACTGCTGACAAGCTGGGAGTGTGATGGGGCCACAGCATTTTAGGCACAGTTACCTCCATCCCCACAGCAAGGATGGGCTGAGGAGGGATGATGGGACACAGAGGACCTGTCAGGGGGAATGAGGCCAGAGCCCCGTTCTGGATAGTTTCATCTTCTTTGCCTGCCTTGCAAAACAAATTACCAGACCTGTTCTTGGAGAGCTGTACCTATCTTTGAAGCATCTGTGGCCTTTGTTTTATCATCCCAAACAGCATTAAATGCGGGCTGGGGAGGCACCTTATCAGGTGCATCTCCTTGGAAAAGCTTGAAAGGCTCTTGTCATGCTTTTCTTCATTCATGCTTTGAATTTATTGATCCACATTTGCCTGGAGAATCTCGAGCTGGGAAATATATATTAGAAAATGAGATGATGCCCCAGCCTGAGCAGAGCTGATATTAATGTGGCTGCTACACCTGCAGCAAAGTGCTGTTCTGCCAAGGTGCCTGCAGTCAGAGCAGGCACCAACTCATCTGCAGGACCAGCCTTGTGGCTTTGCAGGAGCTGGTTCCCTGGCATGATAAATGAGTTGCTGGCAGGGGGGAAGCTAAATAGGGACTGGAGGTAGAATCTGATGTTTCTTGGCTTCCAGGCTCAAAAGTGATGAACCAACCTTACACTTCACTGGGGTGAATCTCACTGCTCTGGTGTGTGTCAGCTTCCCCATGCTCAAACTGGAATGATGGCTGGACCTGGGAGGGGATAGAGCTGTTACAGGTGCTCTGTGTGTACACCCAGCATCCAACATCCTGAAAACTCCTGGAGGTAGTTTGGTGCCTTCCCTCTGGGTCAGCAGAGTGCAGCAAGAAGTGAGAACAGCAGTTCTCCAGAACACTCCATGTCTGGGGCTGCAGCACAGGGACAGGGACACTCACTGCGTGGTGTGGGGCCAGCAGAAAGGTGACACAGCCCTGGGGTTTGGCCACCCATGTGCATCAGGTCCTGTCCTCTGCAAACAGGGCTGTGCCTTTGGAGGAGCAGGAAGCCTTGGGCAAAGATGCCTTGCTGGTGTAAAGGCTAGAAAAGCACTTGGCTCTGAAAGCAGCCTGCTGCTTCCCACTGTCAGAGAAGCATTGCCTCCAGTGATCATGCACAGGGAAAGCTGAATGCTTTTGACATCTCACCATGCAGACTCCCCATGGACACCACAAGCCAAGACAGCTTTCTCCCTGGCTCCCATGGCCCCTGGTTGTGAGCACGAAACCAAGCTGGTGAATAATTCTGCTGATGCACAGAAGAGAAAAATCCTGTTCTCTCCTCCTGGGGCAGACTGGCAGGGTTAATGGGAGGAAGAGGCTGTGACAACTTGATTTTTGTGGCTGAAGTCAGCAGATCTGGCTCCTGGGACACATGGGAACAGGCAGGGAGCAGGAGCCACTTTTGCACAGTCACTTCTCGGAGGCGAGCAGGGCTTCAAAGGAAAAATCCTTAGCAGGATGTTGCAACTCGGGAGGAGGAGGAAAAAAAAACCCAAGCAAACAAGAAAAAAAAACCCACAAGCTCTGTAGGGCTGGGAAATGCAGAGTCAAGGAATGAGGTTTCCAAACAGCCTCCCCCTGGTACTTGCATCTCTTGGTGCAGACGAGGCAGCAGCGTGAGACGGTGCTGGCGATTCCCAAGGACACTAAAGCTTGGTGTGGTCAGTGGGGAGGTGCAAGTGTGAGTTATGTGCCTGCCCCACACAGGGGACCCTCCTTGCCCATGGCAGGTCAGGTTTTCACCATGGTGGGGCCACCTGAAGCAGCCACAGGAAGGAGGGAGCCCCTTACACCCACCTGCCAGCACAGGTATTAATTGCTGTAGAGCATCTTGGATTATCCCACAGCCTGGATAATTTAACTGGGTCTCTCTTAACTCCTTCTGTGATCCAGAGCTGGGAAATGGGCAAGCATGGACATCATGCCCACAACCCAACAGGGGGTGGTGGGTTGGGGTATTGGGATGTGCAGCAGGGACCATCGTGCCTGCATGCTGAGCAAGAAGATGCTGAAAGCTTTCCAGGTGCTTGTCCCTGGAGGATAAGTTCCTTCATCCCCCTAATGCTGACACCCAAGAGCAGCTCTGGGCCTCCTTCTGCTGAGGATGGGGCTATGGAAAGCAGAGCACATGGTGCCCTCCACACAGGGCAAGTCTTTTCCAGGTCAGCAGGGACCTCATGACCCTGTTCATGAGCTGGGCTGGTGGGAGAGGTGCCCAGCCTGTGAAATTTTACCCCAGCAGGCTCCTGATTTTTCTCTTCCCCACTTCAAGCCCTGCTTGAATCCCAAGTGAAGGGAAACCTGGCAGCTCCCAGAGGCCATCCTTGCCTGCTGGGGGCTGGGGCAGCTAAAAGCAGGCTCCAGGAGGGAAGTGGTTTGGAGGGCGATGTTTGCCGGTGATGAGCACACAGCCATGCTGTGGGAGCAGTGTGGCAGATGGAGCTGGCAGCCAAGTGCCTGTCCTGCTTGTTTTGGCTGACTTTGGAGACCTCTGGCTTTTCCTAGTAGCACTTGGATGTGCCGGTACTCAGGAGACCTGACCAGGCACATTCAGACAACGCTGAAAATATCTTCCTTGCAGGCAACAGAGGCAAAGGGGAGCCAGCAGCTGGACTCCCCGAGAGACAGGGACTAGGCTGCAGAGGGATGGTTGTTTTGCTTTGGGCTTGCTCTCTGTCAGCCAAAAATGCATCCTGCAGAACCACCACCATGGGACACTTAAGGTGACCCCTGGCAAGCACCAGGTCCCCACTAGGAAGGGGTGAGAATTTTGGTCCCCTCGCTTTGTGCAAGGCAGGGTGTCCCAGCTGAACGTGCACTCGTGCTCCCCCAGCCCTCACCCCCTTAACCCTCCATGCCGGTGTCGTGGCAGGTACCTGGCAAAGCTGTCCTCAGTGGGGAGCATCTCCGAGGAGGAGACCTGCGAGAAGCTGAAGGGCTTGATCCAGCGCCAGGTGCAGATGTGCAAGAGGAACCTGGAGGTGATGGACTCGGTGCGCCGCGGAGCCCAGCTGGCCATCGAGGAGTGCCAGTACCAGTTCCGCAACCGCCGCTGGAACTGCTCCACGCTGGACACCCTGCCCGTCTTCGGCAAGGTGGTGACACAAGGTGGGTTAGGAGAGCCTGTGCCTGGGGGGATGCTGCTGGGGGAGCAGCTGCAGGAGCAGTCTGGTGGGCTGCAGGCAGATTTTTGTCTGCTCGCCCCTGAACAGTGGCTGGGGAGAGTGAGGAATGGCCCAGTGTTGGAGGGCACTTCAGCAGGGCTCTTTCTTCACTGTGTTGTGGACAGTGTATCCAGGCCCTTGCCATTCCACAGCTCTCCTGAACCTTTTCCACACCCATTTCATGGAGGCACCAGCCCAGGGTATCAGGAGACCTTTGACAAGTACATGCCAGGAGCTCCACTCCCCAAAGCCATGCCTGCATTTGCTCGCTCTCTTCCCTGGGCAGTGGTGAAGCAGTGGCTGCTGCCAGGCCAGCATGTGGCCACTCTTGAGCAGAGCATCAGTGAATGCCCTCAGGAGGACAGCCTGCTGCCACCTGGCACAGGGAAAACACACAGCAGCTGGGCCCTCAAGGACAGCAGAGTGGCCCACCACCAGCCAGCTGCCAGCTTTGGGGCAGATGTGCCCAGGGCAGCCCTCAGCCCCAGCTGCAACCAGGCTTCCCAGAGGCCCAGGACTGTAATCAAACCAGAGCACTGGGGTGAGGAGATGGTGAGGAAAACCCATGGAGATCACTGATCCCTTGCCTCCCCTCACGTACCATCTCTGAGGCACCATCTCACCTCCCATCCCAGGACCCCTAGACCAAAGCAATAACCCCAGCTCCTTGTTTGACTTCCCTCCCCTCAACGCAGGGGTGAAGATCTCTTCTTGTGAAGGTTCAGGGACTGGAAATACCAGAAATACCAGAAACTAAAAGTCGTCTCTTTTTAGGCAGCCACAGCACAAACCGACCAACACGATCCTACTATTAACCTCGATTAACTTGGAGGAGGTTCAGTCCCCGTGCTGGCTGGGTCCTCCTCAGCCACTGCCAGCTGGGCCACCAAAGTCTGGGCTGCGACCACCAAAGTAGCCGCCCTCTGTCCGACCGGAGAGCTGGGGTGACATCTGCTCACAGCCATCCCCCCTCTGCCCCAAGCGTGGGACCACCCCAAATGCCAGCCCTCCCTGCTCAGAGATGGACAGTCTGTGTCCTCAGCTGGCCTCAGAGGACAGTGGGGATTTGGGTGTTGCAAGAGCTGATCCCTGGCCATGACACACTGTGTGTTCACGCCCAGGGTGCCCCCAGCTTCCCAAACAAGCTCTTCCCAACTGTGTGGCAGCGAGAGCTGGGACAGGCCTGCACCCTGGGGACCAGAGGGGTTTCTTGAGGTGGTTTTGGGAGCAAAGCAGGGGTTTGCACAGTGGTTTGGAAGGTGCTGGGAGCTACAGGACCCTGTGTGAGAGGACAGCAAGGAGCTGCAGGGGATGTTCCTGGATGTGGAAAGCAGCCAGCTGTTTTGGATGCAGGAGGGATTTCATGGCAGAGGTGCCCTGCAAGCACCAGGCAAGACAGTCTCTCCATAGAGAGAACTCTGGAGAGTTCTCCCCACATTGACAGTTCAGCCTCTGCCTCTCCCATTGCCAGGTTATCACTTGTCCATCATTCTTTTTTTTTTAGTGTTGTGGGGCAGTTCCCAGCTCCTTCACTGTTGCAAGGGCCCTCACTGCTGCAAAATATCTCCCAGTGCTGAGGGGTCTCTGCTGAGTTGGGTCCAGGCTTAGCACTAAGCAAACAGTGTCCCTGGGCACGGGGCAGATGAGGGTCCTGCACAGGGTGCCTCATCTTGGGAGCAAGTGATGGAGCAAAGGGATCAGCCTGATAGCTCTGCACAGCATGTTTTGCCAGGATCCAGCTTCCAGACCAGCTTCTCAAGGGGGGTTCATGTGCCACACCAGCGTTAGGAGGGGAGAGGGAGACCCCCCTCCCACCCTTAGAAACCCCACTCACGTTGCCTTGGACTTGCTGCCAACGTTTCCCTCCGTGGTTTGTGCCGTTGCAGGGACGAGGGAGGCAGCATTCGTCTATGCCATCTCTTCAGCAGGGGTGGCCTTCGCCGTGACCCGCGCCTGCAGCAGCGGAGAGCTGGACAAGTGTGGATGTGACCGCACGGTGCAGGGGGGCAGCCCGCAGGGTGAGCGTCCAAACGGGGCAGGGGGCTTCAAACCCACCCTCTGGAGCCATCCAGAGAGGAGGATAAAGTTTGTTAGGCCACATTGAGTCCTGCAAAAAGCATCTGGGAGCATAGCTCGCAGGGCAGGGAAGGTGGCACATCCATGTGTCTCTGCCCCCACTCCTCAGCTTCCCTGATCCCTCAGGCAGTCCAGCCAGAGGTGGGCAGGCCGGCTGGATTTTAGAGAGAGCAGGGCTGGAGAGTGCAAGCACCACAGGCTGGCTGTACCTGTCTGATCTGTGCTCTCTGCCCCAGGCTTCCAGTGGTCGGGCTGCTCTGATAACATCGCCTACGGCGTGGCCTTCTCGCAGTCCTTCGTCGACATCCGCGAGAGGAGCAAAGGGGCCTCTTCCAACAGAGCGTTAATGAACCTCCACAACAACGAGGCAGGGAGAAAGGTAATGGCCAGGGGGAAACCTGGGCATCCCAGCTGGGCTCTGCAGCCAGGGCTTGAACCACCTGGGCTTCATTTAATCCCACCAGCAGCGCTTTCTGCGCAGCCCTCCCTGCTCTGTCCATCCTGCGCTGACCGTCCCGTCTTGTCCCTTGTGTCGGTTCCTCCAGGCGATCCTGAACAACATGCGGGTGGAGTGCAAGTGCCACGGCGTGTCGGGCTCGTGCGAGTTCAAGACGTGCTGGAAAGCCATGCCCCCCTTCCGCAAAGTGGGCAACGTCCTGAAGGAGAAATTCGACGGCGCCACGGAGGTCGAGCAGAGTGAGATCGGCTCCACCAAAGTGCTGGTGCCCAAAAACTCCCAGTTCAAGCCGCACACGGACGAGGACCTCGTCTACCTGGACTCCAGTCCCGACTTCTGTGACCATGACCTCAAGAACGGGGTGCTGGGCACCAGTGGCCGGCAGTGCAACAAGACCTCCAAGGCCATAGACGGCTGCGAGTTGATGTGCTGCGGCCGCGGCTTTCACACGGACGAAGTGGAGGTTGTGGAAAGGTGCAGCTGCAAATTCCACTGGTGCTGCTCTGTCAAGTGCAAACCCTGCCACCGGGTGGTGGAGATCCACACGTGCCGGTGATGCACGCGGGGAGCACCCAGGCGACCCCCTCCTTTACTGACCCTGCTTCTCCCTTGCCCCACGGCCAGGACTGAGGAAGTGACCCAGACACTGCAGGGAGAGCACAGCTCTTTACAGAGACAGAACCCCAGAGAAAAAAAAAACAGATTTTAAAGAAAAAAAAATATTTAAAGTTTAAAAAAAAAAAAATTGATCATTGTTGGCCTTTTTTTATTATTGTTTTGTTTTGTCTGCTTTGCTGTATTTATTGCTGAAGGCAGAGCCCCTCGGTGCCCCTGTGCCAGTTTGCTCTCTGGCTGGCTGGGGGTCTGTGGGATATCAGCTCCCATCAGATGGGCTCCTGCTGACTCCAAAGCACTGCAGATGGGAGATGTTTAAGCTGAGGGTAGTGCAGCATTCAAAACTTTCCATCACAGTTATTTTTGTTTGTTTAAGGCACGTGCTGAGCACCCCGGAGCACCTCTGCCCTGGCTGAGCCTCAGGAGGGGATGGAGCACAGCCAGGTGCATGGCAGGGGAGGGGCAGGTGGTGACAGGGTGGCACTGTCCCCCAGCACTTAAGTTCCTTGTGGGGCCCTGCCAGGGGGATCGGTTCATAAGGGGAACATGGGACACTCTTGCACCTCCTTGTTGTGGGATACTCGATGGCCTCCTGGGCACTGGATGGATTTTGGAGCAGTTCCTGGGCACTGGATGGATTTTGGAGCAGTTCCAGCAGCCACTCTGATTTACAGAATCTCCTCAGTGGTTGCCCAGGGCTGTTGGAGGATGCAGTGGTCCCACCATGCTTCCCTTTCCCCCGTCTCTTCTCCAGCACCACATTCCACTGGAAACAGTAAAGGGCAGTGATACCTGTAACCCTCTGACTCTTAAATGCTGATGGGAGCTGATGGAAGGAGATGCCAGTGGATTTCTTTTCCTCTCTCCCATAATTGCCCCCACTTTGCTCACCAGCATCCCACAACAGGTCTCCTCTTCCTCCTCCACATGCCTGGTCCCCTGACCTGGGAGGGCTCTGGGGGACAGTCCCTGTCATGTTGGATGCTGAGAAAAGCAAAAGTGTAACAGTGGAGCAGTTGCTGGGGGTGAGGGAAGGATGCTGCTGGGGGGCCAAGGGAATGCTTGTGCTCTGCCACTATCCCTGTCTTGCCCTTGGGGAGGCACGAGAGAAGGACTGAGCCAGAGGGATGCTGCCATGTGTGCCCTGGCCACACAAATTTAGTGCAGCAGGGCCCCAGCTGCCCCCTCCTGCTCCCTGGAGTGCTGCCATGAGGATAAGGCACTGTCCTACTCGCTGTGCCTGGGACTGAGTTAGTGCAGAGTCCTTGCTGTTGGGCCACGGGACGAAGTATTTGGAGAACTAATAAGCAGAGGGGCACTGAGAGGGGAGGTGGAAAGCGAAGTGGTTCCTCTCTCTCCCTCACCCACTGGTCTGTGAGTTGAGAGACAAACAGCAAGCAGACAAAAACCTCAGAATGGCACCTCAAGCCAACAGGAACATCTGCCCGTGATGTGGCCAGGGGTCAGCACGGGGTGGCATTGCCAAGCCCTCCTGTGTAGGAGGGAGCTCCCTGCATGGTCTGGGAATCCCAGAGCTGTGACCATCACCCTCCGGGCTGGAGGAGGGGGGGTCCCTGCAAACCTGCAGTGTTGTTTTTCTTGCATGAGAGGGGGAAGGCTGGGGAATGCACAGACATATGTGAAATCCCATCTGTGCCACGGCAGTGATGGGCTGGGGGAGAGCCTGTGGTCGCTGGAAGGTCTCCAGACATCGTCCGGCTGGGAGGCTGCTGACAACTGACTTGAAGCAGCGCAGGGAGAGGAAGGTTTGCATCAAGGCAACCCCCCAGCACATCCCAGCTGCCTCCCTCCTGCCTGCTCAGCCCCAGCTCCAATAAACCTCCAGCAAAGGGTGCGGGGTGGTGGCAGGGGGGGACACCCTGGTGATGCCCTGAGGTGGAGCAACACTGGTTTGATCCACTTCAATGCAAACCAGAGATCTCCTCACCAGAGCAGGGGTTGCCTCTCTCAGTTGGCTCAGCTGACCAAGGGTGCAGCATTAAATCCCCATGGGATCTAAGTTTCCTGGCTCCATCTCTTCAGCCCCTCAAGGCTGCAAGTCCTCAAGTACCTTAGAGACTGTTCCTCCTCTTCCCAGCTCATGCAGAGGAGGTCACGGACCTCAGGCCACTGGCCAAGTCTTCTGCTCTTTGTCCATCTAGGATGAGGGCCAAAGCTGAACAAGACAATCCAGATCAGTGTGGAGATAATCTCTGCACATGGGATTTTTTCAAGCTGCGATGAAAGCTGAGCCCTGCAAATGTCACCCAGAGATATCTCGGCTCCACAGCACCATGGCTCTTCTCACAACTGTAAGTTTCAGCACCAGAGGGGGGCAGGAAATGCCTTTTCATATTTACTTTGTCTATTAAATAATAAGTTTGTGCTGAACAAGCCACGGGGTTTTCCTGTCCTGAAACCAGCTCTGTTGGCCTGTGTAAAACCAGCACACGCTGCAAACACCTCATGGTTGTTGGTCTCCTCCCAAGAGTCCTTAAATGGAAGGAGAGGTGCCCATGTGGTGTCTCCTGACAGTGCAAAGGGAACACGAAGGCTTTGTCCCTCCTCCTGTCTCACCTCAGGAGATGCTGGTGTTTGGATCCCAGGCTGCATCCCTGCTTTCCCATCAGTGAGAGCACAGCTTGCTCATTAGTCTTCTGCCTCAACCATTTGCCATATTGCCAGCTTAAAGGCCACTTACCTTAGATTTCAGTGAGTTTGTGACTTCCTCCTGTGGAGAGGCCATTGCTTAGGGCAGTGCTCCCCTGTTCTGCCCACAGCCAAGGGCTCAGAGCTGCCTTGTGTGCTGCTGGAAGCATCCTGCCAGGTTTTTGGAGGTGTATTTGGGCTGGGAAGGGGAAAAGAACTGCCAAGTCAGGGACTGCTGCCTTTTGCCCTGTGGGTTGCTAGATTTGGAAAGGATGCAGTGCCAGATACCCAGGTGTGTTCCAAGTGACCTTCAGCCATTTGTCCTTTGTCCTTCCCCAAGCCAGGAGCACTGGCTGCATCCTTTTCTCACTGTTCCCTGCAGTCTAGAGCTGCTGGGTCCAGCTGTGCTCACACCCTGTCTTGTCTCCTTTCTCCAGTGGTAGCTCTCCATTTGTGGGCTCTCAAAGTTCACCTTTCCATAGGCTCATGGTAAAAGCAAAGTCTTCTCTCTCTTTGGCCTCTGTGGTGTCAGGGGTTGAGGAGTATTTTGTTAAGTTCAACTGTTGTTGCAGGAAGAGCGTGAGAAAAATGACACTTTGAGCCTCCCAAAATCTGCGGGGTGGTGGCATCCTCTCTCTTCCTCTGGTGGATCCCACCCCTCCAGCCCTTCTCTTTCCCACTCCAGCTTCATTCTCAAGTTAGGGACTGTCTCCAGTGAAACAAAAGATGCTCAAAGAAGGTGCAGGGAGATGCTGGCTTCTCTGTGATGATGGACAGAGCAAGATGTTCATGCCCTCCTCCTCCACCAGTGCCCCCCACCTGCTCAGCCTGTCCCCTGCATCCCCCACACATCAGGCAACATCCCAGTGTGCCTGGCCCCATCCCAGCCCCACAGGCCCAGCACCAGGTCCTTGTCCCCAGCACCCCAACACCCTGTCCCTGGTGAGCACATCTGAGGACTCACAGACCCACATCTCCACCCAGCCTCTCCCACTCACAAACCTTCCTGGGTGTCCTACAGCCAACTCCAGATCATCATGGCAGAAACAGCACATCCCCTCCAAGTCCTCCCCACTCTGCTCTAGCAGATGGGTAACTCCATGACTTTTTTCCAATTCCCCAAACTCCCAACTTCTCCACCATTTTCTGCTCCTTTTCCCTTCACCTTTTCTACTGGAAAACCCATTCCGAGTGTTAGGCACCTTCAGCCTCAGCTACTCCACGCTCTGGGCTTCACATTTGCCAACTCTCCAACCCTGACCAGCCCTGAGCACAGCACAGCCAAGCACAAGGACAGAGCTGGTATTTCTCTCCAGGTGTTTTGACCACACCATCCTCGTGCCCTTTACTGGCCATGGACACTTCCATCACTTCCAGCCATCTCATTTTCCCTCCCCAGGCATGCTGAGACTCACCTGCTGTTCCTTGCAAAGCAATTAAATCACTGTGGTTCACATTAATGGTGTTGATGGAGCATGACTTAGCACTTGTGTGCTTTTCCTCTGCTCACACCCTCAAGTGCACGTTACACCAAATCCCTTTGCATATCCCTTCAGCAACCAGCACAGTGATCCTCCTGTATCTCCTGCTCTCCCTTTATCCACATGAGTTTACTGTAGGGAAACAAGGTGATGGAGAGACAGCAGGAAAAAAAGAGTCTAAGACCACCAAACAGGCATTTGAAGGATGGAATGGTGTCTCACTGCACGGGCAGGCAGCAGAAGAGGATCAGTCCTTCGAGCTGCCACCCCACAGGAACTGGGAGTGTGACAGGCCTCACCTCAGGCTGGCACAGGAGCACCCACGCTGAGGTGATCATTGTTGTCACCTGCACTTGTTGAAGATGCCAGCAGTGCCTTGGCTGCCCAGCCCCAGGCTGCAGCACAAGGCCACGCTGAAGGACAGACACCCTGTGGACCAGAGCCTTTGACAGCAGTGTGATACTGTGACGGCGGGAGGGCGCCCAGCCAGCGCTCCTCAAAGAGGCCTCCCGACCCTGACTGCCAAAATCCTGCTTTAAGCACAGGAAAATAAATTGTGCAACCTGCCTTGGACTGGATTGTAACACTCCGTGTGGGCGGAGGGGAGGAAGGGGCAGGAGCGGGGCTGAGGAACAGGCCCCACCTCACAGCATTTAGGAAGGACCACACCAACACCTGGGGCCTGAGCAGCACCTGCACTGGGCACTGCCCTTCTCATCCCTCACAGATATGCCCAGGATGTTTCTGCAGCCACCAAGCTCCTCCTCAAGGACCCTGAGATGTGGCCATGTGCAAGCCCCCATCCCTGTGCCTGTGCTCACACCTCAGGAACTGGGATCTGTCCTCCCACTGTGGATCCCCAGACTGCTCCGGGCAGTGCCTCAACACCATTTGGTCCAAAGCAGGTAAATGATCCATCACCTTCTTCTCCTTCCAGCTCTCCATCTTTCACCATGAGTGAAAGTATTAATTGCAAGCCTTAATTAGAATCAGTTGCTCAGAAGTGCAAAAAATAACCCACCCCAAGCTCCTTGGTGGTTGTTGAGCCCACTTGTCCCTCCTGGCTCTGGTCTAGGACAGTTGTTGCACTATCACAGCTTTGCTCCTGTAACTAACACAGGCAGAGAGTGGTGGGACAAGGAGGAACAGTTTTAAACTAAAAGAGAAGAGATTTAGATTGAATATTAGGAAGAAATTCTTAACTCAGAGGGCAGTCAGGCTGTTGCAGCAAGCCATAAATAATAAGAAGGGGTTGGAAAATGCAATGGGCTGCATCTTCAGGTGTCCCAGCCTCCCTGAGCTGGGGGTAGGCAAACTCAGGCCATGGGAAGGTCTCACCACCCAAAGCAGGAGATGCACAGCCCCACTACATGTCAAGGAACCGTCAGAAAAATCCATGGCCAGGAAAGGCTGTGGGAACCAAAAGTGCTACTGCGTCTTCCCTCGTATCTACAGCTTCCCCCAAAGACACCCAGGAGACTCAGCATCTCACAGAGCCTCAAAGCCTCCACTGTTCTGAAGGAGAGGAAGGTGGTATGCAGAATTTATCAGCAAATGGCTCTTGAACTCAAGAATTAGAAATTTAAAAGGGAGTTTACAGCCTGCTTCTGAAAAAGACAGTCCAGGCTGTCTTTACTTTTTGAACTGAATACCCTTTTGAACTGTTGAGTTGCTTGTTGAGCTACTGTCCAGGAAGGAAGTTGTGCAGAAAATTAAATGTAGCAGGATTATAGAGGCCTTCAAAATTGGCTGTAAAACAAGATGTCCAAGAATGACCACAGAAGTACAGAACATGTTCAGAGCAGCGCTGACGGTCAAGGCACTGTGGTTGATATGTAGCTTAATTGAAGAGTGAAAAAACATGGAATTATGAAAAAAAAATGAACACCAGTATTCATGTGGCCTCTCAGAATATCAGGAGTAGCAAAGCCTGCACCCACAAGCTTCCTGAGAACAATACAGGGTGATTGTCTGCCTGCAGCAACTTCCATGAAGATCACACAATCAGACAATCACTGAGTGGTTTGGGGGGGAAGAGACCTTAAATCTCATCCAGTTCCACCCCCTGCCATGGGCAGGAACACCTTCCACTAGCCCAGATTGCTTCAAGTCCCTTCCAACCTGGCCTTGGACACTTCCAGGGATGTGGCAGCCACAGCTTCTCTGGGCAATCACAGCAGGATGAGACACTCAAGGGGTTTGGGACCAGAAGGGAAGAGTGGGACAGATCAGACCCCCAAGATGCCATTCAGAAAAATGACCTTTGAGATAACCATGGGGAAAGGCACAGCAGCCAAAGTGAAGAAGCAGCAGTGGAAGCCCTGCAGATAGCTCATCTGGGGCCTGGCCTGGAGTAAGTTCTCTGCTCCCTGGCCAGCTGGAAAATCTGCAACCGTTTCATTTCCACCAAGAAACCCTGAACATCTGGGTGGGCCTCAGAACTGAATTAGATGCAAAATAAACCATTCTTTTGTGACTTTTTTTTTTCTCAATAAAGTCACTTTGTCACCTCCATTTTCCATGTGACACAGCTAGGAAATGTCAGGCTGATAAGGAATGCCACTGGGATAATGGTCACCTGGGAACCCTTGCTGTGGGGTGCCTGGAGATTCAGGAAAGTCAAGGCATCAATTATACCCTGCCCTCAGGCTTTTTCTTTTCCCTTCTCTTGGTTAGACAAGGCTGGTGTGTATCATTGTACCTGCAAACCACACAGAGGCTGGAACACAGTCCTGGTGTCCTCAGTGAGTGCCAAAGGCACAGGAACACTCCAAGTAACGGGAGAGAATCAACACCATGGCTGTGAGGAAGCTGCCATCCAAGGGCTGTAGGAGGTGAAGGTGCTGGAGGCAACAAAATACCTCTTAGAGGAGCAGAGCTCAGCACAAAGATGTGGCTGAGGAGGGGAATGGAGATTTTGGAGCTGGGGAGCCTGTCCAGGTAGAAGGCTCCAGGTGGAGGTGCTGCCACTTCCCTGAGCCCTCTCTCTGAGTTTCTCAGCCAGCATGAGCTGGAAACATCCCAGGGCCAGGCAAACAGCCCAGGAGAGGCTGAGCTCTGCACTGCTGGGGATGGTGCCTGGAGAGCAGGTGAAGCCAATGTCATAAAAGCCAATTAAGAGTGAGGACACTGGGATAAATCTACTTGAAATCTTCCTGCACAGCCTTGCACAGCCTCACGGGCCTCCTGAGCTGGGTTTGGGTTTGGGAAATGTGCAGAACACCCCTGGACACAGAACTTGTGCTCAGATGACCTGTGGAACACCCAGTGCCATCACCCCAGTGCTTCTCCATGCAGGAAGCCTCCCAGTGATATGGGGCAAGAGCAGAAGCACCAGGGGGGGAATCCAATTGTGCCATGGGGCTGAGCACTCACATCGCACCGAGGAGGAAACCAAGGATCTGGAGACCAGTCAGGGATGGCACTGGGTGTTCCACAGGTCATCTGAGCACAAGGGCCATGTCCAGGGGTGTTCTGGGCAGGGTACTGCACGGTTTTCCAGCCAAACCCAGCTCAGGAGGGTCTGTTCTGTGCCCTGATACAGCAGAGGCCCTGAGCTTAATTCTGAAAGTACAATAAAAATCCCCTCTAATAAACAAATTCACAATGGTCCTAATGATAACAATCCATTTTTTTCCTTTGTAGCAACCAATGGGAAAGCCATCTCAAGCTGTTTTTTCCCCATCCTATTTCTGTCTCCATCTCCCATTTCCTTCTATCCAATATTACCTTCCAAATTCCTACTCTGATCCTCGGATAATTCAAACATATTGCATTGCTTTACAAACTGTGTTATTTTATCCCTTTCACCTGCCACTTTTCTTTTAGATAAACACTCATAACTCCCAACATATCACTTTAACTCTTTGACCGTCACTGGAAGCTGAACCAGCTGAGATTTTCATGGGGGAAATTCTTTCCTCTCCTTTTCTTCTCTGTTCTGTATGTTAAGCCAAGCAAAAACTCACCTGCCTTAGCACTGTCTTCAGACCATCTTACTTAAGCTCTGTCTAATAATTTCACCAACTTCTGGTGTTATTGTACCTGCCTAGGCTGCACTTGTGGTGTAAAGCTGTGTTAATCACAGCTCCTTGTTGAGAGCTACTTATTTCCTGCCCCAATCATCACCTCTCAGGATTGTGAAGACCCTGAGCTGTGCACAGGATCCCAGGTTTGGGTACATGCACACCCCCAGCACATCTCACACCAGTTTCCCGTCCCAATGCAGTGGGCATGGACAGCACCACGAGCAGGAGCTGAGCAAAACACTTCTAAATGAGGATCATTTTCCTGGTGCTCCTCCCAGAACTCTGCAATCACTCAAAGTCCAGCCCTGCCTCATCCTTGCTGTTGATCTGAGCTGCTCCAGCATCACTTCTTGCCCATCAGCAGAGTCAAGCCATGGTGGGGCTGGGGAACGAGGAAAACAGGGAGCAAAGGGGAAAAGTTGCAAGCTAAGAAACCCCCTTTTGCCTCACAAAAATCAGAAGCACTTTACTCCTCATTCTCACATCCATCACCGAGGGATCCCTGTTCAGCACCTTGGGCTTAGTTGTGCCTGCCCTCCTCAGGACCCACCTCCTGTAATCATGGGATAAGCTAAATCACCTCAAATCCTTCAAAACATCTAATCCACTCAGTCTTCCCAACCTTAATCTGTTTTCTTTCCCCTAACTTCCTCCAGGACACTGGATCAAAGGGGGTTTTGATTGAAGTTCGCTAAGGCAGGGGTTTTGCCTTTTGCCTGCAAAACATCCTGCTGGATATCCTACTTTGGCCAAGCACTCCTCACTGCTGGGCCAGCACAGCCAGCAGCCTGGGCCTCTGCCTCCCATGCACAGTTTGGCTGCCATCCCAGTCCCAAGGGGCTGTGGGAACATGTCATGCACAGGGGCAGGTGAGGTGGGATGGAGAGAAGCCACTTGAGCACAGCTTTCCTCCTTCCGTGAGAAGGCATCTCCCAACATCTATCTGGGCTTACTGTCACCTTCTTCCACCTTCACCAACCTTTGGACACCACTTCGAGGGGAAAAAGGTCACAGCATGAGAGTCCTGGGAGGTCCCAAGCTAAGGGTGAACCTTCTGGCCTGAGCACTGGGCTGTGAAACCCATGCACTGCATCTCCTTCCCAATGCACTGCTCCAAACCAGATCTCAGGAGCCACCAGGAGGACCAGAAGGACTACAGGCTCTGCCATGAGGGATGTTTGTTTGGAAACATCTCTCAGATGTTGGGGGGGGGGCATCCCACAGCGCTCTGAAAACCGCTGCTGGCTGTTTTGCCACGAGCCTCAAAAGGCTGCCGGGAGGTGCCTGGGTTAACAGGGTTGCTCCGCAGAGATCCACCCGCTCAGCCGGGGTCACAGCCGAGATCTGTGTCGCAACGTCTCTCTGAGTCATCCCGTTTCCTCCCAGTCACCGAAAATGGCCTCAAAGTTTGTACAGATGGTGCTTAATCCCCGTTTGGACAATGGGCGTTTGGGCTTTTAAAGGACAATTACTAAAGGAAAGCAGAGGGAGGGAGAGGGGGGGCTGGGGGAGGGCACGGGCAGGACGGCAGGATGCAGGCAGCAATCCAGGGAGGGGCCAAGCATCCAGCAGGGATGCAGGCACAGGACAGGCAGCCTGGCTTAGCCCACAGAGGCTCAAAACAATAGCCAGTGCTAAATCTCAGAGGGATGAGGACCAGGGGACCATGTCCAACCCAGAGACCTGAGGCTGCCTGGGGCTTTCAGTCCTTGGCCTGGCACAGAACCCTCTCCCTGCCCATTGCCCTGGGATCAGCATGGCATGGTCATGGCTGTGGGAAAGATGGTGGCAGGGTTGGTGGCATCTTCCCAAGGCCAGGATTGCACCTGGCAGCACCCCCTCCTGCCCTAGATCCCACCTGGCTCTGGGAAAGGACAACCCCTCCCACCAGGATGGACAGCTGGTACTACAGGGAATGGTGGTGAAGTTGGCCAGCTCAAAGGGGAATGATGCTGTGTCCAGGCTGCAAAAGGAAATGCTCAGCATGTCAGTGCCTGGGTGCCAGTGTGTCTGGAGGTGCCAGAAACACTTCACACAATATGCAGGGTGCTGCTTTCAAGGCCTGTCTGCTCCTGCCTGCCCTCAGTGAAGCTCACATGGAGCTGAGGGAACTGGACCCCTCTGCACCACCACCCCAGTCCTGAAGCTGTGGCAGGACCAAGTACAGCAGAAGGACAGGGATGGAGGGGGTCAGCCCATGCTCAAGGGAGGGGAAAGCCCTTCTGCAGGGCAAAACCCCCCATTGCCACTGCCTGCCCTTCCCAGTCCCACCAGTCAGAGCACTGGGGAACTCACAAACAAGCACCAGAGCAAACCTGGGTGGCACAGGGCAGGGAGAACCAGCAGGGCTCAGAATTGGGATGTGGGGCTAGGAAAGCCTCCTCCCCACCAGTTCCCCCTTCTCCAGCCCAGGAGAGACAACACGGGGCAGGGAAGGGGGTTGCTCTCTCTCTCTCCACCAAAAGCAGAGCATTTCATCTCCATACCGGGGCTCCTGGGAAACGGGGGGTCACGGCCAAAACACCTCCACTCGCTGCAGATCCGGTGGGGCTGATGCGTCCAGGAGGGGCGGGATGCCGAGGTCTTTGCGAGCGCTGAGCAAAACACGCCCGCTGTCCCCATCCCGTGTCCGCGTCCGCCTGACACAGCCCCGCACTTCAGGAGCAATTAGCAGCTGAGTTGAACTAATTCCCGGCGCGGCGGGTCCAACACAAACAGCGCAGGCTGCCCCGTGCCCCACAGCTCCGCGCCTTTCGGAGGGCCGGGGGTGTCCCTGCCAAGAGCAACACAAATAACCCGCCGCTTCTCCAGGTTAAGAGGCGGCCCTGGAGGGATGGAGAGAGGTGGCCGGGGCCGAGCGCTGCCTCCGGCTCCTCCGGCGGCAGCAAAGCCGGCTCTGTTCCCGCCGGGGCGGGAGGGAGGCGAGCACAAGGGTCCGAGTATGCGGTGCCTGTCCCCGGGGCGTTCCAGGGAGAAGGTACTCGCGAACAGCACCTGCGGGGTGTTTGTCAGCCCCGCCGAGGCTCCAGCAGCTGAAATAACAACTTGGGGAAGAGCTGGGAGGCGGGGGGTGGGGGGAAGCACTGCTGGGACCCCTTGCCCCAGCCCTGCTCGGCTGGGTGCTGCTGGGATGCGGGCTGAGGGATCGCCCCATGCCTTTGGGAATCCAGGGATGTTCTGGGTTTGGTGGCAGTCCCTGGCAGGGGTTTGGGCCTTGGCTGCTGCCACATCCCCAGGGTGTCATCCTCAGCAGGGTGGGTAGGAGGATGAAGGAAGCCATAAGTAAAAAACTTCCTTAGACTGAGACGGTCTATACAGGTGCCACACCAGTGGCAGCTCCCTGTGGGAATGTAGTGCAGGAAGTTGAACTCCTAAGACATTTACCTGTCAGATTCCATCCTACCCATGTAGGGTCTTCAGGAACAAGGAAATAGCCAGGCCCATGGAGGAATAAACCTCTGAAAGCCAGGACTGAACAGAGTCTGCCCCCAAACTCAGGCCAGCTGGATCTGACCCAGCGTGGACTGTGGTGGGATCTCTGGTCCTTCAAGCTCTGACTGCATCTGTAGTGACCAAAATGCTCCTTTTTGTCACTGCAGAGACATCAGGACAGATGTAAGTGCTCATTCTGCCCATGCCTGTGCCTTCCAACCAGCCCTCAGGAGGGAAGCAGGCAAGGAGCCAGCGCTTGCGAGCTCAGCAAGCAGGTTCAGGAGCTTTTTGGATGGGACAGTGTCAAAAGACTGACAGACTCAGCTGCATACCAAGCCCTGGTTCCCTGAGCTGCTCCCAGGAATGAAAACACAGCGGCACAGACCTTCCCAAATCAGCACCCTGATCCCAAGACATGCCCATGGGTCATCGGAGCCAGCAGAAGCTCCTCCAGTGTCACTTGTTTTCATGTTCCCCTCTTACTCGTCCTCATTCTCCAAGACTCCAGGAGCCAGTGTTGGTCTTTAATACTTACATCACTCATGGAAAGCTGCAGGATTGCTGGGGTGCCCAGAAAGGAGCCTAGGTCCCCCCAGCTTTTTTGGGGTGCCTTGGGGGTCAGCACTGAGACAGAATGGGGTCTGATGAACACAGAGCACATGGAGCCTCCCCTACAGCTCCAGCTGTGGCAGAACCTGCAGGGTGCAGCCTGACAGTTCCTAACTCCACCCAAGACAGCAGTAAAAGGCATCTGGCACAGATTCATGGGTTAAACCCAGGCAGGCCCCAAGTCCCTCGCAGCCACTCACTCACTCCCCCAGCAGCAGGAGCGGGGAGAGAATCAGAAGGGTAAAAGCCAGAGAACTCGTGGGTTGAGATAAAGACAGATTAATAGGGCAAGCAAACCCCATGTATGAAAAACAAAGAATTAATGCACCCCTTGCCATGGGTAGGCAGGTGTTCAGCCACCACCAGGAGAGCAGGGCCCCATCCCATGTAATGGTTATGTGAGAAGACAAATGCCATCACTCCAAACATCCTCCCCTTCCTCCTTCTTCCCCCCAGCTTTATATACTGAGCATGATGTCATACAGTCTGGAATATCCCTTTGGTCAGTTTGGTCACCTGTCCTGGCTGTGTCTCCTCCCAATCTCCCAGGCACCCCTGACCCACCCCAGCCCTGTGAAAGCAGAAAAGGCCTTGGCTCTGTGTAAGACCTGCTCAGCAATAACAAAAACATCACTATATTACCAACCCTGTGTTCAGCACAAATCCAAAACACAGCCCCATACCAGCCACTGTGAAGACAGTTCACTCTACCCCAGCCAAAACCAGCACACGTGACTGTAGCTCACGGGCTCCATTCCTGGTAGGTGACTGCAAATCCCTCCTCAAAGGCAGGGGACAGGCAAGGAATTCACTGGAAACCTGGCTGCACTTGTGACACCTGTGCAGAGCACACCTGCAGCAAGTCCTGGGCTCTGGGGTTGGGCTGTGACCCTGCCAGGCAAGGCAAAGGTGGGAGCCAGACTTACCTCCACCTCCAACACACAACCACCACCTTGGCATCACTGCACTGGCAGCGCCACCCCCAGATGCACAAGCAAGTCCTTCCACACATGGAGAGCTGGGAAGGGCACTGGACATCACCCCCAGTCCCAGTAATGGCACCACAAGCAGCTTGAAGTGTTTTCAGCAGCTGCCATCACCCTGGAGCAGAGACACTCATTGCTCCATCCCCTTCCCATCCCAAAACTCTGCCTTGGAAGCAGAGTCCTGAGGCTCTGTGCTTCGGGAAGTGAGGCCACAGTGACAATTAACCCTCAGTGACACCAAGGGTGTCTGTCACCCACCCCTGCTCCCTTGGGCAGGCTGGCTCCACAGGGAACACGAGCAGCACCCTCACTTTGCAGTGTGCTGTGCTGTTTTAAACATCACAGCTGTAAACTGCACCTTCTGCAGAGCTGGAGCCCCCCACACAAACTCAGTTATCTTTACAACCAAAGCTGCAATCTCACTGAGAATGGAGTCAGCTCTGTTAGACCAGGACTATTGTTTTTGAACCCAAATTGCTGTGGGTCACAGGAGGGGAGAGGAGGCAGAGGTGCACGATCACCCATTGTCTGGGAGGGTTTGTTAGAAACAATTTGACAGATTAACCCGTGCTGGAGCCAGGCTGGAGCCAAGCCAGGATGGAACCAGAGGGGGAGCAGAGGGAATGAGGGAGCTTGAGGCAGGAATCAAACTGCAGAGGCAGAGCCTACACCATGCAGTGGGCAGGGACCCCAGGAAGGACCAGGGCAAAATGGCTTTAAACTGAGAGTAGGTTTAGATCAGACATTAGGAAGAAATTCTTCCCTGTGGGGGGTGGAGGCCTTGGCACAGGTTGCCCAGAGAAGCTGTGGCTGCCCCATCCCTGGAAGTGTCCCAGGCCAGGTTGGACAGGGCTTGGAGCAACCTGGGACAGCGGAAGAGGGGATGGAATAACATGAGCTTTAAGGTCCCTTCCAACTCAGACCAGTCTGGGATTCTATGGAAAAGCAGATGCCCATGGCACAATGTAAAGGCTTTTCTGCATCCACTGCCAGGTTCATCACTATGATGATGCAGCACAAGCACTATGTGCATTCCACACATGTCCCACCAGCACTGTGGACACATCACACAGCCCAGACCCTTCCCCATTCCTCCCAGGGTTGGGAGTGCATCTGAACACCCATATCAGTCAGACCAGGTAGCCCCAGGCAAATCATCCCCCATTCTGTCTCCAGACAGGGCTGAGAAACAGGACAGGCTTGATCAGGGCATGAGGTCAAAGCTCACATTTCCAAAAGCCCCTCAAGCAACACAGTCCCATCTTCAAAGCTGTGCTGCTCTCTAGCCACGGCTGCTGAGCTCCAGCCAGACACCACAGCCAGGTTTTCAAAGGGGTTTTCAGCCCCTCATCATACAGATTAAAGTCTGAAGGGATTTTCAGAGGCACCTCAGCACCTGCATCCATCAAGTTCTTGAATTACTCAGGCATCACAAAAGGTCTCCTGCTCTGCTGCAGCAGCAGCCACATCCCCATGTTTCCTGGGCAACATCTGTGGCTGGTAGCAGCTCTTCCATGTCCCATGAAACACATCAGCCTGGCACATTCCAGCTGCCTCACTCTCAGCAGAGAGAAGATGCTCCCAACTCTCTCACTGAACCTCAAAGGAAAAGTCCCAGCCTGCAAACCCAAGTGGCATCTTCCCTTCATGCAAGAAGGGGAAAAGGCCCAGGAGCCAAAGCTGGGGAGAGGAACTGGTCTGCTGGCAGTGAACTCCTTGGAATAGGTTTGTCCTGTCCAACTTACACCACTTTCCTTTACCAAGGAGGCCAAAGCACCCCAGGTTCACCAGGGCTGAGACACCAGGACACAACACAGAAGGGACATCTACAAAGAGGGAGAGGGTGCCTGGGCAGCATCCTACAGGCTCCTACCAGCCCTGGACCATGAAATATCCTCAGCTGCTAGGGACCCACAAGGATCACCAAGTTCAACCCCTGGCCCTGCACAGAACACTCCCAACAATCTCTCCATGCCCCCGAGAGCATTGTCCAAATGCTCCTGGAGCTCTGGCAGCCTTGGGGCTGTGACACTGCCCTGGGGAGCCTGTTCAGCACCCAACCACCCTCTGGGGGAAGCACCTTTCCCTAAAACCTCCCCTGGCACATTTCCTTGGGTCTTGTCACTGGTGACCAGAGAGCAGAGTTCAGCACCTGCACCTCCACTGCCCCTCACCGGGAAGCTGTGGATTGAAATCAGGTCTCAGACTGGGGTACCCAGGGTGGGGCTGTGCCCATACAGCACCCATGGGGACACAGCATCAGGGCAAAGAGGAGACTCAGGGAAACCCAGGCTGCTCAGCACAGTCAGTGCAACAAGCTCCCCGACTAAACCCCCCCAAAGCCTCTCTCCTCTTCCTCCTGATCCTCTCTAAACCAGGGCTGGGTTCGTCCGGAGGAAGCCAAAACCAACAGAGGCAGCAGCGGGAGCACAGCTGGACCCGGCTCCCTCGGCCACGCTCAGCCGAAGCCGCAGCCCCGGCGCAGTTGTAAACAGCTCAGCAGTTTGTGCACGGCCCGGTTCTGATGTTATACAAAGGAGCTGGAAATGTAAATGATTGCACCGGACCCACAGCCGGTGGCTGCTGGTGCAGGCGGCCTCAGCGAAAAGAAATCCAACTCCTCCAGCCCCCTCCTTGGCACTGGAACCAGGGGCCGGGCTGGCCAGGAGCGAGCAAAGCCTTTACGTGTTTGCCATCTAGTGGGCTGTGGACGGGCTGACGGGCTGTCCCGAGCACAGCCGGCACTCGCGAGTCCTCGCTCAGCCCATTGATGCTCTGAGGTGCAGCTGAGGCAGCGCGGCGGGCCAGCACCTCGCAAAGCATCCTGAGGATGAGACCCCCGTTCTGGGCTTGGGACAACGTCCATCCGGGCCAGGGAGATGAGTTTATGCGGTGGGAACCCAAAAATCCACAGCACACAGCTAAGGTGGCCCCATCACAGCCACCCCCAAGTTGGGTGAGAGGGGGGTTCTGATGGAGGGCAGGAAGGGTCTGCAGAGGGATCAGGGCAGGCTGGATCGATGGGCCAAGGCCAGGTGCACGAAGTTCAACAAGGCCAAGTGCTTGGGTCCTGAATTTGGGTCACACCAATCCCAGGAAGCACTCCAGGCATGGGGAAGAGTGTCTGGAAAGCTGCTGGGCGGAAAAGGACCTGGGGACACTGTTTGACAGTGGCTGGACACCTGAGCCCAGGAGATCACCTGTGACCCAGAGGATCAGCCAAACCCTCCTGGAGCTCTGGCAGCCTTGGGGCTGTGCCAACCACCCTCTGGGGGAAGAACCTTTCCCTGAGATCCAACCTGACCCTGCCCTG
>VYXB01007301.1:0-23930 GCA_013397135.1 Pachyramphus minor | reverse complement strand
CAGGCACTGAAGTGAGACTGACAGGTCTGGAGTTTCTGGGATCCTCCTTCTTGCCCTTCTTGAAAATCAGGACAACGTTCACCAGATTCCAGCCAGCTGGGACCTCCCTGGATTCCCAAGACCACTCAAAAATAATGGAGAGAGGTTTTGTGAAGACAGCAGCAGCTCTTTGAGGATTCTGGGATGAATCCCATCAGGCCTCAGAGACTTGTAGGGATCCAGCTGATCCCACACATGTTCAGGGTCACTGGGACTTGCTCATTCTCACAGTCCTGGTCCTGCAGCTCAGGGCACTGAGACCCCCTTGGTCCATCAGCCGTGTTGGAGACAGAGGCAAAGAAAGCATCAAGCACCCCTGCCTTGTCTGTGTCCCTGTTTGGGAGGTGACCATCCCCATCCTGTGGGATGGTGTTTCTTTACTGCCTATTGCCATTAATGTATTTGAAAAAACTCTTTTTCTTGTCCCCCACATTTCTGGCAGCTCCAACTCCAGCTGAGCTTTGGCCACACGAATTTTCTCCCTACAGTAACAAGCAGCATCTCTGAATTCTTCCCATGTCACCTGACCTTGCTTCCACTGGCCACACTCCTTCCTTTTTTGCCTTATTTCCAAGAGAAGATCCCTGCTCAGCCAAGCCTTCTGCCTCGCCTGCTGGACTTCCCACATTTGGGAATTTGAGGTTTTACTGGCACTTTTCCTCCTGTCAGAGATTTTAAACTCGATCACCTCGTGGTTGCTGTGGCCAAGACGGTCCCAAATCTCCACCTCGCTCATGAGATCCACTCTGTTGCCAAGCAACAGATCAAGGAGGGCATCTTTCCATTGAATTGTTTACATTGGATATTAGGGAAAATATCTTCCCTGAAAGGGTGGTCCGGCATTGGAACAGGGAAGTGGTGGAGTGACCATCCCTGGAAGTGTTTATCATGTTGGGGACATGAGTCAGGGATGGGCTTGGCACAGACAATAATCAAGTCTTGGAAGTGTTTGCCAACCTTAATGAAGCACAGAAGCAGCGATGCTACCCTGCATCTGCTGCACCTGAGCACAGAAAGGGCTAAAACCCATTTTTTAGGGGCAGGAGTTTCATTTTCCACCATGTTCCCAGATTCTGGAGCTGCCAGCTCCACTAAAAACTGCTTGGGGTGTTTGGACCCACGCAGGCCACTGCCCCTCAGCCCACTGTAGCATCTTTAGGATGGTAAAGAAAAGGGCACAGAGAAAGAAAGAAAAACACACCATACTATGTAACAGCACTAACGAGTCAACTGCTTTAATCTTCACCCCAACATTAATTCCTAAGGAGGAAAAACTGAGTTTGTTCAGCTGCAGCTAAGGTTGAACAAACACAGCAATAATCACTTTTGCTTTGCCTCTTGGACAAGACTATAAAGTGTCACATTGGGGGGAAAAAAAAAATCAAAAAAAAAAAGCTCCAGCTCACACAGCTGCTCTCCAAAAGGCTTCTCCAGTGCATGACCTGGCAGGGATTGGGGCACAGCTCTGGGCAGAGCCCAGGATGGCTGCAGGAAGGCCTGAGCACACCAGAGCTGCTGCCTGGTGGTGGCTCCTGCCAGCATCTCCCCACACTGCTCACACATGAAGGGACAGAGGCAAAATGGGGTGGGGGAAAAGAGAAAAGGAAGTGGTGGCAGGAGGGATAGATGGGGAAGGAGTGATTGCAGAGGCTGTGGAGCAGTGGGAAGGGGTTAGAGGTACAACAGACAGTAGGAACAGGGTTAAAGCAGTGACATCCCCTCTGGAAAGCCCGGGTTGGCCCCAAGCTGCTCTGTTCAGGTCAGCAAAGATTTGCCACAGAGCCCCTAAGGAGCCACACCTACAGAAGAGGAGGCACCTTGCCCACCTTCAACCCCTTCACTAAGCCTGCCAGGTCTATCCCACAGGATCCACTGGCATCAGAGGCCAGGCTGGCACCTCCTCCCTCAGACCCCAGTGAGCACCTTCCAGCTTCACCCAGAGCTCTGGGTGAGGCACCCACCCTGCACGTGACAGAACACAGAAAACCACCAAGCCAGGGGCTGCATTTGATCCCAGGGAAAGCCCCACGACCAGAGGAGAGGACCCCAGGGTGAGGTTGGCTGTGTGGGCCCCAGCAACCCACGTGCCAAGCAGCAGTGAGAAATTCCAGGTTATTTCCTGCAGACGACTTCATCTCTGCCTGTTCCCCCGCTGCACGTAGGTGACAAATTCCCATCTGTTATCTGAGCACATCCAAGCAAATCAGGGTGATCAGCATTTGTCAAATAATGAGAAGATGATGGTATTGGGCAAAACATTTCCAGGTTTAATTTAACAGGGCTTTAGCCATCAGTCAGCACCAGGTTCATATTCACTCTTGGGATGGTTAGCCCTCATTTGCCGTGGAAGACTTATTTTTCTTCGGTTTTCCCTTTTTCTTTTCATTAATTCAAAGGAAATAAAAAAAGTCATGGCTGAATCAACACTCACCCTTTACTGGCACAGGAGGCTCCAACTCCAAAGCAGGACAAAATGCCTCCAGGGATCTGCAGAACCTGTGGCTGCCCCATCTCTAGAAGCATCCAAGGCCAGGTTGGAGGGGGCTTGGAGAAACCTGGTCTACTGAAAGGTGTCTCTGCCCATGGCAGGGGGTTGGAACTGAATTATCCCCAAGGTCCTTTCAAACCCAAACAATTTTAGGATTCTGTGATCTGCCATAACCACCCCCGGGGCTCCTGATTATCCCCTGCCAGCAGCAGCAACCTCAGAGCCACCTGCACGTCCCAGCACTGCCACCAGCAGGGATGAAGCCAGGGACGTTGTGCTGCCAGGGTGGGCGGCCAACATCTCTCAAAACCACATGTTGGATAAAAGCAGAGAGCAACAACCACACAGGCCCATCACAGCCCCCCACCCCGTCCCCCTGCCCTCCTGCCTCTGCCCAGAAAGCAGAGTGGCTTTTCCCCTGCAGCTGCACCACTCAGGCACAGCCAGATCTCAGAGCACGCCAGAGACCCATCCCTCCCGGCTGCTCACAGGAAAGGAGCCTCTTGGCTGCAGGGACGATGCCTCAGCAGTTTCTAAAAGTGCTGCCCGACTCAAGACGTTCCCCAGGAGAAAGGAAGAAGCCAGAGCAGGTTTCCAGGGCAAGCCTTTCCCATGCTGTCAGCTCCCACATATATCCCAAGTATCCCTCTGCACCCAGTACAGCCCTGCACCTCCACAGCACACAGCAGCCCATGCAGGCAGGGAGGAAGGAGCTGGCTGCACTGCCAGACCACGGCTGAGGAAGATAAAACACTCCTTGGGGGCCAAAGCAACCACTTACCTCACCTGGAAGACATCAGGTCTCAACTCCTGCACGAGGTCACCCACTGCGAGCTCCCGACCATCTGATGTTGCTGGTTTTGCCCCCCCTTAGCCCTGAGTGCATTTAAAAGGAATTGTTCCCACCCAACACTGACCCTGGGATGTAAGGAAGGTCCACAGCCCAGAATGGAGACAGGCAGGTGACAGACAGCAAATAACTCAGAAAAACCATCAAGAAAGAGGAGCCCACACCACTGCAAGCTCTGGGAAGCACGTAGCACTGTGCTACCATCTCCAGTTCCCCTTGGATACCCAGCTGTGAAAGGTGGGAGGGAAGAGATTTGGAAACATGTCTCAAGGCAGGGCCAGCCACAGAGAAGGAGGGCAGGGCTTTTTGAAGGCTCTCACCTGACAGGAAGGAGAAGAGACACACCTTCAAACCAGCAGAGCATCGTTAAGGAGGGGGCAAGATACCCACCCTCCTTCACTGCTGCCACAGCATCTGGCAAGGGATCCTACTGCCTACTGCCATTAATGTACTTGAAAAAACTCTTCTTCTTGTCCCCCACATTTTCTTATTTCCAAGAGAAGATCCCTGCTAAGCCAAACCAGCCTTCTGCCTCGCCTGCCTGCCTTCCAACATTTGGGAATTGTTGCTCCTGTGCCCTCAGGAGGTGATGTTTGAAAAGTGACCAGCACTGATGGATGGACCTGTGCCCTCCTTCTCCTGGGTAAGCTCCTTCCCTGTAACCACGTCACTGGGAGCACAGGGAGGTGCTGTATGAGGGGCATACAGACCTAGTTCTGTGCTCAATTCAGGGTAAACATATGCAGCATTCCAGTTCTGATGCCCCCATCCTTCCAGAGCTGGATGTTGGATAAAGTAACCAACCATTCTCCTCTGTGGGAACACGAAAAATCCTCTCCCCTCCCCATGCAGGCACATCACCCCAAAATAAGAGATGCTGATGCTCCCACACACACTGAGCACTGGCAGGTCATCAGTGGCCCCGACTTGTGCAGAAGCCACTTTTATCCAGAGCAAAGAGGAGCTGGACTATCCAGCAGTGACATTTGCCAGGGTGGTTCCTGTGCATGTCCCATGTTTGGGCACAGCCTCGCTGTAGCTGCTCCCAGGGAAACAACTGCCCACCAGAGCACAGGGTCACCCAGCAGGAGCAAACACACAACCCTGCATGCTGTGCCCAACTCCAGCCAGTCTTCAGGGGCTGTGCTGACAGGACTGGTACACTCCTTGTACCCCGGGGTTTAGGCTTTTTCCTCACACACTTAACACATCATTTACACGGGCACTTCTCCAGGTTGAGAGGCACAGAGGGGTGAGCAGATGCAAAAACACTCCCCATGTGTGCAGGCAGTAACCACAGGCTGCCCTACACACCCCTCAGCAGGGCCCTGATTTCTTCACAACCAAGGAGAAGCTGAAATTCAAAACTGACAGAAGTATTTTCACACATGCATCGAGTCTAAAGGTCAGGAACTCAGTACATAACTGATTTAATTTTATGTAGTTTATCCCAGCAAAAATACTGATGGCAAGATTAAAGGTGACAGCAAACCTGTTCTTTGGAGCTCAAGCCCATTTCTCACCAGAGCCTGTGAAGAAGCTGCTGCAGGGACTTCAGTCTGTTTTTCCTGCTCCAGAACTCCATCACCTCACACTGGAACATCCAGCCACCTCCCATGCAGAAACCAACCAGTATAACCCTTGTAGTCAATTCATGCAGTGTCTCATCCAGCTTTATTACACCCCAGGTCACCCAGGAGGCCCAGGGGAGTCGAGCCCACGGTGTCCCACCCTCAGGGCTCCCACCCCAAGGGTCACTCAGCTCCAGAAGGTCCCGCTGGCAGTGGAGGCTCTCATGAGCAGGAACATGGGCCAAATTCCAATCTCAGCCCTTCTGTCCCAAACCACCAGAGGGCACCTGGAAATGCACCACAGACTGATGCAGACACGGTGAATATTCCATTGCTGAGCATCCCTCTTGAGCAGCTACTGCCCCACAGGAGCTGGAGAAACACCCCAGTGAACGTTCTCTGCCCTCCAGGTGAGAGGAGCTGCCTGTCCATGCTTCAGGGAAGGCCTCTTGCTGCTGCCAAGCAGAGCCTGACAGCACACACTGCACAGGGTCTGCGCCCATCTGGTCCTCAGCTCTCAGGGCTCACCTTGATCATTCAAGACAAAAACCTCCTTGTGATAAGAAAAAGTTTACTAATTTCCAGGGACCACTAGATTAGGAGGTGATCAAATAAATACACCCCCCCTTGGTTACTCTGAACCTCTGCCAAAGCTGAGAAGTAGGCAGAGGGCAGCAGCATCAGGCTGGGACTTAATAAATACAGAATCTATACCCAAGAGAGCCCCAAAAATCAGAGGAGCTCTGATGCAGATCAGGGGCTCCCTCACCCCTCATCCACGCTCCTCCACCTGAGCTACAGACAATTCCTTTTGTATCCAGGCTTTTGTCCTGGTCTGAGCCCACAATAAATGTATTTTTATCTCACCTCAGTATAGTGAGGAGTTGGTCAGTTAGCACCAGCTTCCAAGGGCAGAGGAGGGAGGAGGCCCTGGACTTGCTGGTGTGTTTAAGGCAGGGCAGCAGGATCTCTAGCTGAGATAACCTTGTTGAGCTCCAGCCTGGGCCCGACTACCAGTTTCTTGAGCAATCCTGGACAAGTCATTTAGGTCAGGAGTTCACAGAAAGCTCCAGCCAACTGCTGGCTCACAGCTTCTTTTTTCCCAGACTTGGTTTCAGGAACTGATTCAGCCCTTGAAAGGCACAGATCACCACTGGGACCAAGGTGACAAAACCAGCAGAAATGCACTGCCAGAAGGAGGGGTCTGCTTCTTTCACCAGCTAGAACTAGTTTACTCATAGTTTAATCACCTCAGGATTATTTTGAATTCTTTAAGTTTTTGAAGCAGTAATTCCTCTTCCATGCTTGATCTTCTCTGTTTGTTTTACTCCTCACCAGCAGGAAGGTATCTGGGCACCCAGATGGTGACTTGCACTCCTCGGACAGGAGCCCAGGAGTTGAAGAGGAACAACAGTGAGGAATGTTTCTCAGAGGAAGCAGAGTGTGGGCAGCCAGAGAAAGCAAAGCAACACCCCTCCCCAGCACAGTGCCCCAGAAGCACCCCAGAGAAAAGAGCTGAACAGGGAGAGAGAGGCTGCTTCACCTCAGCCAGGGCAGCAAGAGGGCTGGGTGGGGCAGTGCTGACAAACTCTTGCAAGTGCCACTCAGAGTCTGGTTTTAAAAGCAGGCAGCTGCTGCCAGCTGCAAACCAAGACTGAGGCCAAGCACCAGCAGATGCTGCTGCCTCTTGGGAACACACCAAAATCATTGATCTGTTTTCAGCTGTGTACAGCAGCAAGTGGCAGGAGCAAGAGTGCCAAGTGAAACCACCCCAACAGCAACACTGAGATTTTGGGGTCCTTCAAACCCCCTCCAGCTGGGCCTCAGTGACCCAAACTCCATGCACTGCTGGAGGGCAGTAACCATTTACATTTTACCCAGTACACATCCCACCAGCACACTGCAAAACCACTCTGGGATGTGAAACAGTGCATGTGAAAGACAAACAACTCAGGAAATTCGGACATTGGTCTGAAGTAACACTGAAGTAGCTGCACCCTGTCAGATCTCCTTTCTGGGAGCCCCTCAGCACAGCAGGGCAGACACATGTAACCCAGGCAGTGAAGCACAAAAGGGGACTATCCCAGGTGGGACTGCTTGGGAAGCCCTTCAGGCACCTGGTGATGTACAACAGTTTGGGCAATGCCATGGAACCACGGCTCAGGAGCCTGGGTGACTCAGTTGTACAGTTGCTCCCAAAAGCTCTTCTCTCAGAGGTCTCATCAAATGTGCCCATCATCTCCTCCCCATAGGTCAATTAGGGCCACACCTCACTAAATATAATGCCCAGCACTGACAGCAAGAACCAGCAAATGACTGGGAAGGAGAGGGTGGAGAGGAGTGAAGGACACAGATGAGGAAAGGAGCTGCCTCCTGGGAAGGCTGCAGAGCTCAGCCTGTCTCACTGATCTCCCAAACACTCCCGAAGAGATGACCATCACTGCATCTGCTTTCAACAGCACCACTTCTTCCAAGCCATAACATAGTTTCCCATTGCCCCACAGGGAAACAGGCAAGGGAGAGCAAGAGAAAGCTCATGACTCCAACATGTTCCTGATGGCACAGCACAGGGAAGCTTAAAGAGAAATAACAGCCACCAGTTTAGTACAGTCTTAGCACCAGTCTGAGTTACAGCAGCCATGCAGAATCCATGCCTGCCCCACAAGCTACTGAAACAGCAGGATTATCTGAATCAGCTTATACACAGTGGGAAACTTCCACATATTAACTAATTCAGCAAGGGAGGGACTGAGCAAAAGTTGTGCTTCAAGTTATCTCCAAACTCAGGAAAGCAATTGCTTCCCTGGAGCACTCTTCCCAGCAGTAATCACCTTGGGAGTCCAGCCTCGTGCTTTGGATTTCAGATACAAGTCCTCTACAAGAGGCAGGACTTTTCTCCACATGAACTACCTCCTCAATTTCCATATTTCAACTCCACTGACTGGATTAGCTGCTAGAAGGTGCAGAAGCCTGTTACAGCCTGCTGTAAGAACACAGACAAGACACCAAAACTGTCACCAACAAGTACCAGCAGGACCTTCACCAGGAGCTCCAGGGCTCCAGCCAAACCTCCCCACAGAAAACAGCAACTAAAAACTGAACTGCAAAGTTAAACAGCAGCACTGATCACTACCACAACATTTTACACTAAGCTTTGGGGTTACAGTGCCCTCAAATCAGCTTCTTAAAATAAAAGTGACCTTTAATGTTGTTTAATAACTAATACAAGTTATTTATCAACAGTGTAAGACTTCACTGTTCCTCTAGAGCCTTAACAAAAAGGTGTAATAAAGCCTTTTAGGTTTTGGGGTAGGTATAATGTCAGTTGTTGCTTCTTGACAGAAGAAATGCAGGAGCCCAATAAGCCCAAAAGCCAATTTTTACTATTTTGGGAGCATGCACACAGAGTATTCCTTTCATTAAGGGCTACCCAATCCTCTGTTCAGAACTGGATCTGACAGCAAAGGTATTACATGAAAGATTAGAGCAATCTTGACAGGACTGAGAGCAGAAGCAGGACTAAACATTAAGACCCAAGCTAGCTCACAAGGAGGAGAGTGGGGCTCACAAGGGATAAAAGCCATTATTTACAAGTCCTTCACACTCAGAAGAGACAGGTAAAGGAAATAACTACCCTCAGGCAGGCTTGTGAAGATACTTTATGTTTAATACATCTGAAAAGAATGCATATACAAAGAACTTAGACATGAAAAAGCATTGGTTCAACACTAATGAGTCTACAAGAAATTGGAATTTTGGAAGATGGAGAAGATTCATTAAGTCTTAAAAAACTTTGAATTTGCAGGCCAAAACATATATTTGGTAAAATCCTTACAACACTGCAGTTGGTCTGCATACAGACCCTGCACATGATCCTCAGGGGCTGGAGTCCATCTCACAGGTTCAGGTTGCAGAAAAAGGGGTTCCATGAACTGGTCCCGTTATGGTGCCACACTAAACACCAGAAGCCCCTCCCTGCAGTTCCTTCCCACTGACACAGGTCTGTCTTTCCACCCCTCCCTGAAGGATGCCAAGTCATCCAGCAAGAGATGCACCATCAGAGCCAGCTCCAAAACCCATCGCTGCACACCCTGGGTCCCCCTCAGGGTGGCCAAGCAGCAGTGTCTGTGTGGCTCATGGGAAGCATTTCTCTAACAATTGAGGATTGGCAGAAGGTAGATTTGTTAAAAGACAACTGATCCAGCCAGGCATGCTTCCCAAGGAACAGTTATTTCTTCATCACAAGCCAAAGCACAATGATGGCAAAGATTAAGCGAGACACTGGCAAGTTAGTTTCAAGTCTGATGGTGCATCCAGAGAAAATGATTCTCCTATTCCTAAGGCTTCATAATTTAGAGGATGGGGTAGAAATTTATGACCTGCACAGTAAAAAGCCAGCGGAGAAAGATACAAGGCAACTTCAGAGGAGATGCATTTTCTGCACTCCTTCTTAGAGAAGCACCAGCTTGGGACATTTTGCTTTCCTGACTAAAGTCTGCTCACACCCAGGCTGCTGACTGGCTGCAGAACAGCCCTAAAGGTACTGAAATCAGAACTAAGTCTTGCCAGACTGGCTTAAGGGGCAAGGCTTCAGTAAAACAGCCTAAAATTAGTCTGTTACAGAAGAAGTCATTGAGCATGCCTTGATGTTAACAAAAAAAAAAAAATTAGAAACAATAAACAAAATAAAAAACTAGTACTGATCAGTGTTTTCTGATAATACATAGTTACTCAAAATTAACTAGTTTAACTGAATTGAGGGGGCACTGGGGAATAAACACTAACATTCTCATCTCACACAGGGATCGTGTGGGGGAGATGGGAGTGCAGGGCGTTTGTCATTATTGCAAAAACAAATTTTAGAATTTGTATCTTTAGTTTGATTTAAACATTGCTTTTAATGTGACATCAAACACCAGCTTGGCAGAAGGGGCAGTGGAGGGGTGTTCATAGCAGCACACACCTGCGAGTCTTCTTCGGCTCCGGGGGCTCCAGGGCGGCCAATATCGCTTCGTCAAATACATTCTTTAGGCCTTTCTGGAAAGGGGCAAAGAGAGAAAAGGGGCAGTCTCATTTTTGAGTTTTCAACACAAACAAAACCCCAGAAAGCCAAGTGGTAGCCACACACCCCCCCTCTAGAGGCAGAGGGAGGTTTGCCATCCACAGCTCTCAGAGCCTGCCTGCCCCGGGCCCGGCAGCTCCCGAGCACAGCACCTCATGTTGGGAACAGGAACACAAATCCGCTCAGAGCAGACCAGTGTACTTCACAAGAAGCAAAACACACGCACCAAAGTCATTTCCTTAAGGCAATTTTTATGATTAACTGGCTACTCACACATTTCACATGCTAATAACAAAGCAGAAAGTGCTGCATTCAGATGGAAGAGCTCTACCTGGAGCACGCTTGGCACAGCACACACCCGGCCCGTGTGTCAGGGGAGGAGAGACAAGGCAAGCATGCAAGGATAACCTGGTCCAGCACACGTTCTGGTTGGGCATCCAGCCCTAAACACCCCAGGGTTAGAAGCAGCCAGGCAGAGGCCAGAAGCTGCCATGGTAGCAGAGAAGTCGAGCTGGGAGGAGTACACAGAGGTACCATCACTGCGTTAAGGATTAAACTGGAGCCAGGAGATGCAATTCGAATAAAGCTTCATCAGTCACTTATACAAACAACTGCAATTTTTAATTTCAAAATTTAAAGACAAGCTACAATTGATGTTTTCTCCTTAAAACAATAAAAATCAGAAGCACGATAGTAAGCAGCAGCTTTACATCTTACAGTAACAGGTTTTAAGGATCTATTATTGAAATGAAGAGCTCTACCATGTTAGTGAAAGCAAGAATTTTAACAGTTCATAAAGCAGTCGCAAGTACATTGATATTTCCTCCCCCCCAAGGACTGACAAATACTCCACTATAGCACAGACAGCCAAAGCAACAGCAACAGAAAAACATCTCACTGCACACAGGAGAACCAGAAAACCCTTCACGTTACAGCGTCACTTGCAGATCACCGGTTCAGGTACTTTTGTCATGCAAATACAGTTTACAAGTTCACAAGTAGAAATTGAAAACACACGGCATTGTTTTCTTCCAGCTGGATTCAGGAAGATTAAACATCATGTCTTATTCTTTTGATCTTTCTTTAAATAACAATGTCACCAAATCCTTTCCCCCAACAGCCTGAATTATAAAGCTAGTCACATCTGGCAACCCAAGCAGCAGGGAGTTAAGCGAGTCCAGTTCGTGTTCCACAGTCACAACGTTTTACTAAAGATCTCAAGTACTGTTTTTCAGTCCAAGGGCTAATACAGAGGTTGCTCTAAGATGGTAAGCAGGCACAACAGCTTTCAATCAAGGTGGTTTGATTCATTTTTAACCACGTTTCTACAGTAGTGGGACAGAGGAAGCAGCAGCAAGAGGGGAAGAAGAAAGTTTAGAATATACAGCACTTCCTTTTGGGCTGAGTTTCCGGAGGCTCGAGGGCAGCTAGGATAGCCTCATCAAACACATTCTTCAGACCTCTCTACAAGACAGAGGGGAGGAGAAAAAACAGCAGCCAGGTTAGAGGATTAGAGAAAAACAAGCAGATACAAAGAGCATTCAGGATAGAGTAGGCTGAATTCACAGAGGCAGTAAACAGATTTACTTTGTACAAAAACAAAGTAGATCCCAGGAGGAAATCTCATTTAGATGACCCATAAGTCAATGACAGAGACAGACAGAACATTTGACAGACGAGGTCAGACAAAACACTCAGAAGGGCAGAGGCACAAACACAGCAATAACATGGGGGTGGGAGCCACACAAGGGGCAGTAGTTTCCACTCCATTGCTGCACATATACTGAGGGAGTTTACAGGGGGGTAAATGGAGTGGAGAGCAGCTTGCCCCACCACAAGGACCCAAAAGGTCAGCTAAACCTTTTGTAGTCACCCACTGTGGGTAAGTGAGCACCTTAGATGCACAGACTGCTGCTCCCAACTCCCCCAGCGGCAGCTGGTCCAGAGCAAAGGCTCCAAACAACTCCTGCTTTGTGAATTCAGCCCCTGAATAACTGAAGGTCTCAAGATGGCTGGGAACACACAACCTGGGGTGGAAGCAGGACCTCCCTGGTAAGCCATCATCACTGGCAGTCAGTAACTCTGAGTCTTTAGAAGTGATGCAATACCTTACCAGTGCTGCTCTGATACTGGGAGCCAGCATGGAAATGATGCAGTTCAGTTATTCAGTTTAGTTTCCAAAGCAAGTATAACCACAGGGAGACAGAAACAGCGTTAGGACTGGAACAACTGGGATCCACCAGCAGACAAGCAGTGACAGAGCTGCAGGACTCTGCAGGGGTCACACCGGAGCACGGAGCATGCGCTGCGTTTGCTGCAAGCACAACAGGAACTCTGCAGGGTGTTACTGCTCCCACACAGCTCTGCCAAGTTACACACCACACCAGAAGTAGAACCTGGCTCAGTTTGGGCTAACTGGACTCGCCTAAATCTACTGTTGTGAGTGCAACCTTCATAAATTCAGGAGAACTGCCTTATGACAGCTAAAGGCAAACAGAAAAGCTTCAATTAAATCCCGTAAACAACTGTAGTCTGTACAAAATTTAGACTTTCTTTTTTATTTTTTTTTTTTAAGATCATTCAGATGTAACTGGTTTCTTCCTTGCAGGTTGTACTGGATAGATCCCTTTCAGGAAGTCTTTAATCTTGTTTTACTGAAGCACATATATGGGAGAGCTCTAAGGCAGTTCCATCTGGAAGCAGTTAAGGCCATCACGTTACATACAAGATTATACTTGTATGTATCATCTTGTTTAAGGAAACTACAGTGTACATCCTGTACATCCTCCCCAGCAACCTTTTCTTTTTTTAAAAAGAGTTGCAACCCAGGCTGACAAAAGAGCTAAAGGCTTCAGACAAATAAGGCCCCTGAAGGTTGTGTACTAATTAGATTTCCCTTCTCTAAGGCTGTCACATAAACTCAATACTGGACTGTTGGACAGATTAAGAACCCAGGCAAGGCAAGAATTAAGAAAACAACCTTCCTTAATTCTCCTACTCAGGGACTTCTATTTTCCTACTGCATGGGAAAAATTTGTTTAGGAGCCCATAATTTGGGATTTGTTTTGAAGGACCTAGGAAAAAACTGAAGAGGAGTAAGAAGAGATAGGGACAAAACTGCTGTGAAAATAGGACCAGAGTCAAAAGCCTGGATGACCAAGAGTAACAACATGAAGGGAACTGTGTTCAGTACCACAGGCACACAGGCCCATACAGCAGTTAAAGCCTGGCTCCTGTGCTGCACTGGGAACAAGCTGAAATGAGGCTTCCTTCACTCCCTCCATTCATGGACAGCTTAAAGCACTTTATAAAGTTGTGTCAAAACCGTCAATCCAGCACCCAGGGGAGGAAAGGAACTGAGTTCAGAGTTCTCCCTGGTGTTAGGTACTAACCTTGGGTTTTATAAAGTCCACTCAGCCATTTAACTCTTCAGCATAACAGAAGCCACAATCACTGCAGCTGCAATCTGTTTGTAAGTCACCCTTTCCTAACAGCAAAGCCTTATCCACTTGTCACACTGGCACTGGGCACTGCTTGGTAGAGAAAGGTTGGAGACAGACACTGAAAATGCCTTCATCACAAAAACAGGTTCCACAACCTGAGGAAAAGGGGGTAAAACTGGCTCCCCAGTACAGCACTCATGCAAACTCAGGGAGAAGATATTCTGTCTGTACAGAAAAGAATCAGAAACTCAGCCTATCAGGATTGACCTAGTGCAAAAACAAATGTGCTAGCTCTGTGATTACTTGCTACTGTGGTGTCAGTCATTTGTAAATTAGTTGGGAAGGAAAAAAACCACCCTGGACTGCTGAGGTGAACCATGCAGACAGCAGCCAAGGTAAAGAGAGACTCAATATCCAGCTTAGTCTCACTTCAGCTGAAACCAGCTACTGCTGCTCTGCCTTGCAGGGAGGAAACCAATCCTCCTGGCCAGGGAAGCAGTTGGCTTCTGTGTTCAGCAAGCTGCCAGTGAGATCACTGCAGGAGCTCCACACCACCTTCACAGATCAGCTACGCTGCTGTTCACCAGACACTGCTGACAGAACCAGGGAAAAGGGGTTTTGTGAGGGGAGTCAACCACAAACAAAGGAAGAAGAATGGAGCAGATGCAAACCAACTTGTCCTCCGGGTGAGAAGGCTTCTGAACCCTCCTCCCAGGTCACTCCTGACTCCTAAAACCATCAGCACTAATGCTCTGGAAGGAGCTTCCAAATGCATAAAGCATTTCACTGCAACAGAGACAGATTAATCTATCTGGAAACAGAAAGAATGGATAAACACTGATATTTTTTATCATATCAACTCTTGCTCTGGTAATTCTAAGTGTTTCCATGCAATTTGAGCAGACTATACAAGGCAAATCTAAAGCTACAGGGGAAAGGGTCTCAATGAGCAGTACAGGACAATGGCCCTGGCATTATTTATCCCACTATCAGCTTCTACAGCCTAGTTCACAGCAGCATTCAGGATGTGCCAGACACCATCTAAAACACTATTTTAAGGCTGAACAGAGAATTACAGCTGAAGCATAAATAACCCTCAGCTTGCCTATGGGTGGTAAGGAAGCACAGCCAAGATCACCTTTAGATCAGGGATTCCCAGGATGAACCACATCACCTGCAGTGCCAGCATCCTGCACAACTCCAGCACAGCTGCTTCATTTGCAGCAAACACTCAGGCAAAGCTTTGTTATCAAAAAAAAAGCCTCCAGATCCCAAATGGAAGAGCCAACATGCAATGTGGGCAAAAGGGGCAAGATTAGTAAAACTTCAGGCTTTGAGAAGTTCTGCAATAAGGTTTTGTGCTCCAGGAAATCAATGCACAACATAACTGGAGTGAGGGCCTTGATACTGGAAAGAGTCAGGGGTTTGATACTGTGCCCCCCTGGTTCCATGCACATCAGGCAGGGACAAATTCTTTACAGAGTAGCATTAAGGAAGTTGTTAAAGAGTGGCAGTCAATTCTCCAAGTGTAGGTACACTAGATTCAGTTCCCAGGGCATCCAAAGTCAAGGCAAAAGGCCAAAAATGGCTCCCACCCTAGTATTCCTAATTGAAAGGGAAGGATAATCAGGTTTCCTGGCCTCAAATCAGCTGTTTTAGTTGCCTTTATACTCACATTCACAAGTTAGTTCACACATCATGTTTATGCCTTAAGAACTATTTCATTTCTCTTTTCTGTTTCAACAGAACTTCCATCTGAAGGCTGGCACAGGAAACAGCTCACAACCAGCTGCACAGGAAGACAAAGCAGCTCTAGACCATGAAGGCTTTCAGTCTTACAGGTACCAGAATTAACTTTTCAGAGCAGCTTTTTTTTTCCCCCCTTTGCTTGCTCTCTTCAGTGCTGAGCTGCACTATGTGCCCTAACCCAGTTATTGTCTGTAATGCACCTTCTAAGTTTTCAATAGTTATTCTTCTCCACACAGAAGCAAAACACAGCAAGCACATTCTCCTCCATCACTCCTCTACACTAGACCTAATCCTCTCAGGCTGATTTTCTTTGTACCACTTCCAACTCCCTGTGCCTTAGAACAACAAGACAAAGAGAAAGCTACAGTGTCAACAGCAGAAACAGGGCTTACACCCTTTCACATCCACCACTTGGAGCTGGTTTTCCCTGGAAATGAAAACAAAAAGCAAGCAAAAATGGTCCAAGGCCAACCCTCACCTGCGTGAGTGCAGAGCATTCCACGTATTTGACGGCCTTCAGGTCCCGGGCCAGCTTCTCAGCCGTCTCTGGGGTTATGGGCTTCTGCTTGTTCTTGGCAAGTTTCTCAATTGTTGAGGGATCATCTCTGAGGTCAATCTGGGTCCCAACAAGCAGGAAAGGAGTCTTTGGACAGTGGTGAGTAATTTCAGGTACCCACTAAAGAGAGAGAAGGCACAGCGTTTGTTATTAACCACCTGTGATAACTCCTGATATTTCAGCAGCTTTTTCAGGGAATGTCCAACCAACCTTTTCTTTCACATTTTCAAATGAAGAAGGAGACACCACCGAAAAACAGACCAGAAATACATCTGTCTGTGGATAGCTGAGGGGTCGTAATCTATCATAGTCTTCCTGACCTAGAGAGGAGAACATTAGCACAGCATTAGCCACAGACAACAAAATACTGCCCTTTACAGTGGGTTAGAATGCACATTCCAGCAAAATAACATTCCTATGACTAATCCTAACTCTTAAGCAAAGAACCAAGCATACCCTGAACCCAAACATTTGGAGATCCCAGTTTTCAAATCCAGAATTCATTCAGTTGCTATGTAACAGAGAGCTACTGAAAGTCACAGGCGAGGTGGGAAGTCTCCAACACATTTTTAGATCAAACACCCTCAGACTGCATAACACTTTCCTCAATTATGAAGAGAAGTTGCAGAACATGGATCCAGTTATAGATGAGGTTCTCTGCACCTAGTCCATACCATACAAGGATTATGCCATCAAATTTCATTACCCTGCAAAAAAACCCTGCTGTTTGGAGAGGAAAAAAAACCCAAACAGTTTTGTTCACAAAAATGTTATGATTTATGCTGTGAAATGTTCCCAGTCAGCAGGCAGAGAATGCTCTGATACACAACCTATCAGGCCACGCAGCAGTATTCCCCTAAAAACTCACTGAAGTCCCTGCACAGGCTGTGTTTTGCAGGAAGCCAGGCACTTCCCCTGGAGTCCTTGCAGGGCACCAGTAGCACTGACCCACCAGCCTCACTCTGCCAGAGCTCATTCTTAAACCTCCTCCTGCCGAACTCAGCAGCACTCTGTTTTTAGAAAGCAAGTCTGGCACTGAAGCTGCTGCACTTTCTGGCAACCAAATCTGAAACACTCATAAAAGTGTCTCAGATTCCAACTGATGCTCTCTCGCTCATCATACAGGACAAACACCTCCAGGATCTTGAAGGAGCCAACACAACACCTGGGACACCTGAATGGAGGAAAATCTACAGCTTGAAGGTGGAGATGTAGAGAGCCTGTTACAGATACTGTGCTTGGCTGGACACAGAGGAGTAAGCACTGACCAGAATCACTGTCACAGAATGCTTTGGGATGGAAAGGACCTTGAAGCTCATCTCATTCTAACCCCATTCTAACACCTTCCTGGAGGAAAGTCTCCTTAACAGCTATAGGGTTTACCTGGAAACCTAAGATTGTTTCATTAATCAAATTAGACACTAATGATGCATTTAAGAACACAGCTAGAAACAGATCAAATTCTATCAGGACAATTTTAGCTGATAGCTTATGAACTAAGGTCCCTAGGAGGACACAAGCACTTGGTTTCTCACCTGCAGTATCAAAGAGGCCCAGGGTGTAAGGCTCTCCTCCAATCATCACTGTTACAGCATAGTTATCAAAAACCTGGCAAGAAAAGAAATACACATTTAAAGAGGATGTGAATAAGCCATCTCTCAAACTGACAACCTACTCACCTTGTCAGAGCACAACAAACACCTGCACAGGACAAGAGAACCATCAGGCTTCCAGTGCTGTGAGCACCAACACCAGGAACAGAACAATTCCATTTGGAATTGGGATACTCCAGCTGCTTCCATGAGCTACTAAAGCAAAGGCACATGAGGTACTCATGGTGAAACCCACTTAACAAAACACCTACAACAGTACTTACCTGGTACTGCAAAGAGGTTTCCCACACTGCCACAGAAATCCCCTTGGTGTGACACAGTGATCATGTCCCCACAAGGACACAACAGGGAATGTCAGCCCTGTCCTTCCAGGGTAACAACAATGGGGCTGCAATCTCACAGCACCCAAATCCTCTGCAGTCATCTCTCTGAACATAAAAAAGTCCATCTTTTCAACAGGGTTTTATCTTCAACCTCTGAAGGAAGCAGTATCTGGTCAAAAATCAGGCTGTGTCAAATTCCCTCCCAATCTAAAGGGAAAGTCTGGCTCCAGAGACAAAGTCCTACTGTCTCTGCACAGCACCTGGCACAACAGTGCTGTCCTGCAGGGCAGACCTGCTGCACAGATCAAAGCCAGCACCACCCAGTAACTTGGTTACAACACAACTGAGCACCAGGGCCTACCCAAACACTCACCTGCAACACCCACCCACTCAGCAGAGCATCCTTCATTCCAATAACCACCTTATCTTCAGAACCACAACAGACAGTACTGCAGAAACTACCTCTGGCAAAAGATCTTTCCCACTGCAGAAAAACTAAACCCCACCACCTGTCCCTGAGGATGGGGAAGTTCTGCCTCCACACAGCCTGAGCAGCTCCCACAGCTGAAATAAACACCAGCAGGAGAGAGGCCAGCAGCCACCTCAAAAGCTTTTCATGGCAGGGAGAAGGGAGGGATGTGGAAAATAAGCAGTCACATGCATCTATTAACAGGGATATAGCACCAGTTTAGGTCCTTGGAAAAAAACACCAAAAGCTGAGGCAAGAGCAGTGAGACAGCACTTCAGAGCTCAACTGCCCAGAGTTCAGATGTCTCCTTCCCACCTGACTGCCATATTTAAAGTAAGACCTGACTCTACCCCATTTTTTCCAACTTTTCACAAATCACAGTGACTGAGAAAGCAACTATGGCCACTACACACCCACAGAACATCAGCCAGAAGCAGAAATCCACCTCTCACACTACTCTGGCTTAGCATTCAAGATTTTAAAGCACTGCAAGAGACTTCACTGCTCATCCCATTACCACAGCCCAACCCTTCACACGCTGCACTGGCTTTGCCTCACTGAGCAGCCAAGAAAATGTCCAGCTCCAAGGAACACTTTCAGGCTTTCCCACTGGGAAATATCTGCCATAAAGAAAAAAGAGTTGCAAAACACAGAGCCAAGTGAACAGAACTGATCTATTGGTCTGAACTGGTGTGTTCTCCATCCGTGCTTTGGCCACTAACATTTTTCAACATAATAAAAGGTCATTTCCCTTAGGGGATAAGTATAGAAACACTCATTGCTGAACTCACTGACCACTTGTGTTTTGTCTTGACCATAAAGAATAGTTTAAATAGGACAAGCAGCCTCCCACAGGTTCAGCACAGGATGTGGCTGCCCTAAAAGCATCACAGCAGGATCCTTGACGCCACTCAAAAACTTGAGAATGGCAAAAAATACAATTTCAAATGCCACTTCTTCACCAGTCCATAGCAGAGCCCATGAGAGAGACTCATCTCTGCACTCACAGTACAACCAGCAGGTTCCCAAGACTGGCCACTGCATCCAGCCTGAATACTCTGAGGTTTGGGAGTCCTTTCATCTTCAGCTCCTGATCTACAGCTAAAGACAAACATTTTTGTTCTGTGGAAGCCTGACCTACACAGGACAAACCTCATATTTGGCAAGTTGAAAAACTTTGGGTAGTGTACAAAGCCAAAACCTCAAAAAGACTTCAGGCTCTTTTCCACAAAGAGAGGACAGTTTAGTAAAGAACTATTCCAGAAGAGCTTTCAGTTACCTGGCATCTCAAAGGAGATATCTGGTCTTTCAGATGAGTTAATCTGGTCTTTTCAGTTGCTTTATGTTGTAGTTTTAGTTAAATGAGAAGGGATTTTAGTGATGAATTTTTACCATCATGTGGTATGAACTTTTCAGGCCCATAACAGAGATAATTAGTAAAATAGCATCCAGCTGTCCAAGTTTCCTGCAGCAACCTCACTAAAACCTGACCCAGCTCAGTCTCAGTACACTGATCTTGCAAATGCAAGACTAAGGAGAAAAGCACTTTTCTAACAGAGAGACTGTGCACATGCCTCACAGGCAGCCAAACTCCTCCCAATTTGATCTTTAGATAAGTCAAGGGATTCAGTATTTCAGAAAACTGAGCCTGTGAAACTCAAAAGGGTACTTAAAAATAGTCAAGGACGACACACAAAGCTTGCAAAGTTTGGAACACAGATGGATGGGACTGCACAGTCTAAATCCAACCACATTCCTCATGCTTAGCTGCAGCCACACTCCAGAGTTCACTACAATTCTGGATCTTTGCAAAGGGGATTCTTGCTGCCCCACCACGACCAGAGAACCACCAGAGCCATTCCCACACTTACCGTTGGTACATATTCCGATGGGAATTTATTTGTTGTGTAAGAAATTAAGAGACAGGTTTTACCAACAGCACCATCACCCACGACTACACACTTGATCGTCTGCATGGCTGAAATCTACCAGAATAGCAACTCCAAAGAGAACCTGGAAGGAAAAAAAAAGATATATATATATTTAGATGTTTCCCATACTCATCAGAGAGCCGTCATCAGTGAGCCCAAACCACTAGCAGCACATCTGGGATGTGAAAACAAGACATTTTTAAATGAGTTTTTAGGTCCTTTTCCTCCATCACACACACAACAGGAAGCTGCTCATGTTCATAAATGAGAAAAATTTTGTTTAGTTATCTAGAGATGGGCAAAACTGGTCTTTAGGCTTTTCCAGATTCTGTTTTTAATGTGTGGCACCATCTCAGATGCTCTGAAAGCTGGAAGTGCTCTGCTCAGGAACACATCTGTCTCCCAGAGAGCTCCCTCAGGAGAGCAGCTCAGCAGGAGGCACAGCAACATGTGCTTCGAAACTGGTTTATGGATAAAAATAAACAAGTACAGACAGAAATAAACACGATTAATTTCTCCTTCCCTCACCTTTAAGGCCTAAGCACAGTTTTATAACCTTTTGGTTAAAGTTGCTACTTAACACACCCCTTTATCCCCACTTTGAAGTGCTAACAGCAATGAGAGCTCAGCAGGGCATGCAGATCCCAAGGGAATTACTGTCCAGGCATCACAAAATCCTGATGCACCCAGCTGCTCCGGTGCTGTCCCAGCAGAGACTTCAGCACATGAACTAAATCAATATGTGCCATCAATTCCTCCTCCAAACATCAGCTGGCTCCCTCCAGTGTCAACACAGCTGCCCTTCATTAATATATTACTTTAATTAGAAGAATAACAGTCTTCTGGCCCTTTCTTCACATACAGGTGTGAAATCTTGACCTCAACAAATTACTGGCAAAGCTCCCACTGACTTTCAGCATTTCCATATTATCAGAAGTACTTTTATTTACAGAGACAGAGACTAGCTGCAAAGTCTCTGTAAAATCCTGATGTAAAATCCAGGTTTTTGAGGCTCTGGTCACCACCAGCAGCATCACACAGTGACAGAATGCTCTGAGTTAGAATCCCACATGGATGGTCAAGTCCAACCTTTAAGTGAACAGCCCAATCAGGGATCACGACCTTGGAATTATTAGCACCATGCTCTAATCAGCAGAGTTAATCTCAAGGTGTTAACATGACTTGATACTGCACTTGACATTGTCATGCCTGCAAAGGAAAGGAAACTGCTATGGACTCAAAACAACCACACCACCCCCAGCTCTTCTTCAGACGCTGCAGGAATGCTCAAAGACTTCAACAAAGCCATCTCCCTTAAATAAAAAACCCCAAAAGTTCCTAAGAACTGCACTTGTAGGGAATACTAGTCACCAGCATTCCCACAAGCAGTTCTGGGAAATGGCAGCAAAGGCTCTCTCAGAGCAGGCCAGCAGCCAGCACCTGGCACACTGGGCACTTGCACTGCCATCCTTATCCAAGTATCTTCTTTCAGCAAGCACAGAGACCAGCTCTGATTCCTGTAAGCATCGGGCGTTGCCACCAGTCCTCTACTTAGCGCCCTATTTCAGTAACAAAATAACAGAATCTGTTGATTTCTGCAGATCCCAGTTTCACAGAGGGCATTCAGCAGGATGCACGGCACAGATGCACCAACAGAGCCTTCATTAATGCAACAAAAAGCTCTGAGATTTGGCTCTGAAGCAAACATATATTTACTTAGAAGGACAAAGCAATCATTTCCATTTCAAAAGGCATTTTCTGTGTTCAGATCAGCTCAACTGTTTACATACAAGTAATATGAAGTCAGGTAACAGCACTGAACATCCACCCCTTCAGAGAAGCTCCCTTTCCACCCTGCCCCTCCCTGAGCAGCCCACAACTCTTCCATCCTGTAATCCTTCCTTGCTCCTCTACCTCCTTTTTCTTTCTACCCCCTTTCCCAATTATTTGCATTTCCTTGTTTACCTGTAATTTGCAGGTTACACATCTGCTTCAGACCACCTGCCCAAAGCCATAAAGCACAATACTGGAAAAATCCTGGTTCTGTGCTCACTGCAACACATCAATCCATGATTCTCTATAAATTCAAATTTTGTATATGCACTTGGACCAGAAAAGGTCACACAGGCCTTTGTGAAAAGAAAAAACATGTGTTTAGTGTTACTCTTTAAAGCTCATTGCTCCAGAGAACACCAAGCAAGCAGCAGAATGAAGCCACAGGATCAGAAATCATCTCAGAAAGCAGAAACCTGCACTTCCTCCCAGTCCTTGGACACAGCCAAGCTCTGGGAGAGAAGCTGCTGTTCTCTGGGAAGGGCTCAGGTCAGAGCCTGGGGCTGAGACACAGCTCACATTATCCCTGCCACAGCTCCCAGCCTGGCACTGAGCTCCTCAAGTGAAGCACTAGCATGATGCACATCAACAACTCACACACACACACCCCCTTCACCTTGTTTTTTAATGGCTATGTAGCTTTATCTTTAAATATGAAAAATTATGGTATAAATTTAAAACAGTTTTAGAGTCCTGAGCATAGGTCTCTAAAGTCTTAGCAGTGGGAAAGTGGAGTTGTTGAATAAATTATTTTCCTTGGATTAGTAGGCTTTCTAGATTAGCTGGATGAACTACTTTGTGTTTTGCACTTCTAAGAAGTCCACAGATCACAGCTGAAAATAAGCTCGTTTCTAGGGAGCTTAGGTGCACCTGGGACTTACTCTTCCATAGGAACAGCTTTAAAGATACATACATTATTGACTTGTGGTTTAAAAGTAATTTAATCCAAAATGAGATTAAGCAGAGAATGACATCCCCAGAGTGCAATGCCAAGGGAGGCAGAAACAAAGAGGTTACAGAGGCTTTGGGTTTGTTCTCCCCCTGAAGTCACCTAATAAAAGGAAGCCTGCACATACAACACCCAGCAGGACTAGAGAACATTTTAAGTAGTTTTAAATATCTGAGGGAATTGAAACAAACTCGAAAGTGCTGAAGTCTGAGTGCAGTGAGTGGATTTGGAGCCATGTCATTGTGAGCCATCTGGCCAAGCCCAGAGAGGAGAGCTGGTAAAGACTGGAAATGTCATGCAGGTCAATATGACTTAGTTCTGTTCAACAAGTTCTAAAGATTTCTTTAAAAAAAAAACAAATAAAAATTGCAAAAAAAGGAATGGAGCAGTGAATTGATTTAATTTCTCAAACCTCTCTGTATTGTAATCAAAAACTTCAGTGCTTCAGTAAAGTACATGTTAACTAATGATACTTCTGGTATCTGTTGGATTTTGACCTGTTCAGCAACAAGGATTTCACAAAACTCAACAATTTCATAGAGAACTGGGACCTGGCATGGTGGAAACTATGGATTACACAGCCATGGAAACTTTGTCAAATTCATAGGCCATTTTACAGAAATGTGCTTCAAAACTCAGTTACACTGTTATGGAAGACAGCTGATCTGCATTTAGGATTAATCCCAAAAAGTGTTAACAGAGATGAGAGTGTTGCAACAAACAGGGGACTGAAGTCTCCAGCAGGACGTTGTGGAGGTCAGTAAATCCTTCCTGGTCCAAAGGAAATTCTGCAGTGGTGCCTGTAGGTCACACAGGCCTGTGCAAGCACCAAGATACTGAGTGATCACAGAAGGCTGAAAAAATCCACAGGACCTCTGGGAGGTTCCCACTGGCTAAGCACAAGTTGCAAAAAATACTGTTCCAAACACACCTGACCCCTCTTGTGCAAGCCTGACTTTCCCATTCTAAAGGCAAGCACATGGAATGGGAGCACTTTGGGTTTGCAAACTGTAACTTAGAGTATCTGCAACCTGTTCCAGTACCTGTGTGCACT
>VYXB01007300.1:929473-953481 GCA_013397135.1 Pachyramphus minor | reverse complement strand
CCGCTTAGCCCTCAGGGCACCCTTTTACCCCTCAGCGATACAGGGGGCATCTGCCTCCCCCTCAGTGACACACAGAACACCCACTTCTCCCTCAGTGATACACAGGACACCCAGGTCCCTCTCAGTGACTCACAGAGCCCCGCAGGGTCAGACAATGTACCCACCTCCTCCCTCAGGGACAGAGATTGCCTGGGATAATTGTTTTTCAAATTATCAAGTTGGGATGCTTCGCACCTGAAAGTCCTTAAAAAACCCACGTTTTGCTGAAGCAATTCATATACACTAATCAGCTTTTGAGATGAAGTTTGGAATGTTAAGGAAATTACAGAAGCACAAAACCTGTGAATAACTTAGTAGTATTTAAAAAGGACTTGCAGTTAAAGGGCCTGATATGATCCAGGTGAAATACTGGAAAAAGGCAAAAGATATCAGTAACAAAGAATTAAATTATAGGAATACAATTAATTTATAGAAAAAAGGTCTGACTTAACTCTTTGAGAGATTACAGAATCCAGCAAGCTCACCACGCTACTGCTCATTTAAAAGAGCTGGCACTGTAGCATGCACAGTCTGCAACTGATGGGTTAGAAAAATAATGTCAGTGAAAAATAATCATCCAGCGAGGCTGTTTAAAACTGTGTCTTCCAAAGGAAAGCACTTGAAGAGAAGTGATGCCAGTTTTATGCATCCCCTGGATTGNTCAGTGAAAAATAATCATCCAGCGAGGCTGTTTAAAACTGTGTCTTCCAAAGGAAAGCACTTGAAGAGAAGTGATGCCAGTTTTATGCATCCCCTGGATTGAACCAGAAAATCACCATCGACAAAATATGCAGATGACACAGAGATTCGACAGCATGACAGATAATGATGCTGAAGTCACACAGGGTAACAGGGATAGTTTGGTAAACAGAACAAACCTGTGCAGTTAGCTGCTGTTTTAATATATTCACATGCAGAGCTATATGTGGAGGGGAGGACAGTATCCTTGAACACAGCAACTTGGAGAAGTGCTTATAAATCATCTTGAACAACTGAGTCAACACACACTTCTAAAGTGATGTGTGAGGTAAACAGGATTAAAGGGACTTTTAAAATCTATTCAGGAAGGCAGTGTGTAGGAATAGGAAAGCAACTTTTTGTTTATATAAGCACTGATGAAGCCAGTACTAGAATATTGCTTAGAAGTCAGGTTTCAAGTGTTTCTAATAGTGGAAGAAATGGAGGTGGTATAAGAAGAAAGCCACAAGGATTATCTGAATGCTGGGGAAAAAAACCCCTACTGTGAAGGACAGAACGAATGCAATTTGCTAAGCTTATCAAGAAAGAGTTTGAAAGGTAACTTCATTGTAGCAGTACTAACACAGAGAACATACCACGTATTAAAGCGTTTTTTAACCTCAGGGCAGGGAATATAAGCAAAACAAGGACTAGAAGCTACAGCCAATACATTCGAACTACCAATGACACAAAGATTAGTCAGCAGAACAGGTCTGATGCATCTCCACAGTTGGAATCTTCAAAATGAAGCTGTGGTTTTTTCCAACATATGGGAGTTGCCTGGCTAAATTATTGGTCTCAGACTCAGAGAACGGTGCCTCCTCCTCGTATGCAATATAGTTTAGTATATTCCCACACCGAGTGATATTTATTCTATTTTTACACAGAAACAGGATGCTCTCAGAAAAAAAATCAACACTAACATTGTAATGGTCAGATATGCAATATAATTATGTATAAAACTGGAGAAAAATGAAGCATGTAGCAGTAGCAAGAAGTGTTTTCTGATTATAGATTAAAAATTGTCATATGAGAGGGAACCTTTTTTTCTTAACATGAAAACCCCACTCGATGGCACTGAAACATCCTTTTAGAAATCCTCTTTGACCAACAGCCTGCTTATCCAAGGTTTTAATCAAGGTGTAAGAGACTGTTCCATCTCTGACTCACTACTTCGTTCTTACATTGACCGGTGCAATGAACAAGTGGAATTAGCCACTCTGCCCAGGCACCAGGTGTTAATGGGCATTAAGCACCTTGGGCAAGGCTTCTTTGAAGCCACTTAAAGTTGCACAAGCAGCAATTAACCGTTTCACACTAATAAACCTATTTCCATCAGCTGAGGTCCGTGCCAAATATAAATTTTGCAGGCTACCATGAACCTCCCCCCGGAGCCCCGTGACTGAACAAAATGGCGGACACCAATGTTAGCTCTTTACAGGGCAGTCTTCATCGACCTAGGCGGACATTTTGGACTGCTTGCTGGAACCCCTGGAGAGTCTGCAACAGTAAGTTGTTACATTTTCCCACCTTGGCAGAGTCAGCCTGCTTGAATACCAGCAGCTTAACCGACCGACATCGTGGAAAGATCTGCCCGGAGCCAAGCCGAGGGCCAGGGAGCGCCCTCCGGGGGGCTTTTAAGGCAGTGCCCAGGGTTGCCCGAGGGTCCGGTCCGGTCCAGTCCAGTCGGTGTTGCCCAGCGTCACTCCGTTCTGCTTGGCTCCGTCTTACCTGCCTAGGTCCTGCTCGTGCCCCACCTGCCTGCATCTCCTGTTTGTCTTGGATCCAGTCTGCTCACCACCTGCTTCCCTCCAGCAGCCCTTTCCTGACTGCCTGAGGCTGACTACATCCACTTCTCTCACCGGTGGCGGTAACTTTTTGGCACTTTCCTTTTGTAGCCTTTCCTTTCCCTTATCGCTCCCTCTTCTCCCCCCTCCCGCTTTTACCATTACTTATTGTTACAAATTAAGCAAATTGTCTGTTGGAGACCTAACATTTGGAGGTTTGTGCCTTAATCTCGTCTTCGAAGTAAACATCTAAAAGAACCTCGTTGCAGCCCCTGACCGGACTGTCACACAAGGCTAAAGGAATTTATGAACCAGAGCATGAAGAATCCAAGGGACATAAAATTCAGATATTAGACAGGATGAGTTTTCTTTCTTTCTATTTTTTGTACACAACCTCCTCTTCATTGTCTAATTTATGATTATCTTCCTTATCTTTATGCACTTAAATGTTTGCAGACTTTAAGGGAACTTAATCAGTACCAAATCATATCAAATTGCTCCTTAGAATATGGAACTGAACACCATTCCAATCCATAGATTGATTGCTGGCTAAGCTTTGTTCTCTTCCTGCTAGACTAAATTTACTTGAATAAATTACAGCAACTCGCTCTTTTAAGGTGAAATAGAAGCCATGGGCCCCTCTCTCACTGGGACGTGGCATCAAAATTGCTTGCAAGTTTATTAATGCACAGTAGTAGACATCATTGTTTCATTAAAACCCAAGAAATATGCCATGTATTTATAAAGACACTTTTCTGGGATTTCATCGGTATAATAAATTATTTACAGGTCAAATTGATCACTGTAAAGCTACTTCTTCCAGACAAGTAGATGTTGCCTTAAAATACTCAAAGCATTAAGAGGGAAGAAAGGAATCAGCTCCCATTTCACATTTCCCAAGAAACTTTTAACATCCTGGGCTATTCAGGCTGCCCAGTTTGTGGGAGTGGCCATATGAGTGGTCAAACTGATAACATCAGGGAATTACTCTATAGGTCTGGTTAAAGAAAGGCAGAGGGTCTACAGCGTAGTGGAACACATCCAGTGTCTCAAAACTGAAAGTATTATGCTTTCTGATACAATTTTAGCAAAAAAAAATAAAGCATAGACAAACCTCCTGCTGGTGACAACCTCCTGTTGAAAATGCATTCAGATCCCACACACAGGAGGGTGACTGGAGGTGACTATGAACGTCTGGATGTGCTTTAAGTTTGGCCCTTCTGAGAATGAGAGCTGGCATGTGCCCTCCTTGGAACTCAAAGTCTGTGTTTATGACAGTTCAGGCTTTCAGAGGTTTATTAGTAAGCCTGGTAAAAACTGTCCTCCAGAAGAAGGTACTGCTAAATATAATTGGTTTTTAGCCCCAAATATAGAGGCTTTGCCACACAAAGGGCTACTAACAACAGCCAGGTGTAAAAATATAAAAAATGCATCTAAAAACTTGATAAATTCAGCCACAAAAATTCACTGACTAAACAACCAAATCATTACAAAAGTCATTGGGATAAGGGACTGAAAAACCCTAAGCAGAAAACCAGGAATGATGGAAGTTTGGAAGGTTCTGCTATCACTACAATGTGAGTACTACACATCAGCTGCAATCAATAAAGGAAGCAGAGCTACTACTTACTCAAGTACTCTACTGACAAGCAAAACATAGGTCATTAGACATTGAATGTGATCCTTTACCCAGTTGCCATATTCTAGTACCACATTTCATTTCAGAGCAGACAACTGGAACTATTTTGCTAGTCCTCTTTACCCGGTATCAGTTAATCGCATTGTCATCCTTGGCTCCTAAACCTGTCATCTTTTTCATGGAGATCACCTGGAGGTTTTTTCAATTACCATAAGCTTCAGGACAGGCCCCTCTCTCTTACTTCAGCTCAGTCAGTGGGAAAATCCTTTCCTGGGTCACAAACTACACTGAATATGACTGTCATGAGGCAGTGGGTTCGCTCTCTACCTGATCCAGAGGACTGAGTTAGGATGAGTTTAAACCAGGACCAGCATGACAATGTAGAGAGATACCCATTGTTTCATCCAAATCCACTCAGATTGGCTGGTACAATATCACAGCAGAAAGCACCCAAACAGGTACACACACAGATGCACCCACAGAGCTCCTCAAAATTCTAATGCATTTAACTGCCATTTTATGATAAGATATAAAACTCTACATTCAACTGAATCTGCAGCAGAAACGTAGTGAATGGCAAACCCCAAAGCAGTGCTTTTTTCCCCTGTCGAAAGACACAGGGAATCTGCTACAAATAAGCAGTGGTGCTGGCCAGGTATCCTTAACCAGGGAGAGAGTGCTGGAACATGCCTTCTCTTTCTGGCCTTCCCTTGCTATCACTCCTGTAGGATCTGTGCTCTCTGGTTCCCCACTGCACCTTTGTGGCAATTGCAAGGTTGGCCTTGCAGGTACTTTTCTCATCCATTTTGATCTATGCATGTAACTTAGTTACAGGTTTTAAAAAGAAATATTCCTTCTTACTATGTCATCCGTGAAACAATTCATTTATTCATAATAACTCTGTATGTATTTTCTTGGCAGTCTGGCAATGTTCTTATCTTTAAACTATTAATCAAACAGAAAGAAAATCTGGTTCTTTTGCACTCCTTATTTAAAAGATTACTCATCCCCTGCGTGAGAATTTTAAAGCAAATCCACAAAACACAAATTTTTTGCTTAATTTTTAGTTTGATCTTCCAAAATAATAGCACTATATTTGTCCAAAATTAGATTATTCAGAAGACGGTGGTAACAAATGTATTTTTATACATGGAGTAATTAATATGTTTCACATTCACCATGCAACAACTGGTTTAGTCTGGCACTATAGTTTTTCCAGAGCTGATGAGGGATTGCTTTAGCCCAGAAGGATTTGTATGGGTTACTGCTGCACTTTTTTTAGTGGTCCTTAGTCTTCGGGTTTTTTTCTTATATTGGTTCAGAAAGCTCTAGCCCTTTGAGTTATTACAAGTTTTGGTATATTTATGCTGTAATTCTACTACAATGATCAAGAAGTCAGACTTTCATGCACACACACAAAAACCAGAAAAAACCACACACATACACAACTGAACTTGCAACTCATTTGCTGGAATCCATACAAATGTTTAAATTGTTTAAAGACAGGGGAGAGTGAAAAGGCAATTTTGGTTCTAAAATGCCTCAAAAAAGATGAAGAAAGCTTCAAAAGGCTCCAAAAACACCTCAAACTCCTGATGTAATAAGATAAAATTAATTATAATTTACTAAACCTGAGTAATAAAGGCAATATAAAAGTTATTGAGCAAAAGTAGAGGGTGAAAAGGTGATTTTCATCCTAAATGCCTCAAAAAAGACAAAACCCACTCAAACCCCCTAAAAATTCAAATCAAGTTGACTAAATTTGACTAAATATGAATAAGGAAAGTGATAGCTAAGTTATACTTAAAAAAACAGGGGTTGGAAAGTGATTTGGGCATTAAAATGCCCTCAGTAAATAGGAATATCCCCCTCTACTCTAAGTGTGAATAAATAGGAAAAAAATAAGGTGATATTTAAGAAAAGGTTAAAAAGCGTTTTGGGCACCGAAATGCCTCAGGAAAGACCCAAAATGCCACAGAAACACCTCAAAAAGCCCTGGAATTTAAACAAAGCTGACTAAGACGGAATAAATAGAAACAAATAAGAATATTTAAGTTCTTAAGAAAGGGGAGGATGAAAAGGCGATTTTGCCCTTGAAATACCTCAAAAACGCCTCCAAAAAGTCTCAAACCCCCAAAGAAACCCCCCCCCAAATTAAATAAATCGTGAATTAACATTAATAAATTAAAGCCATGGTGTCAAAAAAACATGGGGAAAAGGTGCTTTGGGCACTGAAATGCCTCAAGAAAGCACCAAAAAGCCCCCCAAATGCCCATTAAATAACTGCACTTCAACTAATTAATAGAGATTTACAGGCCGAATTAATTAGTTTAATTAGGGTGGAAGTTCAGTTAAAGTCTTTAAAAGACAAATGGGGCAAAAAAGCCCTAAACCCACATTTAAATTGAAAAAATTTAATCAGAATTAGAGAACCCGAGGCAAAAGCTGCCTATAATTGAAAAAAAATTGAAGCAATTCACTTCACTTGAGGAAAAACGGGCTTTAAAAGGCGTTTTTAGCCCTAAACTCCCTCAGAAAAAAACTGAAACCCCTCAAAAAACACTCGAAGCTCCCCCAAGCAGCCGCGATTAAAACTAATTACTCGATTCAATAATTAAATTATTCCCTCAGTGGGTTAAATTAAGGCAACGAATTAAGCCACTACGTGGGCTCAAAACCGGCTCCAAGCCCCTCCGGATTTCCCCGACAAAGCCCTCAAACAGCCTCAAAACTCTCCGCGGCACCAACTAACGCCTTAATGAGCACCTTAGTCAATCCCACGAGCGATTAAACCGCCGCTGCTTCCGCCACGCCACGCCGCGCCTCGCCCGCTGCCGACGCCATACTGCACAAGCACGTGCCGCGCCGCTCTCCATATATCCTCTGGGGAATCCCGCCAATTCCGCCCGGCGGCCAATCAGCGCGCCGCACGCCTCAGCACACCCCGCCCCCTGCCAGAGCGGTGCCTCCCTGGGCTGTCCGCGCTCAGCCAATCAGCGTGCGGCTGCCCTTAGAGACGGGACAGCAGCCGGGAGCCGCGGTGCCGCTGACCATTCAGCGCCGACTTTGCGAAGGCGCGCGAAGAGCTAAGCCAATGGGAGCCTCACACCGGCAGCCAATCAGAGTGCGGCGGCCGGGAGGGAGGAAAGCAGGAAACGGCGGCAAGCAGCGGCCGGGCGGAGAGATGGCGGGACCGCCGGGGACACGGAGGGACCCGGGGGGACATCTCGCCATTTTGCGGGGGCTCCAAAGCGCTTCGGGAGCTTCAGCGCTGCCTCCTCCCGCCCCTCCGCCGCTTTTCATCTTCAGCGCGCGCCTTCACCGCCACGTGACACGCTTGCCATAGATGGACTTTATTTGCATAAAAGGGGCGTGGCCCAGGCCCCTCCGGCAGGCAGCCCGTGTGCGTTCTTTCCATAAAAGGCGGCCGGGTTTGTCGGCACCCACGAGGGCCCCGCATCGCCCTGTCACTGATCCACGCGGACCCCCAAGGACACCCGGCTGCCCCGTAGGGACCCCTCAGGGGCGGCCGAATGCCCCTCAGATGCCCCAAAACATCCCATAGAGACCCAGAGGTGCCCCACAGGGACCTCCAAAGCCACCCAAGCATCCCATAGTGACTCCCAAGTGACGCAGAGGGACACACAAGTGCCTAGAGGCACCTATAGAGACCACCAAGTGCCCCACAGAGACCCTCAGGTGACCTAGAGGGATCCCCAGTTGCTCCATAGAAGCCGCCAGGGACCCACAAGTGACCCCCAGACCCACCTTCTGCTCCATAGTAACCCCAAGTGTCCCAGACAGACCTATAAGATTAACCCGTAGAGACTCCCAATTGGCCTACAGGGATTTTCAGTGATCTCCCAGGGATCACACCCCCGACCCCCATCCTGCCCCCTTGACCCACCAAAGGCAAAGAGACAAACACTTCAACACCATCACAACCTGCACCTGCAGGGGAAAAGGTTAAAAAAATGCAGTAGAATCATAAGACCGTGACAAAGGAAAATTGTGTCTGCAAAACTGTAAAACAGAGACAGAAAAACCATTTTATTAAGGAAAAACAACATGGAGGACCAGGCAAAATACAAGTCACAGCTGGTGTTGCTGGATAAACAGGACAAGGATGTTGTGGCTACTGGGGTCCCAATACTTACTTCCCTTTAAGGATCCTGCAAAAAAAACCCCAAACATATTCAGACACAGCACCAACACCAGATTCCTATCTACTACAGTAGAAAATCCAAGAAATACAGTGTTATAAATAAATCCCCAGAGAAACGTTTTGCTGCCCTTTCTGCAAATAGTGTTATTATCCATTTATTATCCATAAATGGAAGAGGCAACTGGAGAATGCATGCGCCAAATACTTCGTGATTATTCAGTTGTAGTACCGCGTATGCCTGTCCATCCCCAATCTTCGCTGTGATAATTGCAAGGGGTTATTCTGGATGGATCATCAAGTATTATGTATGACTGGATGTGACCAGGGTGGGGAGCAATGTTAAATACTGATAATTTGTGTGTCAGGTGTTGGATTGCAGTGTAAAACCATGACTAGAAAAAAGTGTGTGGTATTTTTTCCTAAAAGCAAGGCAGAGAGATAGTTGATAAAAGGGTACAGTATTAATCATTCAAGTGCCATGGGACCTTTGTAAGTTCCCGTTTAAGGAATTTTGCTTCCACTTGTATGATGCATAGATGCCAGTTGTAAATGAACTCTTGCAGATAAGAAGTTATTTTGTGCTTTTCAATTTTTTTTTTTCAGGAAAAGGTATAGCCACATACCTCCATGAAGTTTATTATGCTGTGCTGATGGATCATACAATGCTGCAAATTGTTCTGTTTACTAAAGCATCTCTAGCCTCAGCATATGTGGGCTGGTGCCACTGACTGGACGCATGCAATATACTGTGTGATAACATCGGACTTTCCTTCATTGTTTCTAATTTGGCTCATGTCTACTTACAAATATCCTGTGACAAATATACCTACTCACAAATGGAAAAGTTGTTTCCAGCTGTATCAGAAAAGCTGCTTTAAGTAGCATTGGCATAAAGCCTTCTGGATACAGTCTTTTAAATCTACTTCCAAGGTTTTTTCTGTAACAAAGAAAAAAGCAAACAACTTCCAAGTACTCTGTATGTAGCAAGACCATCTGTTGACTTCGAAAATGAGATTAGTAATGGTGATGTCGTTTCTATTACATGTCCTGGAACCAGAAAATGCTTAAATTGCCTTTTTTTCTTTTTTTTTTTTTTTAAGTGAATTTTAATACCTGTGTTTTGCATTTGAACACATGTCAAGGGACACTTCTAATTGTCATTTTAGCTGTGCCTAGAAAAGAACATAGAGATTGGAAAATGGGGTGATAGGTATAGGGAGGGAACAAGCAAGATTACATGTCACTATTCTGATCTGTAGAAATCGCCAGTCACTTATTTCTTCTCTCTTTCTCACAGTAAATGTCACTGTGCAGACACTGATCAGACAGTAGAATGCTTAGGAGTTTATTTTGAGTTAATAAGCTGGTGGCAGTCCAAACTATGCAACATGATAAAGAACTATTTTTCTATGCAGAAGCATCACTTATTCACAACAGAGCCACACCTTAGGAAAAAACTGGGAGAAAAGGACTCAGTTTATGGGAAGTTCCTATACACAGTTGCCAGGAACAAGACGGGAAAGGAAACATATCTTGTTTGCAAAAGTGTGTTTCGATGTACTTTCTGTATCACAATGACCGTAGCTCTGTACAGAATTGACTTACACCATGTGTTTGAAAAGAAAGCTCTAGAGACATTTTGGACAGATGTCCCAAAATACTGTTGATAAGAGACTTGGAAAAACACCTATAGACATCCCATTATCCTGAGGGCAATGATATATCAATGAGGATAGTGCAGTAGAAACTGTGGCTTGAGAGGAGGAAGAATCTTTCATTCAAAGCCCATAAGATCACTTCACTGTTAATATTCAGCATGCTTTCAGAAAACAGTCTGAGGGAGGGATCAAATAGACTTTTATGACTTCATAACTTTTACAAGTCTCTTTAAAGCACTCCATTATTATTCATTCTTCAAAGACAGTCTATGGCAATACAGAATATCAAAGGAGCAGTCTGGAAGAAGTAAGCTTTGAGAACCAATTACTAAAAAGAGATAGTACAAAATGCATTTATTGTTTAGCTTATCAAGATTCTGATACAAGGATTGATTCAGAGGGGAGCAGCCGCCTTCATGACATTCTCTGCTGATAAATCACCTATCAGAAGTCCTAGGGGAACACACAGCAAACATTGGCATAAAATTAGTGCACACATCCACATACAAACCACGTTTATGGCTGAAGTGGGTGGAAAGCAGTGTACTTACATTGCAACATCTTCACAATAAGTCAGGGTAAGTAGTATCTGGGTGTGTACCCTGTAGTTCCAGGTTGCTCCTGAACACTGTAGTCTCTGAATTGTAATTTACCCAGCTCAAGAAGTTCCTAAGAGAACTACGTGATAACTTCCTATTTCTCCCCATTTCAGGGCCAACATTCTGCTTGACAAATTAATATTAGATATGATTTTACTTCCAGATTTTAATAACTTATTTTTGTGTATGTGCTTTACTGCAAAGTTCTAAGGTTTCCATTAAATATGTCTTTCTCTTTCCCTTCCCCACAACTCTTTCATTGCCCCTTGTTATAGATGTATTTTTGTCTGGGAAGCAGGGATTGGTCAGTATTGTGGGAGTTGTTCTTGTCATGAGTGGACTTATTTAAAGGAAAGCTTGTATTGTTATCTTCTCTAAAGATGCCTGGACTCTGGAATCATCTAATCTCCTCTGCAATATTCATAGTTTGATCCTTCTGACTAACCATGGTCTATCCTTAGCTCTCATGTATGTCACCCTGACCTCTGAAAACTCTATTATAAGTCAGCCAAGTGCAAGGCAAGTTTTTAATAGTAAGAGAAATGAGGTAAGAGTATGTATGCATGTGGATGTATGTGTTGTGGGAGACAAGGATCAGAGAAATTTAATGATATCCAAGTTCCATCGTGAAAAACAAGCCCTGCATGACTTAGGACTTACCTTCCAATCCTTTCCATATTCCTAGTTTAAATGTCAGCTTCATATTGTAGTTCTTTTTATAGAAACAAACATTAGCTTAAAAGTATGTAATTTTTATCACTAATACATTAATAACAATCATAGTAACAGCTTCGTCAGAGGTATGTAGAAGCCTTTTCTGCAGGAAGAGTTGGTGTATGTAATTTGCTGTAGTGACTGACAAATGGATTGACTGAAGCAAGAAAAAACATGTTGGGAAGAAAGAATATGTGACTTATACCTTCGTATCTACAAGCTGTTAACATTCTGTGGTGGGTGCCAGTGGGACAGGGAAGGAAGGAACAAGGTGAGGTTGGCCCCAATGTGTACCAGTAGCAAAGCCAGCTGCTGGGCTGTGGGATATAAGGTCCCTGAGATGTTTTGCCCCAGGATCAGAGCTAAGGCTGCTGGATTGCTTCTAGGTGAGCATGGCTCAGTTTGTGACCTGTGCAGTGCTTTCATCTGGCTCTCCACTACTTTTCAGGAGGAGACAGGGAGCAGCTGTTGATAGGATGAAGGTAGCCCACAGGGCTGGATCAATCCTCCAGCACCTGCCACAGTAAGACAGGCAGTGGCATCTGCTGTTGTTGCTAAAGGTGGGAGGCTGCCAAGTTTAACCTTGAGTCTCTGGGTGAGATGGGGGACCACCAAGTTTAAACCCAAGTCTCTGGGTGAGGCTGTGGAAGGAACAGGACGGTGCATCTGGTGGTCACTGCTAGGAGGGATGGGGAGGGAGTGGGCCAAGGTGGGAAGGGGTTTGGTGGACCTCAGAGACACGTCTGCAGATAGTTAAGTGGGAAGAAGAGAGTCTTCATTCCAAGAGCCTTAACCTGGTCACGGAAGAGCTGAAGGCTGGAATGCTTTTTGCAGTGTTCTGCCAAATGTGCCTGAGGAGACTGTCATTTTCCTCCTCTTCTTTCGTCACATGGGCCTGCCATGTGACCAACAACCCTCTCAAGTAAAAAGCAGCTTCAGGAGGTAAGTCTTAAATGAACTTTGACTTCATAGGACCACTGGTTAAGTAAAGATTATGCTGCTCCTCTGTGCACAACCTGTATGAAAACAGTGAGAATCAAGGATTTGGCTTTGCATGATTGATTTTCAATGTCTTTTACTTTACTATAATGTGGCTGGGCCACAAGACTCAGCTGCCAGAATAGTTTCTGGAAGGAAGAATCTACATGACTTGGAGATGATTGTTCTGGTTTCCAAGAGTGTTTTTTATTCTGCTTTGCTCTGCTTCTTAAATGCTGCACTGTAATTGTAATGGGAGGCTGTCACACTGGGACAGGAATTTGAGTGATTCACTGTGGAAGATCTTGTGGAAACTGTGCACATCCTGAAGCTATAGATGGAGGTAGATAATAACAGTTGTTTTTCATTAAAATTATGAATCTAATACACAAATGAAAACTTCTCTTCCATTTGCAGGCTTGATTGGGAAACTAAAAATGCTGAAAAAATTGTTTTCTACTTAAAAACAGGACTTTTTGTTGTTGTTGTTTGCAAGACTCCTGGATATTTGATGCAATTATTGGGATTTTTTTTTCCTTAATATTCCCAAAATATTTCTAAAACTTTCAACAAAGAGTTTGGTTGTGAGTTGTTCATAATTGTACATTATGAACAACAACATAAGGAACTAGTCACATGAAAAACAAAAGCTGTCCATCTCTTTTAGACTTCACAGGCTTATTTACATGGTCAGTCCTAATCCTTCTTTGTGTATGCACAGAGACTCAATAAGTGCACACAGATTGTATGATGTATCTATCATCTGGCACCAGAGCAGGGCTGACCCACAAACGCTCAGCTACTTGTAGCAACTTCAGTCTTTTTTATAGTGTATTATAAGGGATTTAAAAGGCTTGATCTTTAGACTGAGAAAGAAAGGAATTAAAATATCTTTTGTTTCTCCCTGGTTTTTTCCCTCTCTCCTGCTTGCCTCTTTCTAAGGATTTATATTCAGATTGGAACCATAAGTGGTTTCACTCTGCTTTCAGATCTCCCTGCCCTAGAAATACTGTCGCAACTCACAAAAGCCCAAGATGAAGTGCATAGCACTTTAATAGTGCTATGAATTAGTGATACATGATGATGATAAAGAATAAGGGATGTAAAAATGCATATGTAAAATAGTAAAAAGCAGTAAAAATTTCTTAGATCTGATAAAAAGCATTGTGCTAGCACAAAACCCACTTAGTTATTTAAAAAATAGTAAAGCTAAGCCCCTTTACTTTATAATTATTTCTTTTAATTTAAATGAAATCGTTATAGTTGTTTATTTCATGACCAGAATGTTTTAATCTGGTATATGATTCATACTGCTAAGAGCAGACAGCTATGAACTTTGTGATTACTCCCTGCCTTATTAAATAATTTAGAAATCACTTTATTAACTTTATAATTTATAAATTAAACAGTAACGGTGCCTTTTGCAAATAGCAAAATCTCTTTAAATTGCCTTTGGGAATATTTCTTTAAAGTTTATCTGTGTTAGTCATTCCATAACAAAAAATGGTCTTTTACTTGTGACCAGCTGCCACATAGAGCAATACTGAAAGCTTCTTCTAACTTTTTCCAAGATTGTTTATATACCAATGACTGAAATGAAATCAGTCCTTTTGTCAAAAACCTATCTTATGTTCTGTATGCTAGATGTATCTGTTTTACATGGCAAACACACATGTGACCTTGTCACATTGTTTTAGGATTCAAAGATAGTCACCTCTCTCATATTTCCAAAGGGGAAGTTTTATCTGATAATTTAAATAGGAGAAACGTGTCTTCTTTTAAGATCCTGTTCACCAAGGCATTAGGAGTAAGCATTTTAACAGTACCTCTAACTTTTATATGCACAACACTCCTAATTGGTTTACAGAGTAATTTCACAGTATTCATTTCCCTATGCGTTCCCTGTGCATGTAACACATAATTAAGGATTGTTGTTTGTCTCTTCTGCTGCTGAGATAATATATGGCAAGATTTTTCATTCCACCAAATCAAAACAGTCTACTGGGATACTGGCAGTGAATCCAAAATTTTTCAAGATCAGTAGCTCTAAGGCACACCTTAGCAGCTAAGCTGCTTCAGGCTTGGCGACCCTAAGAATCCAAGCAGGCAGTTTTTCCAGAGATCTTTGGGTTTGCATTGGGAATTTGAAGAGTCCAGTTCTAAGTAGCCAAAAATGGGGTGAAATATCTTACTTCATATCTGAAAGTTGTTTTGTATTATTCCTGTCACTGGATCAGTTGCATCATCCAAGCTAGACAAACATTTATTTCTTTGGAGTGTTCATTAAATGCTCAGTGATTTTTTTTTCCAGTGTCTTAAGCTTGAAATGCTTACATTTAAGCAATCTATTTCATTTAGTACCAGAGGGCTAAATGCTGATCAGTGACCTCGTGACAGTGGTCTCTTTATGATCCCTCTCTTTCAAAATCTGTAGCTTTCTCTATGAACAATTACAGTCACACCTCCTGTGTGACCATATGCACTGAACAAACACCCTGGGGTCCAAAACTATCAGCCTGTTTTTTTCCCCCTGACTCAGCATCACCAGTGATTCTACTGAAATATGTATCCTAAAACTGAGAGCAGGTTGATGCACTAGCCCTGAAGGTCTAACAGAGGTTTCTGATAACAAGTTGGGGACTTTGTCTTAAAGCTGACTGTTCCCAAGCTTCTGTGGAGGTACAATGCTGAAGAATGAAATTCTGCCTGCTTAATGTATTGTGTGTTAAGATATTTAGTTCAAAAGAGCAACAAGTGATTTAGTCTGCCAGTTTTCCTCAGCTGTCAAGAGTCAGACTTCCTATACAATCTGTGGCGAGAAATAGTCCTGACACCAAAACAAAGCCAGACTGCTGTGTTGCTTAAATTAGGCACTCCAGCAATCTTGTATCTCAGCTCCCTAGTTATGAAGTGGAGACAAAAATACTTCCTGCAGATTTGTGTTTTGGAGACTATATCCCCCAATGCATAAGAATTGCAAGGGCACAATCTGCTGAATTCAGTAGAAGGGTCTGCAATTTAGATTATTTGTGAAGTCTCCAAAAATCCAGTTTTAAAACATAATTGTTTTGCACATGTAATACAGAGATAAGAAATAACAAGTACTCTATGAGTTGTTATTTATCATTTCAAGTTCTGAGATGAGTCCTGAAGCCCTCATGCAGGCAGACTTCTAGGGTTTTGTGTTCATAGATGGGATTTCAAGTTTACTAAAGGTAAAATGGTTCCACAATATATACTTAATTCAGGTTTTAAGGGAAATAATGCCACCTTTCCCACTGTTCTGCTTGGTACAACTGCTGCAAATGTCTTTTAGTGGTATTTGGAAGTGACTTATGAAAAAGCAAGGAAAAGGAAAAGAAAATGTACATTTAAATTTAAAATAATACAAAAGTGCTTAAAGTGCAAAACATTAAAAGCTGTATTCAAGTTTATCTAGCGAATTATGCTCTCTAATCATGGAAACAAATAAACAGTGTGGGGTTTGGAACATTATGAGACCTGTCAAAAATACAGCCAATGAGCAGGAATCACAAAATCATTCATTCATAAAATCCACTATGAATGAGCTGCTAAATCACAACCAAACCAAAATTATCACAGATTATTTTGTTTAATGATTTAGAGAGATGAATCCAGAAATGGAAGTCCTACTTCCTTTCTTCTCTAGTAGCTTAAGTCTGTTAAAAATCCTAACGTTGAAACCAGTGGGGATTATGCTGTTGATTGCAGCAGTTCGCAGATTTACCCGCAATTCTTGCTGCTGTAAAAGGACTATCAGTACTAGTGTGTCCAGATGCTACAACTGCTCAGGCAATAATGAGAGAGCATTACTGGAAAATGAGTGGTTTCATAAGCACTCAACAAGGAGGAAAGAGGTATAGAAACCAGCAGCTGCCACATTGAGTTGATAAGTTGTCTGAGATGGGATGCAGAAACAAATGCATTTTCACTAGAACTGAGCCTCTTCCAGGTGGGAAAATAGGGAGAAAAGGTTTGTGAGAAAGAAGAATAAACAGTAACTCATAGCCTCTACAATAAGGGAAGTGAAAAGTGCGGAGAGAGAAGTAGAGGAAGGCATAGTATATTAAAAATTCATTGGAAGTAAAAAAAAAAAAGAGGGACAGAAAAGCAGCTCCAGTGTTACACAGACAGTGGTTAAATGTTCTGCAGGGAACAGAGCTACAGAAGCCCAAATTTCTGTTATGTATTTATATCAGCAAACCATCAAAGACTGTTTAATATAGTGTAAGGAACCAAGATTTGATCTTTCTTCTGTTGAGGGAGGGAAGTGAAGATAAAACCACAAAAAAATTCCCGTTTGGTTCATTAAAGTAAAAAAACCCCAAATTACTACTTATTCCAGCTGGAATTGCCCCACAAGAAATTTGTTGCTAGAAAGGGAGTACCTGGGAATCACATTCATAATCAAGAAACTAAAATTTCCACCTAACAGTGCAGAGTAAAAAGCAGTAACAAGAACTGTGAACATGATGGTACTAAAAATTCACTTTTGCAAGAGAGTTGTCCAGAACGGTCTCTCAGAGAGGAAAGAAATTTAATTGTCATAACTTCCCATGAAGTGCATATGGCCCAAATGATTTTGTTGTAGCTGCTGCTGAGCATTTCTGTCAGGATACAGTTTAATTTACATTTGTAAAGATCCCCTTTCAATAGAGGCTTTTATGGTGCTTAGAATGGTATAACCTCGGTTAAAGGTCCAAGTTTTACAGGTGTAGAGCGAAGCTCAACCACTTAGTAACATGTGTACAAGCCACCTTCTACCAGCCATTAATGCTTGGCATCGAGAAAGGGGAAATTCCAGCTAGTCTGATATCTGCATTCAACACCGGGACAGTCAATGTCCAAAGTCTTTAAAGGATATCTGATTCTGCAAGTTTTTTACCGTTTCAAGTCAGGCTCTGAGGTTTCCTGGCTGTCTATGGAGCACGCAGTTGCAGCTGGTGGGTGCTGAGCGGGGCTCACCATGGTTACTGACAGGGATAGTTCTTCCTCCACTGTGTTCAGTGCATTTGACAGTGACATCTGGCGTCCAGTTTAGTTAAATGCAGGTTCGTACTTCAGGGCTCGTTTCTGTCAGTTCTTCTTTACCTTTAATGTGGTAAAAAGTCCATAATCTGAAATCAAGGACTTGGCAAAGGCACTGTAGTTTCTCCATTTATGGACTCTCACTGTTCCCAGCTGGATGCTTTCCAGAATGGATGTAGCCAATTGGACTAGAGCTGCTTAAGGTTTTCATTGTCTTTACTGAAGTCTCTGCATTCTGCTTTTGTCCCCTGTCTAGGAGCAGAGGAAAATCCCCAAACATTTGTAATAATCTTCCTACTTATGAGGTGCTTGGAAGTACGAATCTGCTCATCTCTTGTTCTGGTGAGCATGACAGAGAAGGCTATTCCTAATTTCTAAGCTAAGAAGCAAATCTCATGAAAAGGATGAAAAAAATAAGAGCAAGTGAACTGGGAGAATAGTGTCCCAACATTGCTATCTGATGTACAGGTATTTGTTCCAGAAAGAGTTTTCACCAGATAGGGAGAATGTGGACAAAGGCACACCTAGGTTATAAGCAACTTTCTCATTCAAAAGACAGTGGACACCCTTTCCAGGCTGTTCACAGCCTGCATGCAGCAGCTGCGTAGACCCCTCTCCTGCTCACTGACTCATCTTGCCTGTTCCTCAGGTTAAGATGTGAGAGGAATCTTGCCTTTCTCCAAGTCTAATCAATAAACTGTTCATGCACTGCAGGAATGGGGCAACTTGTCCTTTAAGGCCTGTTTTATGTTGCTTCTCATTTCATGAGGTGAAACAAATAGTGTCAATAGTACAAGCCTTCAGTCCAGCATCAGATAACTGCAGGCCTTTGAATTGTTGAATTTCTTTCCATCTCTGTGACTCTGCACCACAGGGCTGTGCAATTCTTTTTGCATGAAAACTTGTTCTCTGTAATTGGCATTACCTTTCTATTCTGTGTTGCCTGAGAATTTAGTACAGTGTGCCTTCTTGGACCACCTTCTCTTTGGACCATGTTTTTATCAAAATACTAAGCAAAACTGGGACTGACACAGATTTCAGAAAGAAAACACCTTTTCTTCCCAATGGTATAAACAATTGTAATCTCTTCTTACCTACCTAACAGTTATTCTTTTAATCTGAATTTTTTCCACATTAATAATTTATCTCCCTTGAGGCAGTGAAAGCAATTCTTGAATTAAGTCTATTGAGATTATTCCAATACACTGAACATGTCTAAGAAAGCAGTTATCTTATTGAACACAATATATATTGCCACAATCTAGTGTGATAAAACCATGTGGCATTTTATTACAGTTTTCATTTACCTCTCTGTCCTAGATTTACTCATTCTATAGTAATGGTACTAAAGTCTTGTAAAATGTCAGTTTTATCCTCTCACCTGTTCCTTTTAAAAATGTACATAGCATGTTTTTTGCTGGGGGTCATAGGGTGTTGCTGTCAAATTATAGTATCCTATCTGCTATACCAGTGATTTTTTTACACCTTTGGATGGAGACTGTCTACCCTTTAATTTCAGTTTTGTTGTTATTGTCTGAATTTTGGTAATACATAAGATGTGGTAAATGCTTCACTGCTGTGATATGCCCTACTCTTATTCTCATGAATGTAATAATCCCTACTGTAAACAGAAGAAAAGCTGACTTAATTTCTAGGTCAAACTAAATCATCCTTTGCCTCCACTGCATTGTGACCGGGTAGAGGCCTTGCTTCTTTGTGCTTTAGACTTTCTATATTATGAAGTTACGAACCTGGGTTCTCTTTTCTTTGTAGGTTCATCTAAGACCTTCTGGGTAAATTTCTGTACCTTTCACATCTGAAGAATACTTTTTGCCAATTAATGCTCTTTCCATTCCTGTATAAGCTCTCTACTTAGTCATACTTTACATTGAAGTGTCTATTTTGACAAGTTTTCCTTTCATTTGAAATTGGAGTTCATTTTTTTTTCATTATTTACACACTCGAATTACTCTGGTCAACCTTACAACTAGTTTCCTCAGTTTCTCAAAGTCTGCATTTGAGAAACAAAAATACAATAATAGATTTAATTTTTGCCTATATTGAACTTCTAAGATGAATTGAAGTAGTTCATGATCCCACCCTTTTAAAGAAATGTAGATGCACTTGAAAACAAAACTATTGTCCTGCACATGCATTTCAGTTGTGCGTTTACAATCCATTCCTTATTAGAACTAGATTTTACAATTTGGATTTTAAGGTCTGGGGTAACATACACATCTGCTCAGTCCTTTTCCCCTTGGATTTCATGCTCTGTGGATAACACAGCTCACAAAGAGCTTACAAACTTCCGAGGCTATGGAAGCTGTGTAGTGAGCATGAGGCATACTGCGTTAGAAAAGAAAAAAGGAGTTCGAGACAACAGCCATACCAAAATAAAAGTATAATTCAGTATGGTATCTAAGATACGTGCTGTATGCACAGGCTTGAAGTAGGCCATAGGAAATGCAGAGTGCTGTCCATCTTTCCCCTTGTTTAGGGAGATCATGGCATCTGAAGAGAGTTGGTACTCTAAAGTTTCCAACCTGCCGCTAGTGAGTTGAATGGCTGTAATTTGCCATTGCTTTTTCTCCAGCATCTCTCAGCATTAGGCAAAAAATGGAGGTAGAAATCTCAGGGCCAGTCTGATTTTCCATGTTTAAGAAGTGGATTACTGTGAAGTATTTCTAGGACCAAGAGAAGATCAAACAGATAAAAATCATTGTTAGCATCTAGTGTTCAAGGTGCTTGGCTGGAATAGGAAGCTTCTGTATCTGGACTCTGCTTTGAGGCTTATTTGTTTTTACCTAATGATTGTTTAATGTAAATTGTGTGTGCAATACTGAGAGATGAGATGAGAATCAAAGAGATATTTTTCTTTCTGTCTTACTCTTTGCTCAGTACCTCAAGCCCAATGCTGAAATGTATAGGGCAGGTCAGTCCTCAGCATTTGCTCTGTACAGACTCCAGACAGTCAACAAGTTATTGCTTGAAAAAAGTAATTTTGTTTTTCTGATTGTTGAGTAAGTGGTTCTGTATTAGTTTTCCATTTGTGCAGGTAAAATCCCTCTTTTATAGACTAAAATCTCACCACTTGCTTATTTAATGTACATATAAGGTATATACAGATTCTATTCAATGACATTTTTAACCACCTAGGGTTGTCTGCAGCAGATCAATCCATAGGCGTCATGCCAAACCCATTTTCTTTAGGCACAAAATGAGCAGAATGTATTCATAACTTCTCAGGCTCCATCAAAACTTCAGTACTTACTATGGACTGTCTCAAACTTTCAGGCATAATACAAATGAAGATACTGTACTGTGGGCTTTGACAAATATAGAAATTTCAAAATAATTAAGAATGCAAACTACTGATTAAAAGTTTTTGAAATGCTGTATCAGTTTATGAATCATCTGCCCATTGGTCATAATATACGGTCAAATTAAAAATTAGCTGAAGGATATTAATTAAAGAAGATGAAAAGAAAAATGCTACTTATCATGAAAGAGAATGGAATGCGCTCATTGTTGAAGTGAACTTCTAACACTTTAATATGTATATAAGCTTAAGATGTGTGTTTCACTTATAATTGCGGTATGTGGAATCTGAAACAAGCAGAATGTGCTCCATAATTGGCAATTTCTTACAGGGTTGAGATTCTTCAGTCAGCCACTGCTTTTTGAATTGGCCAGTCAAATTCAGAGCCTAAATTCCAAATGGATTCTTTAGCTCAAGATTTTGAGGAACAGAAGTTCTCTCTTTGTTTTAGTCCTTTAGGGCGATGTGTGCACAATGGCGGGGACATTTTGTTTCTATATGAGTTCTTAAGTATTCCTGTATTTAGTAGCTTTCTGTTTTATAATAGCAAAAAATAACTGTTGTTTAGTGTTCAGGACCAGAACATCCTAGACATTGTGCACAAGTGCCCATTTAATTTTGAATTGTCAAACAGACAAACATTTGATCTCTCCATTTCTGTTCCAGTTTCTCAAGAATGATGGTAGTATTTGGAGCATGTAGCAAAGGTGTCCTAGGTGTAAAATCTCCCTGTGATGAATGAATGAAACTGTTACCTTCTGCTAATGTAACTTTCAAAAGCTCCAGATAGTTTATGGGAGGGAAAATGTATTTTAGGAACCACTCGGAAGTGGGAGAAAAGAGGAAATGAGGTATCTTGGGTATTCCTTCTTCTAGCAGTATTGATGTAAACTTTTTTGTCTCAGGAGAGAAAGATTCCCATTTGTTTTTCAATCATATATGTTTAAATGATAGGAAGAGTAAATTACCCCTACTAACAAAATCTAATACCTCTTATACCTATATTTCATCTTACCAGAATCAAACTCAAATCTTGAGTGCATTAGACAACAAAAGGAGAAGCTGCAAAATACTTTCAAAACTATTTTTCTACTCAGTGTTTGGCAGTTTTGGACATGTTTTTCATCTAAAATGTAGAAACCAGTAAACAAAGATAGGTAGTGGCCAGGTCAGGCAGAGTGGTGAGTTGCAGCAGTGCACAGAAGGATTTGCATTGAAGGAGCTCTGCATTCTGGACTTCAGCTCTGACCTGCAGCAATGCATAGACATAACAGAATGCCTAAAGGTTTTCCCATTTGTCTTTTCCTCTGATAATAAAGTGCTGAGAAGTGCTATGAATCAAAAGATTAGCTACAATAACACAGCTGTCACAGTGAACTATTTTCCATCCTGCTGTGCTGGCATTACTTTGTGTCGAAAGAATGAGTTGTGATGTGCAGGGACAGGTAAAGCTGTTGTTACTTCACAGTAAATGAATGCTAGAAAGTGTCCATATGCATGATTTGGATATGTTTCCTGGATTGCCAGGGAAGGCAATGAATGAGCAGTGAGGGAAATCTTTCCTACAACATTTATGGTAGTTTGGGGAATTCCTCATCTGTAATGTTCTTATAATTCTGGGACATAGAGCTGGTTGAACATTCACCCCATTGTAATGTTTTGCCACTGAAAAATGTTGATTTCACTAGCCAAGGTATATCTCTGCTTGTCAACTGCTCTGTGAAATTCTTTTGAAATTACTCATTTTAGTAAGATTGAAAACACGCAAAAATAAAGTTATTCTACTATTTGAATGCAGATACTTTCTACTGAATATTGGCAATGATAAAAATATTTTTCTCAAAACAAAATTAAGACAGCATAGAATTCAGTAACTTTTGTTTAACTTGTGTGCAATGAAATGATATCCTAAATTGCCAGATTTTCCCCACAGATGGTGAGTTCTGCACTTGGAGCTTCCGTGCAAGTCATGATGACACCACTCTGTCAACACCCTAATAAGAAAATGAGCATGAAAATATCAGGCTTTTGCCATCCATGGGCAAGGTCTGCATGACCTCTGAGGGCCTTCGTTGTCTGTAATGCTGCTGTGTTGACACGCTTCTCAGAGCTTTGGGAAACACTCATTTGAAAGGTTTTGAATGTCAAGTTTGTTCTGGGGCAAGAAGCTCCTTTTTACCTCCTCTCGCTATAAGGACTCACTGCATGTCTGACTTCAGAGTGGGATGTACGTACATCAAAATTCTACACTGTTCAGGCTGTCCTGACATTTCCTCCCTCCAGTCATGGAAAGCCTTCAGCTTTGACACCCAGCTGTGATCTAGCTTCCCTTTCTGCCAAATATACCTCAGTAGTCTGTGTTTCCTACATGTAAAATTTATACGTGGAATAGCACTAGAGTGTGTTGGCATGATTACACAAAATATGTAGTGTAGTGTAGTGTAGTGGGAGCTCTGTCACACACATTTATCAGCATATCTAAGTGTCTGATGATAATGTGTATTCATCTATAATCAATATTAGTCAGGAAGTGGTCTCAGATCAAAGTCTGTAATTTCTTTAAAAACAGAAGTACAGAAGTGTTGCAAAAAGTGAGAATTTTTTTGGCCAGCTAACATCCATAGCAAAACTTGTAGATAACCTTAGCAGACTGCAGTTTTCATCTAACATCTTTTCTACAAAGAAGCTGTAAAGTGGACTGTGGTCAGCCCCCAGGTACACATTATAGAGCCAGGTGCCTCTTTTTGCAAGACATATCAAATAACTCTGGAGATGTCCAAGATCTGCAGGAAGGATTGTTTCTCTGTGCTCCTTTGAGGGCATGTGCACCTCTTAAAGCCTGTGAGGTGCTGCATTATAATGGATAGTCCTGTTTTGGAATTCCCTTTGTCCTGTGTCTCCAAGAGTGTTCTGACTTCTGGAGAAGGGGGTGATGTGTACTGTTCCTTACAGTGAATTACCGGGGTCCTCTGAGCCTGATCTGGCTCAGCTTTAGATATTCTTTCAGACAAGGTTTCAGAAATTACTTATTATGTAAAAAATCTGATGTCTGAAATAATTGTACTCTTGAAGTATGTGGAGAGCTGAGATGCAGCAAAGGGCAGTATGGGCAAAACAAGAGAAAAAGATCTGTTAAGTACAGAGGTCTTTCTACTTCATTTTATGCTAACCCATAGAATTGCAGGAACTGAAGTGAGTGTGATACGTGCAGTTCCTTACAGTGCATTACTGGGGTCCTCTGAGCATGATCTGGCTCATCTCTAATTATTCATTTCAGATGAAGTTTCAGAAATTACTTGATTTAAATAATATGGTGTTTGAAA
>VYXB01007300.1:724388-929427 GCA_013397135.1 Pachyramphus minor | reverse complement strand
CCCCTTACTACCTTCACAGCCAATGCTGCTTCCTCTGGCAGGGAAATCATCACGTAACTGCAGACTTTGCAGTTGGCTTTTCTAAATATCTCAAATGAGATTCACAGAATGCTGACATGCAGGAGATCACACCCTGTTGAATATGTCTCTTTGCTCTTAGCAGCTGTCTTGTACTTCTGTTCCAGCACTTCTGTATGCTTCCTTTTTTTTTAATGTTAAAGGGTTTGCACAACAGTAAGAAGGGTACAAAATTTATGTGGCAGCAGTGATAACTACAGTCCTAAAATGAGCAATTACACTTCAGAGGGAAACATGACCAGCTGGCCCAGCCATATGAGTCTGGCAATTCTTCCTAAGCTGGTTTTGACTGATTTTGAAAGTGTCTCTGATGAAGTGCCAAAAATGAACAGAGCCTTTGCTACAAGGAGACTTTCATCACCTATTTGTTTCTTCATTACAAAGCCCAACCCAAACTCAAACCAAGATGTTTGTTTTCACCTCTAACTGAGGACCTTAGAGGAGTCATTTAATTGAGGTCTATCACTGCTGCCTTGGGTGATATGATGCCACCTCCTGGGTTGATTGGCCACTTGCTGCACAGTAAAAGCACCAGTAAGTAGTAGGTTTAGATAAGAGACTTATCTAACACTGCAGGTGCTATTTATGTCTTCTGCAGAGAGCCCTTCTTTGTTCTGGCATTGCTGTTTTGACACAATTTTATCCAAGCACTTCCTGTATATGTGCATTAGCAGCGATAGAAGATGGTACACATCAAAACTCTCTTGACAGAAAATGCCTTTAAAAATCTTTGCAGAGAGCATTGACTTTGCTCCAAATCCCTCTCCCCCCATGAAATGCCTGGGAAAGAAACTCTTATTTTAACACATTCTTTTCCTTTGTAAAATGAATTTTTAAAAGCTGAAACTCCTTGTTTGTCCCTTTTCTCTTTTGCACCTACACAGCATAGGATTTTTCTTCAGAGTAATATACTTGAGAGGTGTCTCAGTTTAATGAGACAGAAATGGTTTGCTAAGGAAGGTAAGTTATGAGGCACAAACCAAAACTCGTCCCTCTAAGCAAATTGTGACTCCGAAATCAAGAGGCTCCGATTAAGAGAAAAATGTGGCGGAAGGAAAACAATAACAGCCCTTTATTAAAGGATATATAAGTGTTGGCAGAACAACAAAAAAAACCCTCTAAGGAACAAATGAACGACAATCCTACACCCAAAACTCCCTTTCAACAGAAACAACCCAGTCCAGGTTGCGCTCTTGGCGCAATTCTACCCACAGCCAGCAGGAGGCGCTGTTGGATCGCTGGAGGCGCAGTGCCTGCAGTGCTCGGGTCGGCCGGCAGGGGGCGCTGTTGGGTCTNGGGTCGGCCGGCAGGGGGCGCTGTTGGGCCCGGCGGTTGCCTTGGGAACCCTCCGGGCGGGCTGTGGCGCCAGCAATGGCGGCCTTCCCCCCGCCGAGGAGGGGAGAGGGGCAAGGAAGGGGCTTCTGTCAGGAAAACTCATGTTGTCTGCGGATGGTGGTGTGTCCTTCCCCTCTCCCCTCGATGTACACAAAAAAAGACCACTGTCAGAACACGGGAGTGGAGGAGGGAAATAAAAAAAAAATTCCTTCTCCCCAAGACAACTCCTCCGCGATGAAGTCCAAAACAGGTCCCGGGCTGGGAGCAGAAACAGAGCTGGAGGCAAAATTGGGCCAGCCAAAAAAACCCCAAACACAGCCAGGCAGCCAAGCAGCAGCAAGACAGACCTTGGAGCTTTCCACAACCTACTCCTAGCTGCTTTCCAGCAACCAGCAAAAAGTGTGTGGTTTCCCCGGGGAGGGAAGGAAAAAAAGTTCTTTGCTCTTCCCCCAGACAGAAATCAAAGCCATCAGCTTGGAATGCTACCTGGCCAGCCACTTCTTTTGTGTTAGTTAAGTAACCCCCAGACAAACCAAGCCTCCCTCTCTCAGAGGTGCAGGGGGGAGGGAGAAAAATTCTGAACTAAGTTACTTTTTTTCATTAAACATATGACAAGGGTTTTCCCCCCCTGTTTTAAATGTTGCAAAATACTTTGTTTCAGCTGTGGTCTGTGCCTTGTCTTGGTAATATTGCTATTAAAAGCCTACTGTTACCTTTTATTATATTGGGTCAGTTTACAAAAAATACTTAGCAGATATGTATACCATCAGAGATGCCTCAGGTGAGTGGGTCAACCACAGGGCCCATCAGGCTGTGGAACAGCTGGAGTACATGAGCAGAGTGGCAGGAGTACAAGGACAGACCCACCAGAGCCATGGCCTGGCCCTGTTCTCTGCCCACCCACCCAGTCTGAGCTTCCCAGAAAGAGAAGGTGGATTTCTCTTCCCACCAAACTCCCAGACACTGCATCCATGGCACTTCTTTCTCAGACAAATTTTGGGAGCTGCAGTTTTGCAGCAATCTGGCCCAGAGGGGAGGGAGGAGGCTGAAAATACCCATCCCAAGATCTGAGTGTTGGCAGCTCTGTGACGGCTTTCAATGATGTTGGGCTGATCAGGATCCCAGTTAGGGATAATCTGGAGAAAAATAAAAACAAGTCATTTGGAGCAGGTTTATTTTAATAAAATATAAATGTTCTGTTAGAAACGAGAAAATCAGTCCAGTGGAAAATTCTCAGTGTTTTGCTGGTGCTATTAATAAATTTGCCACTTTTCATTGAATTTGATTTTTCAAATAATTTCAATACCAAACCCACAGCAGCAGATTATTGCATCTGTTTCTTGTTATTTTGGTGTTTAAGGAAATCCCTTAGTTTTTTGGCTTGGTTTACACACCTAAAGATATCAGAAAAAGAAGTAATAACTCCTCCCCCTTGCCCTGACCCTGTTGGAGGCGCTTTTTGCTTACGTGGGGCTGGTGCTGCCGCTAGCCAGGGACACTCACCATATCATTCCTCTGAGTTCCTTCCTCAGTCACTTCTTGGAAAAAGGTTTCTTATGCACAAACAGAAGACAGCAGATTGGAAATCTAGAAAAGCAAAGTGTGATCGGTTTTAAATGACAGCACAAACAGTAAAAGAAAATTATGACCAGTTGTGTACAGGAGAAGGATGAGACAAGAATTTAGATGTTTTATATTTATACTCTTCTACCTCCTTTCCAAATGACAAATGGGCATAAACCCGTCCGTGTGCTGATTTCCCTGCAAGAGGAGAGGGGCTGACTGGGTGAAAAATATCCTGTCGTGCCCATCACTTGTTAAACCACCCAGACAAAGGCCGAGAGAGAGAGTCATCGTCGGTGTGGCGGTACCGGAGCGACCTCGGTGCCGCTCTCCCAGCCGACTCAAGCCCCGCGGCATCTCGGCTGTGACTTGTTCCGACGCTGCTCCCGGCCACACCGCGGCAGTCGGGAAAGGCAGGAATTCCAAGCTCGGCTCCCGCCAGGTGTCAGCAGAACCCCGCGAACGTCTCCTGCCCCGCCGTGCGGGAGCTGCGGGCACCGAGCGGGCGCCGGGGCTGGGACACAAAACACGGCTCGTGTGTCTTCGAGCAGCTCGCTCTGGCGCTGCAGGAGATACAAAGGAATACAGAATCGATGCCACACTGAATAATGGCAGTGGCATCAGTAATCGCGATCTTATGAAAGCATTTCTTCAAACGCGTTTTGGTACTCAATAAGCTGCATTTCTGGAGTGACTCCTACTTCAGAGCTGGTGTATGCCCACTGTAAATGAGCTCTCTAAAATTCCCTGGCATTCTTCCTCACAGTGTGAGAAATGCTGCAGGGCTTTTAAAGTGCCTATTTTCATGTTTCCCTGCCTAGTTATTCCTAATGAAGGACATGAATTCATAATGTGTATCAAGATAACATTAAGATTTGTAGCCTAAAGCAGGAAAAAGTAGAATGCCAAATACTTGGCCTTTGCTGATAACTTGGTTGGTTGTAACAGGAAGGTCAAAATTCATATGCTTTACAATGAATTTCTAGCAGCTGTCAGCTGCTTCCCAAAATCTTGTGTCACTCTACTTGCACGTGATTTTTATACTTAACTTCTACATTAAAGAATTTATGAGAGTTTCGAATCTCCCTGTGTTAACCATGGGTGAAGATATGCTGTCTCACAGCCCTTTAATCCTTATATATCAGTTCACGTTTTTCAAAAGTTGTGTAAGTAGTTATGTGTTAGCTTAAATGTGCCTCTTCCCTTTCTCTGATCTGATTAGAATAATTTTGAAACCAAGAAATGTTTTGTTTTAAACAGTGTTCTAACGTCCACCTTGATCACACATTTATAGATAATTTAAAAGTATACTATTTCTTTTTTAAAAAAGAAAACAATAATGCCACAACATAGATACAATCAAAACTGTTGAAACTTTTTAGAAGTTTCTTGGGTGCCTGCAGAGCTGTCTTATTAGAAGGCATGATGAACGCCTTCTAATATGATGAATAACCACTGTCCTGCATATCTACTTTTATGTCATAGTACTTTTCATTCACAGATCTCAAAATACTTTCTTTTCTGTGACTCAAGCACTTTCATGATCCTTCTCTTTTATAGACAGTTCTGTCAGATGAGTGACTTCTGGCAGAGCTAGTAGGAAGTCTCTCTCGTGATACTGTAGAATTTAGGAAGATTGATTTATCTCCTTTGAAAGGAAAGTGCATCTTAATGGACATTTCTTCTTTGAAATTCTTCATGCATAGCAAATTAATTTCTTTTCATTTTTTCCCTTACTTTAACTAGAGCAATGAGAAAGTTCTTGGGTATTGCAAAGTATTACCCTTCTTTTCCTGCTTGCCCAGGTGTCTCCAGACACGAGTCATATGTTGCAGTGTGGTACACAGCTGTGTGTCTGTACATGAAAAATGGTTCAGAAAGCTCCTCTGTGATTACGACAGGTGAAAACAGGCCCCTAGGGAACATGTGGAGCAGCTGATGTGCTGCCCCTGTCCAAGTGCTCCTGCTCTCCTCGCAGAGCTTGTTTTCCGTGGGGAACATGTCAGAGCTTGTTTTGATATTGAGATTCTGTATTAAATTAGAGCAAAAATTGATATGATCCCCTTTATGTGAGCAACAGGATCAGGGCTGTAGTCTTCCATTCCCCTGTCCACCTTCCATATCACTTCCACTTCAATCGCTCACTCAAGCACAATCTCATTTGCCTTTGTACATGTGTTTCAGTATTTTTTGCATAAGAGATTTGCTCATCAGTATTTGAATTCAAACAGGGAGTCAGTTTTTCAGCTGATCATTCTATTGATCTTCTCCAAAAGACACTTTACCAGTGAAAATGCATTGAATTTAATTGAAGTGACAGTAGATTTAGAAACAAGATATAATGAGGTCTTAGCCTTTTTTCTTTTAGCTGTTATTTGCTAAAATCCTAATATCTTGGGCATAAGTGAGAGAAAACAGGATGGATAAGAAAAGGCCTACATGAAAGAATTAATTTCCTTCACGTAGTGTATGTGGACCATCTTGACATCTTGCTGTGTACATTTAGAGGATGGAGTACTCAAATAAGCTGAGCTTTTCCCTCTTCACATTGATCCAGTAAGGTTCAACATAACCTATCACCTGGCCAAAAGCTCATTACTGTGTTAAGTAAGTCAGCTGCACAAGCAGTTCTCCTGCTGAACGTGCTGATCCTATGAAGTTATAAATTATTTCAAATATCTTTTTGTTGTTGTTGTTTTAGCCAGAAAAATAAGGATGTATATATCACTTCTGGAGGATCATGTGTTTCTTGGGGTCCACACAAATCAGTTTACAAATGAAAGAGTGGATGGCCTTCACTTCCTTGCTGAGCCAGTAGCACTATCTGTTTGTGTCCAAGGAGGAGGAGAGGAAAAACAAATACTGTTCTAAGAGCAAAAAAAGAAGGGGAAATCTTAGTTGTGGGAGGTGGAAACAACAAGGGGACAAATTAACTGCCCCCAGAACAAACCCGGCCCAGCTTGTGTCTGGCTCTGACCATATCTATCACTTGTTGTGTGTGGCCTGGGGCAGCTCTCAGGGGAAGGGTAGCCAGAACAAGCAGAGACCTACCTGTATGTCCAGGCACATCTGGCATCGCAGTAGGCACCTGGCAGGAGACAGACTCCAGCACAGTTCAGCTTTTCTGGCAGCTCTATAGGGAGAAGTCTGGCTCTGAAGACAGGCATGCCCACAGCTGCTCTTCCGTCTGCCTTGTGCAGCCAGCCTGAGATCTGGTCCTGTTGTGCTTCCAGAGCTACATGCATCCCATCTCTGGGACTGCCTGTGAGCTGAGTAACTCGAAAGCAATGGGGAGTCAGCACTTTGTCTAAGAATAAAAGGTCCTACAACTGACTTTTAAAGGGCTTCCCAGTGTGTCTCTCCTATAATGCCTGATGATATATCAGTTTTCGCAGGGTTTTGAGACAGATAATCATACTGTCAGAGACAGACTGTTCTCATTACTTCTGTAGGGAATAATATACATGAGCTACCTTTTCTCCAGGATGTTTCAGTGGAAAACTGCATACATGATTGGCAAACTTGTGCCAATAGAAATTCGTGAGACCTTGCCAGGTATTCTGTACAGGGCAATGGCATTATACAGTCTTGTGGCTTCGTGTGATGCCTGCTAAAAATGAAACCTGACTATTCAATTAAAATTATATTAAATGGCCTTCTCAGGCAAATGCTTGTCCTAAGCAAAATTGCAGCTAGGGGTCTCTGTGTACTTTTAGGAGGCATCAAAATGGCAGGTGAAAATGTGCATCAGAACTCATTTACCACTCTCAGAAGTTTGTCTTACAGTATTCTGGAAGGATTTTCTGATTCCAGATAGGTAAAATACAGACTTTCTCTTTCTATGGTACAGACACTTAGGCTCACTCCTGACAACACCATTCCTTTGTGTGGTGCTGCATTATGTGCTGCATCTACCACCACATAGTCAGGTCATTGTTGCAGGCATGTTGTTCCTTGGCTTCCCTGGGATTTAAGATGCTCCTTCATGGGTAACCTGGCAAGAAAGGTCAGGGTATGGCTGGGTAGCTGAGTCTGTGAGATGCCAACAACAGCTGCTACCCTCTGTGACTTTGCCTGGGAGTGTTTTACCAGAAAGTGTCATTTAATGTGAGGCAAAGAGCTAAGTTTAGCCTTCTGTTAGTGGTGTAAGCTCTTTCTTTCTGCAGGTCTCTGTATACTTCCTACTGCAGACATCTTACACACATTACAGTGTCCCTATATCCATCTTTGGCCAGAGGTAGTGACACTTCTCTCAGGAAAAGAAATTGTCTTCAGGACAAAAGTTTTGCTGATCAAAGTTACTAATTTGGACCCTTTTTAACAATGATACACAGTGTAAAAAATTGAGATGCGCTTGTGTAAGAGTGAGGAACCCATCACTTGAAGCCATTTGGATGGATCCCTGGCACAGCCAGGAGCAGAATCTCAGCTTCTTAGTCCAGAGTGCAGTGGTGGTTTGAGAGGCAGTCTCCCCTGCTAATGTCTGTTCCATAATAGCATCTCTGTTTCACAGAAGAAAATTTAAATAACTTGTTAAAAAGTGCCTGCAGTAGAGAATGTGATAAGTACCTACAAGTGAACAGAGAAGCCATGTAAATCTCCTGGATTGGTTTAGCCCACAGTGGCTGACATTTTTCAGATCAAAGAAAAGAATACAGAAGTAGGAACATGAGAGCTCTCCAAATGTAGCTGCTCCAGGTTTCTCATTTTGCAGGAGAACTGACTCACAATGGAAGAAAATGTATTTTTCTTTCATTCTTTCTGTACTTTTTTATCTGAAGATAGTTGGTCTCTCTTTGAAGAGTGTACTTTATAGATTCATGATGAGCTGCAGGTGGCTTGAGGAATCAAGGTGACAATATATCATTCATTATGACACCTTTTGCTGACTAAGAGTGTCTTTTAAAAATTAATTGGTTGATTAATGCACATTTTTATTAATATTATTAATTCTCAGCCTACTTTGTACATGGAACTGACCCAGAAGAAACTTGCTCAAAAAACATCAAAAATTCCTAAGTAGCATAAAGTGAAGTAGCAACCATCTCTCTACTGTGTGCAGTCACTGCAAAGGAACCTTAAAACCTTGGGAACTTTGAATTCTAAAATTAACAGCAGGGTTTTTATTGAACAGAGTATGTGAGGAATAAATGGTTATGTGTAATATATACTCTAGCTCATAATACCTACAGCAGAAACCATGCCTTTTACTGATAGAGAATGCAGATGGAAAAGTGCTGAAATGGTAAGAGGGGACCAGCCCATCATAACAGGTCACCTCTGGCAAAGTGCTTGTACTCTCCCTTCTCACAGAGGTCCATGGGAGTTGAAGGCATGCTGCACTTTGCCGTAGGCACTTAGCACATCTAATCTAATCCATATTTAATGTGGCTTTCATTTTGAAGCATCGTGCTGTATATGAAAACCAGGTACAGCAATGTGATGTAATTGCTAGTGTTTCTAGATGCAGCGAGGTCAGAAAGTAAAAAGTCCTATAACATGCATCTCCTTCACTCTAGATTGAGAGCTCCTGAAGTTAGCAAGGTAGACAAAGTTGTTTAAAAGTTTTCAGCATGTTGATATAATTGAAAGTATTCCCATTTCCAGTTTGCAATAGCAGACTATCTCCCCTGCCAGCAGAGAGTAGGCTTGACCCTTCTTACATTGGTATCAAAGATACCTTTATTCTCAAATTTTCTGAGACCGTTTTGAGCCTTGCCTCTGATTTTTCTAAGAGATAAAAGTAAGGGGCATGTATTTATAGGGGAACATTGTGACTGTACAGTTGGACTGCTTTATTCACATGTCAAAGTGCATTTACAGCTTATGGAACTCTATTTCATCCATAGCCAAAGTCTGCTCCCTCTGCAGGGTTGGGATATGTCATGTACAAGTGCTCTGGGTGTCCTGAGTCATATTCTACTGTGTCTACAGGGTATGAGCAAGTAAGAATAATAAATGCAGCCAAAGATGGACTGTGATTCAGTACTGCTATTTACTAGTTAAAAGATGCAAATGTTGCACATGTAACATCTAGCAGCGATATGCTAGAAGTTTGAATCTCTTTGATGTCTAGCTGACATGGTTTGTCCTGCAGAGTTCCCCGTCCAAACACAGTTTGCTTTTCCAGTTCACTGCTTCATGATGCTTTGAAGAAAACTGAAAAGAGAAGTCTAGGTAATTATGGAAGGTCTCATCCTTACATGGTTGTTCATAACTCTTTGAATAAGCTGCTTCTTCAAGCTTTCTTTATTGGTTTGAAAAATATTTGGGCTTGCCCTGCATTAACTACAGTGATTGTGATCATTCCTTGATTTGCAAGCTGGTCCCATAGAAAAAAAAAGGGCTCATTTTCCTTTTCCACATCAAAGCACACTAAGCTTCTTGTCTGTGCCTCATCAAAGGAATGATTCCAAAACATGTATTTCTCAGAAAATGACAGGAGAAACTAGGAAACAAAATTGAAATGAAACATTAATTTAAAAGAACACAAGCATCCTAATTGGAGCTTTACTTCAACAGATTTCCCCATGTCTGAAAAATGATGGCTAGAAACATAATCAGCCTTTCTGCTAGACCATCTCTGAGTTGTTCATATTAACTCTCAAATCGGTTCACTGCAATTTTAAAATGAATTTAGAAACCATCATCTGTGTGGGTAATCTAAGGGACCACGTCTTGGCCCTTTGCTTGAGAAAGATGTATTCATTAAAACTGCTAGAAACAACAGAGAACAAAAGGCATGTCAAGGTCACTGTGATATTCTGAAATTACTGCTATAGTCTGTACAGCAGCATATATATAAATCATATCTGGGCCAGCTAAGTTCCCCTGATTCAGCTAATGTTACACAAGGGATGAAGTGGCTTAGAGTATCACTGCTTTCTGTGAGAAACCAAATACAGTGGGGCTCCAAACCAAGTTCAGCTCATAGTCAGAAAACCACTGCAAAATGAACATCCCGAATTCTTATCATTCAGGGTTCACAGTGGGTATAAAGACTATTGCTTGCAGCTGAGAAGTATGGGCTGTCACAGTGCAGTCAGCAAAGAGAAGCTGCCTCTGTGTCCTTTATAAAGAAAATAATTGTCTCATTAATATTAACACAAAATACCCAGCCACATTCATCAGGTTAGATTCAAGAACATATTGTGAATGTTTGAATATATTGCAGCTTACATGTGCAAAGACATCCAGTACTAATTCTTTCAGAATACCCCAATGATGGATTTTTGATGGTTCATAAGCAAGAGATTAGAAAAGCCACATGTCGAAAGTGACAAGGAGACAGACACACAAACAGGGTGTCTGGGATGGAGAAGCATTTATTAATAAAAAGAGACATCCATACAGTGCTGACTGCTAGGAAGTGATGCACACCCATGGAGTGGGTGTGAGTTTCCCATGGAATTAAATTAAGTTCCATTTAATCCTGTTTATTATTTAATTAAAAGGCAGGGTAGTGGGAGACCTTCATCTCCTCTGTTGGAGCCCTTAATGTTTTAGTGCTCAGCTTTGTGTCATGAGGTGGAAAGCAGCTGCCAAACCAGTGTCCTGGATTTCAGGGCACAGTGACACCACTTTTCATTGAAAGGGTGTTTATTATTGCATCTTGTTCTTTCATGACTAACACTCAGGAGGAGAAAAAAAGAAAGGCAGAGAAAGGATTTTTCTGTAAGATGGACAGACAGTGTAATCAGAAATGGTTTTTGTACTGCTGCTTTCAACAATCTTTGCTCTCACTTTCCTTTTCTAGACTTGGACTGTGCCTTGGTCCAGATTTGCTGCCAGCTCTAGATCTGAAATGATGACTGCAGTGAGACCTAAATTAAGCTCTTAATGACAAAACTGTTAAGGAAAAAAAAAAAAAAAGAAACTACAAGAGAAACAAGGTAACTTGACCTGGGCCTCTGAAGATAGAAAATAGGTGATGGATGACACATGGCATGACAGCAATGGTTTACAGAACATTGTAAGTCAGGATGCTAATTCTGAAACTTCATCTGCTTCCTTTTGAATTTCTGTATTTCCTTATGGAAAATGCTATAAAATGTCTGTGTTCTTTGGTCAGGCTTATGATTAATTTCAGGATCTACAGTTCCATATGAAGCAGACAAGGAATCTTTCTACAAACTTTCCACTATTGCTATGAGTACTTTACCAAGGCTTTGTGTTTGTTTTTCAAGTGTTTGAGTTTAGGAAGTTAGCAAAAGGATTACCTTCAAGTTCAATTCTTCAGTGAACAGGAAAGCCTGTTGTACTTTACTTCAGTGTGATGAGCGTGCTCTGTGAGCATGAGGCAGCTCTAGATGCATGTAAGTGCAACAAGTCTGGCAGAATGGAATTTTTGCTGCTGACTGGTGTTTTTAGGTACAACTGGAATGCAAATACTAATTTGCCTATTGCTGCAAAAGATTTGCCTCTTCCAAAGATTAAGTCAGACTAGACAGAGATGATGCGAGACACCAGGACAATGGAGCGAAAGGGATATCTTTTCCCAAGGAAATCCCCTTGGTTAGTGGGGTTCACAGCTTAAGAGGTATTTTCTCTTTGGGAGTGATAGCAATTGCAGAGCAGGAGAGGCCACTTGTATAATAGGTTTGAATTTTGTTTGTCTTGGAATTTTCTGGGGTTTTTTTTTGGATGTAGATTATGTGATACCTGCCTGTGTTTTGTTTGACCTCAGGACTGAAGATGTTCTGAGCGATCACTTTTTGTGTGGTACGTCTCTTTGCTTCCTCTACTGCACTAGCTGTCTGTTTCCAAACACAATGGAAAATGATGACTAATCAGCAGAGATGAGGCTACCTTACAGGCTGTTTCTCCTTTTATTCACCCTCTTGAAATAACATCTGGGACTCTCCTTCCAACAGTGCTTTGATTTTTAGCTCAGGAGGAAGGGGAGTAGGATGTTTTCTGTGAATCAGTCCTAACCCCTGTTGGTCTGACAAAGAAAAACCCAAGTTTTTTACCTCATTGGCAAGTCTTTTCTGTTTATTCATGAATTTTACTGTGGTCAGGACATGGGAAAGATTTTGGCTTTACATGTTTGCACTGGAAAATGCTTCTCCTTTTGTCCATTCAAATGGAGAGAAGGTTTTTGTTCTCCTCCTTGTACTGCGAATATAAGAGGAAACTGCCCGTATTGCCGTTGCTGTTTCTACATTGCCATGGGAACAGATTTGAAGTGCTGCATCCATTAAGTCACTTAATTGAAAAATGGCACCGTTTACCCATTCAAACTGCACTTTTGCCACTGCTCTGTGTACGCTGACCTGTTGCAATGCGGTTTTTGAGCTTGGTCCCAGAAGCAACACAGCTGCATTAACTGCAGTTAGGTACAATGGTTTGGGGTGGGAAAAACAGCATAGCAAAGCATCGAGCTGATGTAACTCTGCTGCCACCTCAGGCTTGTGTGAGATAGTTCAGAGGTACTGCAGGTATATTCACTGACAGAACCCAATATAGCACTGCATTTCATTGCACAGGACTTTATCTTAAGACTTCTGATAAAACTTTGTATTCAGTTACTATTTACTGGTACTGGTGCAAAAATTTAATGTCCTACCCACTTTTTTTGTTAATTTTGAGGTTGGTTTCTGTTTCTAAAATACTAAATCAGACTTCATGTTACTAGAATAAAGCTTTCAAATGTAAGTCTTCTGTATTATAGTAATTATTGCTTGTTTTGGCAGAATCAGTAGAGAGTGAGGCACAAATTGAGGCAAAATGAGGCCTCCTGAAGAAACTACAGTGCTTGTATTCCTGACTGTACAATACTTAATGACAAAAGAATTTCTAACTATATGTTAGTATGGTAATATCTATAAAAAATGTATGAATTTATGTATTCTTACGTAGTATTTTTTTTTTTATTTTCAATTTTAAAACCTACCTGAAGAGTGAAGAATAGAGGAATAATCATGGAGTACATTCATATTTCAAATGAGAGCCAATTCTCAACCTTTTAACCTCATCTACAGGATCTGCTGGTATGAGCATTTTCTATGAGGAATAACATTTCTGTTTCAGATTCTACATTTGCACAGACACAGAATGTAGAATATTGATTATAGAATTTTACAGAGGGAGTTGTAAGTACTTGATAAATGCCATTGGCTTTCTGCTAATTTGTGTTTGTCTTGCTTGGTGCTGTAGGTGCCTCAGATAAGATTGTTGGCTGGGTTCAAAAGGGCATTGAATCTGCAACAGGGTTGGAGAAGATGGGCTGCTAGAAAATCATACTGGAGTCACCAGGTAGGAGGGAGGGAGAGAGGGAAGGGAAGGAAGGAGGGTGTGAAGGAAGGAGGGAAGGAGGGAGGGAAGGAAGGAAAGAAGGAAGGATGGGAAGAAAGAAGGAAGAAAGGGAAGAAAGAGAAGGAAGGAGCAGATTTTTTTTTTCTTTTCCCTTTTTTTCCCCCTCTTTAGTACTGTCAACCTTTCCCTAGCAGTCAGTAAAATGTTATGTCTCTTTATCTCTTGGACAGACATATGTAGGATAATTTCCAGATACCTGCCAATGATAAATAATTTAAAACTTTGCTGAGAATTCATGACTTTTAAAACCTCTATAGGCAGTTACTTGAGAATTTATGAAGAGGGAGCTGTGTATAAGTGAGGAACTGAGTGGTAGTACCTGGGTATTGGAAAAAATTGAGGGAAGTTTATAAGGATCCTAGACAGCAAGAACTTAAAAAAGTCTAACTCTGAAATATTTTTATTCTTCCTGCAGTACTGTGGTAGAAATCACTCATCACATGGATTCTAGAAAACATGGTGCATTTCGAAGTGCGAGGAAGGGAATGCTTATGTTTGAGCTTTGACATTTTAACAAGGTCCAGGGTAGAGTGACACTTGATGTAAAGTGCAAATGTCTTCTTTGAGCCTTCTGCAGTGGTTTCTGGGTGAGGGGAATTAAATTTTGTAGATGATGAACTGCTCTTCTTCTGGAATCAACTTCAATCTACTTGACCCACAGCTGATACTTATCTTAGCACAAGAGTGTGCATTGAGATATGTCTGAAAAAATGTTTTATGGATTAAAATGAGAAGTACCCTGTTCCATGAGTCTCAGTCACATCAGCCTTCTTTGGTTTGAAGAGTTCTGAACTTGCAAAGGGTATGAAAGATAATCAGTGGCTTCTATGAATATATATTAGGAATAAGGAGAAAAGGGAAAAAAAACAAAGGAAGAAAGGAAATTAAGGGTGAAGCAGACAGGGCTGGAGTTATCAATGCCTTCTTTGTTTCATTTTTCACAGACTTTTACTTGTAATCAGATGCTTAATGAAGTCAATCTTAATAAGGGAATAGACATGAAGGCCAGTACAAGGACAGAGTAGATTTTGCATTTTGTAGTCAAAGAGCTCAGTGAACCTTAGGCGTGGCCTAGAGTACCTAAGAGGTTCACTGGAGTGATCTCTTAATTATTAGTATCTATCTGTAGGATTTCATCAATTATATCCCAAGGAAAAGAGAAAAATTAGCACAGCAGTTTACTTTGCAGTGAAGAAGTGTGGAAGATCTAGTTGATACTAGAGCAGCCAGTCAAATTTTGATTCCTTGCAGAGTCTAAGACAATCAAGACTTTATCTTGAAAAATAATGCAACTGTGGTAGAATAACTGAACCACTGACAGGGTGGAAGCAGTACCACTGATATATCTGAGAGGTGTTGCGTATTTTTTAGTTAATTATTTTTTTGAGAATCCCGTATGTCATTTCTCACAAGCCAGCTAGGTAAACTTCTCTAGAGGTCATTGCCATTACAAAATAGCTTTTTTTTAAAGCCAGCTGTTCATCTGTCTGAATCTTAAGCCATGGCTTAATATGGAACTGGGAAGGCTTGGGAAATCGAGGCAGAGCAGATAGATCTCTTGTATATTCAGTTCCAGTCAGCATTTTACTTGAACAACTTTGATAATGAAACAGCCAATTCATTTACAAAATTTATTACTACTCCAAATGAAGAAAAGGAAGGAAATGAGACGCTCTGAAGGATGGCATCAGAGCAGAGACTAAACTGAAAATGAAATGCAGTTCTATTTTTGGAAATCAAATACATATGTACCACAAGGCTTTGACTATTCAGCTGTGTGCCAGCTACATGATGCAGTTGTTAAAAGGAAAATATAATTCCAGAATGTTGTAGGAGGAGTGTCAAATGTAATTACTCTTCTCACCTCGCTGCTGGTAAAGCCTCAGCTGGAATCCTGCCTCCAGCTCTGGGCACCACACTTCCAGAAAGAGTTAGAAAGAGCTGGGAGTAGAGTAATGAGAACAGCAGGTGGTTTAGAAGACAGAATTTTGGAGACAAGTGATGATTATTTCTTCCTCTTACAGAAAAAAAGGAATCACTTATGTTGCAGCAAATATTTGCACAGCATTTTAGGTTTCTGATTGGGTTTCTAATAGCTGTCTGAGAACATACATGTTTTTAGGCAGAATTGAAGTATTGAAACCTCACTGCAGAACCCCTCACAGTGTAACTTTGAACATGATTTTGAGGAAACTGTGATTGGTGCTTGTTTTTCTAAATACACTGGGTTAAAGTTTCTGGAGTCCAGAGTCTGCTTCCTAAGCCATCCTGCAGTGTGGCTGGGAGTGGCCTCATCACTGCAGCTGTGAGGCATTCAGCACAATCCCACTGGGAACAGGATTATCCTGATGTTATCCATGATCTACTCTGAGCTTTATTTCCCCAAGAGTACTCTGTTTTTTAAATAAACTTCTGTCTTCTGACTCTCCACTAATACCTTTCTTTCCTTCATGTTTTCCAAGCTTTTCTGCTTGCTCTGGTTTTGCCAGCCATGCCACTGGCCTTTCTTTACTGTTCAGATTCTTGCAGGCACAGGACTTTCTCATGGTGTTGGTGCAAAGGGTGTTGGTGTAGGAAGCCAGAAAGGATTTTCTCACTAGTAATGACAAAATAATTTTTCAGACCTTCTCAGTAAACTACTTACCAGCTGAAACAAAATAGAATGTACTATAGAGAATAAGTTCATTACTGTTTTGGAGGAACTTTAAATGACACAAAGCCTGTGCAAGTTACCTAGGGAAGATATAGTCTTCATTTTTTTTCATGGAAAGATCCCAGGCTTTTCTCAGAGAACATTTTCTCACCTAAATTGTTTGGTACAGTGTAAAAGAGATGTTCTCTTACTATTTAGATTGAATATATAGGATTCATAATATCTAGGGTTTTCAGGAAGTACCTGAATTCAGATTTATATGTTTAAACTGAAAAAAGACCTGAAAGTGCTTCTCTTACATACATATTTTAGTCTCACTTACCTATCCCTCTAGGCAGGTAGGCTGTTAGCTTCATCTCAAGAGTTGCCATGGAAACAGTTCTACACTCTCCTTCCCTTTCAGTCTGTCTCTCCCAGACAGAATCTGTCTTTTTAAAACTTTGGCCATGCTACAATGGAAGTAAAACCTTAAAACTTAAATACTGAGAGTTACCTCACCAGCTCATATCGAGCAATTAAATTTGTTTAATTAATGAAACAGTGCCAAAAGGCAAGGTGAGAATCTGTCTCTGGATTTTTCACCCCTTTCTCTCCTCTTTTTCTCCAAAACCAAATATAAAACTGCTTTGAGGTCCGAACCAGGTGTCTGAAAGGTAGAAGTTTTTCAGCAAAGAACGGACTCCTTTCAGCATCATACATACTCATCCTGTTGCTGTTGCTGGGTAATGGCAATGGTTTATGCAAACATAATTGACAGAAAGTGCTAAAGATTTTAAATTTTGAAGAGTTTTCAACAAAGTCTTCTAAAGGAAGATGTTCCACTTGGAACTCTAGTACTGGCACATGTGTATGAACTCCACATGACAACCAGACAGGAAGGTCACTCACTAAATTAAAAAATCTCTCAGAAATGTAGGTTTATAACTTGCAGACATCAGAGCAATCATACAGAGCAAAATACTCTGTATGGAGGGGTCATGGCTTGTCTCATCCTTAAAGCTCAGATTTCAATAGGGAAATCGGAGCTAAAATGAAAGAACCAAGAAACCCTCTATTCCTGTGATCCTGTATCTTGGAGGTGAACTTTTATCAGCTTCTGGCAGAAGAGACTCAACAATACCCCAAAAAAAGGTTAGGATTATATCTTTGCCAAGTGAACTCCTGACTTTAAGGACTATTTGACGGAAAGGTACTTTAGTCAATGTAACCAAGCAGAAAATGACAACCATTGGTTCCATCTGTACCTGGTCTCAGGAGATTTGTCTGATAGCAGCCAGGTACTATATTAGCATATTTCTGAAGTAGTACTCCATGCAGCTACCACATGTTTAATAGAAAGTGGAGACAACACAGTCAATTTTGACTGAATTTCCTTTTGTTTCAGAAATAATTTTCTAGCACCTTTAAAGATGAGTGGTTGACACAAATATAGGCTGAGAGTACAGATCATGGACTAGAGTACATGTAAAACAAATCTGAATTAAGACTGGAAGGCAGAGCTGAAGGTCAAATGGGCTGATGAAGTCGGGATAGATACAGGGCAGATACTTTCAAGAATTCCCAGTTAGTGTTGGGATAGCACTGAGGACAGAAAACATGAGCTGGATTTGGAATTGGAGCTCAAATATATCCAGTTTTGTACTTGCAGCTGCCTTAATTTCTATAAAAATCATCCTACCACTACCCATACCAAATCCTGTACTGAGAATGCATTGAAATAGAACTATGGTAAATGCTATTCCCACACTCCCTACATAGTAATGAACTAAACATCTGCTGGATTTCAGCGGGTTTAGAACTGTGTTTGGAGTAACATGGTTTTTAAGGCAAGATGATACAAGTTTTGAGGCCATGCTATGTATTCCTATAAAAAGGGGAATTAAAATGATTAGTGCAATTAGAGCTTGTCAAAATAATTGCAATAATGACAGCACATGTAAGAATTTATCTGCTTATGCATAATATAAATTAAAAGAATAGGTAAGAAAATCAGCAAATGGAAAAATTATAAAAATTAATACTTTAAAAAACCAAAGGATCTATCATTATAGAAGGTTTCTTTCATCTTCTTATGACTACGTCTATTCATTTAAACTTGTATTGTATTATACAAACTTCTTTGTATGGTTCAGTGTATCTCAATTAGGATTTTACTGCCCTGTCATAAAGCTCATCACAGGCTAGAAGTTATCTTTTATTTCCCTGTTTATGAAGCCTGCCAAGTTCTGCATAAGCTGTCACTCACTGTACTACATTCAGTGAATGAATAGAAGTTTTTGTCCACAATGAAGTTGTCCCATATTTCTCAGGGATTTTTAGACTGTTTACAGTCTGCTCTATCTTCCTAAATCCCCTGCACAGAGCTTTTGAGTAAGAAATGCACCAAAGCATCATACAATGGACCTGAAAAAGCATCGAGAACATCTATCATTTAATAGGTATTTCTAGCAGTGATTTCATTTTGCTGTCTTTTATACATGTAATTTATAACTAAAAAAGCATTGTATGTTAGTGACTAAACACGGAAAAACTGATTCAACACTTAAAATGGTAAATATAAAATTTTAGGGTAGTTGCTGAGAGTGCTGTGCCTGTAACTCCAGACAAAAGCAAGAGTTAAGAAGCCTGCAATAGCTCCTTCTACCTGTCAACCTGGCACCACTGCAGTGGTTACTCTTATAGTATGAACATGAAACCTGTCACATAGTCATCACCCTCCCCCTGCAGAAACCTGAATAGACTGTGCTGTGCCAGTGGTACAGATAAGGGACCCTGGAAATGTCTGCTTGCTTACACGCACATAGATAAGTACCTTGCAGAAAAGCTCACACCAGGTAATAGGTCTTTCTAGTGTCTTTATTTCTGAGGTAAATAGCATTTAGTAATGAATTTCAGGCTCTGAATGAATAATGGAGGTATGTTTGCTGCTGAATTGCATGAAGACATTAAGCATGAGTAGCAATTTAGAGTATTCCTAGAGAATTCTCATTGGTATAAAAACATAAAAGGTCAGAGGGAGTTTTTGACAAAAGGCTCGCAAGGGGTGCTCACAGTTCTTTTCAGCTGCAATGGGATGTGAGTGCCCCAGCACCACTGCCTTATGTGAAGATGCAAATAAAAGATTTAAAACAAAATAGTTTTCCAGAACATTCAGTGTTCAAAAATGGAGAGAATGTGTGAAGTGTCATCTACATCTGTGCTGTGCCCTCTTTTCAGGTGAATGAGAATGGAAGGAATTACATGTTTGGGTGACTGAAAAGGATGAGCTGTTTTTCTCCTAATGATACAGCACCTTACTCCCTGTACCCTGAAATAAGTCTTGTTTCTGATTTCTTTAGGTTTTAACTTGAATTTTATTTGAGTTTACTTTGTTGGGTGCACATATGCCACGGGGTGAAATGAATGCCCACATTGCCTAAGCAAGGTAAGCCATTTGCAGTATTTCTTTTAATTAGTTCTCTTTTCCTGGCATTATGCAGAAGTGTGGCAAAGAGCTGTTCTTGGAATGTGTTTCAAGCTGGCTATGTTTGAATGCATTGAAATGTGGTTTACAATTACAAAGTAAAAGAAATGAAAAGGATTGCTGCAAAAAGCACTCTGAAGCTTTCCTGACATCTGTGTCTTGCCTGGATAGGATATTTTGATATGATTCACTCTGCTTTCATCTGGAGGGCATTGATCATATTAATTTTTAATGCTGTAAATCAACTACTTTTAGGTATCTATGATTCTTTTGGAGTTGATCTTGGCTTTGCATCAGCATCTCAGTGAGACTCAAGCTAAAATTCTGGCCCTTCTGAAGTTGAATGGGAGGTTTGGCATTGATGTCAGTATATCCAAGATTTTCACATAGTGAAAACATTGTCCTTCTCTCATTATACTTAAATGCCACGAGGCACAGACATATCTCAGCAAAGAGAGTTCAGTTCTACTGGAGTATAGCAGTATGATTTTTAAGTCAAGAAGAACAATTATGTTCCATCTCTAAGGGTTACCTATTCTTTTCCTTTAGAAGGAAACACATGAGTATATGGTGCTGTGCATATGCTGCTGTACACATACACAAAGACAGCTTTTCCAGCTGTGAAAATTGTTAGCAAGGAGCTGTATCTCAGCAGACTGCTCAGGTTCACATGGTAATTAAAGGACATGCTAAATAAACAAATGTTTATTTCTGCAATTGCACTGCAAGATTGTAACTCCAGCTTTCAGGGGCAACCACACTCAACTGCAGCAAACCACAGCCCTATTCACAGAATGAGTTTCACTTGTCATGGTCACTTTGAACAAATATTCTCAGTAGAAGTAACCTAGTTAAAAAGAACAGTCAACAGTAACATTTCACATGCACTCTTCCGAAACAAAACCATTCGGCTGTTAAATTGCACCTCCTGCCTTTGGTTTTAAATTCTTCAATACCTTCCCTCTCTGGATTCCTTCTGAAGGAATTATTGGACAATTTATCATTATTTTTGTGTTGTTTCCCTTGTGAAAATCAAATACCTGGTCAGGGTCATAAAACATCAGAGTCTTATATTTAAAACCACCAGACATTTGCTTAGGCATGAGAGCTGGAAATCAGCTGGAGAGAGATCCCTATTCATTCCTCAACCCTGCAGGTTTTCAGTGAGCCACCGAAGAAATATATGGGATACCATGCACAGACTTGTAGAATATTTGGGCTGAACTGTCCAGCTGGGTTTTTAAGGTGTCTGGATCAGACAGAAAACATGCCATTAAATTGCCTTGTGTGAGGGAGAGGTCAGTTTATGTAGATGAAGGCATATTAACTCAGAACTCAGGGACTTGGGATGGCTTCTCCAAGTTGGCAGTCTGGACTTCATGCTGTCAGAGCTGTGTAAGAGCTCTGAGGAGCTGGAGTTATTATCCAGGTGGGGCTTTGGGGCTCGGTGGGTGCAGCTTTGTCGTGGTCTTTATCTACAGAGAAAGTGCTGCTCACTCCCTGGGTTTGGGTCCCAGCAGACCTGTAAGGAGGGATAAATCTCTCTAGTAATTTGACCTAGGATAGGAAAAGATTTTGGAACTGAAAATGATCCAGACAAAATCCCCCAAGGTATCTATAATTATATGTGGTAGCAGTCTACTAAATTGAGAAAGTGTTGTGCAGGGAGAAAGGCTATCATCATCCATTCTCCCACCCTAGAAAAGGGACCTTAATAATTTGGGTGGAAATTGTGTCAAAGTATCCATGTCTTTCATCCAGCAGCTAGAGATTTATATAAAATCAATTATTTTTACTTCAGTAGTGATTATGATAAACGAGAGGCCTGTATTGCTCATTTTCCTTGGGCTTTTATGCTTCTTGGATTGCATTTTTAATAACACTGAAGTACCTAGAGGAGGGTTGCAGCGAGTTTCCATCTCTATATTAGTCGACAGATCTGAGAAAAATATTTGAAGCTGTATTTCTTTAGTGGAGGATACCTTTTTTTTTTACAAGAGACATGATTTTGCTGAGAACATTGATCTTGTGTATCTGTGTCTTCATTTGAATTTATGAGCATGAAAAATGTGCCTTTTTTATATTTCCACAAATATTGTAAGAGTATAATTGAAACTTTTTTTTTTTTTCAGATTTTATGTGTAATTTTATTTGGGTTTAGAAAACTTCTAAAGAAGCTTTAAAATGAAAAAAAATAAAAAACCAACAACAGAAAAAAATCTTGTCAAGAATTTAAAAATGTCATTCAATATTTTGGAAATGTAACAAATAATAATGTTTTATAATGTTTTCACACATCACAATTCTTAGTAAATCTAAGTTAACCTTTTATGATGTGCAAATCTTCAGTGAAAAATTTTAGAGAGCAACAACACCGATTTTTTTTTTGTTTATATCTATGGTAGATAGAGCTTACTTTGTCTTTACAGACTTTACAAACAACTGTAATTCTAAAGGTAATCACGTTCACATAAATACAACAGTAGCAACAAAAAACATTGTGATTCACATAAAGGATGATTAGGTGTTGCCTTTCATTTGTGCCTCAAGAACACTGAATACTATTAGTAATAATTATTTGCTAAAAAGTAGGACAAAAGCGGTATTTCTGCATTATTTGGCTGCAGAAACTGACTTAGGGTTTATAGTTCAGCCATTGAGGAGTGCTGTGGATAAGTTTTCAATGTAATGCATATTTTTAGAGGTCTGAGATGAGAAAGATGATGCATCTTAAACTGATTGGAGAGCGTCTTCTACAGTTAGAGATGCTGCATGACCACTGTGAGTTGTGCATAAATCTCATTTCATTTTGGCAATGATTTTTATATGTGACTTGATTTATGTTATGAGGTGGATGCCAAGAGACTAGCAACATAAATCATGAAAATGAAACAGTCTAATATACAATAGCTAGTTACAAAATTCATACTTGGTATTAGATGAAATAAAGTGTAAATACTCAGGAGATGTTAGAGTGCCTTAATCTACAGAGTTAATCCAGCTCTGCATGCAGAAACTTGACAAGAGGACTGTGCCAGTTCCTTTGGGCAATAGAACCTTTGGGCAAAGTGCTGCCTTCTTTTGATGTTAATGGCCATTTGGCTTTCCTGATGCCAAGATTTCATCTTGGATCATGATCCTTCCCAAGCACATTTTAATAGGAGGAGCAGAAAGATGTTTCAGTCTCACTGACCAGTGGAAAACAGGGAGCAGAGCATCAGGAAAGAGGGTTTGCACAGAGGCTGTCTGTGGAATGGAATTTTTATGTTATATGGTGCCATGAACTAATAGCAGCTGGTTGTCCGTGGAGTCCTTCTCCAGGGTATATTATAGGAGGCTTTTTTCTGTCAGGCTTGGCACCTCTTTCCTGCCTATGGTCACAGGATATACTTATTTGGGATCTGTCTGAGTGAGAGGGCTTTGAAAGCACAGCAGCCTGTGTTCACCAAAAGTCCAGCAACTAGTACAAGCCAGCAAAATTTTGTATATGAGAGTTTATATGAGCTTTTTAATGCTTTTATAAATAGAGAGGGGTCATCTTCCTCTACTTTTCTGGTAAGGATAAGGAAGATTGAAATGGCAGCACTCTGAGATATGAAATTTGAAAACATGACATAGGCAAACAAGAGTACAGGGTACAGGATTTATGGAATTCTTGCAGCTGCTTTGAAAGAGCACTTAATAAGCCTTGTGGACAGAAATATCTATGGAGTAGAAATGCAATCAAAGAAAGTCCTGGGGTTTTTAATTTCATTTTGAGACTATTGTGGGGGATGAGTCTGGTCATAAGCCTGGTAGTTGCAGATAGCTAAATCCCAAGAGGATCTAAACAGAAGGCCCTTTTGTGAAGAGGTTAATAAGTGGAAGAATGTGAATGTGCAGAAGGATGATGGAGAGATCAGCAAGTGCAGTAAACCAGCTAAATAGGATGTGAGGGGTAAAAGCTGCCAGAAGTAGGTGATGGAGTGTCATCAAGGAACAGCCAGGCCATCTGAGAAAATGAGAGGAAGGAATGAAGGAATTTCTTAAAGAAAGTATCTGTGGAATATATCAGAGATGATGGTTGGACATGGTGTCAGGTAGTATAGTAATCTATTAGGTTACAAGGAAAATAAGTACATTTACCAGCTATGGAATGATAGAAGAATTTTATTTCCCAGAACTAGATTAGAAAAATAAAAGGAAGGGATGAGTTACTCCTAGACTTAATGGGAATTAGGTGTTAACACTGAATAGCGAGTGAACTAACAAAAAGTCCCAGTTTTGGCTGGCTCTTGACATCAGTCTGGACTGAATCATCACAAATGGGTTTTGTTCAGTTTTAAGACAGTAAATTTTGGATGTAAACCTGCGATTGAGTCCTGTGATGCTTACAGTGTTAGTGATGTTTGCAAGACTAAGGAGTACAAAAATAGCAATCCAGAGGTGGCCTGGAATTAGTTCCAACTAAAAATACAGACACTTGCTGAAGCTTTAAATCCAGGAAGAAAAAAGGAAAAGTTAGGGAATGAGGCAAGTGTCTGTTAGTGACACACTTAAAGCTGGTCATTAGGAACATGCAAATCAAGGAGATGGTCTGAATACCTGGTTGAACTGGATCTTGTACAGAGAATTTCAGTATAGATATACAATAAATAGAACCTCGAGGGCTTGTTGTGTAAGGAAACTCAAGGGTAATCTAGGTGAAGTTCCATTTGACATAGTTTTCAAAAGCGTTGATGACATCCTTTAGGATAAACTAAATAATCTCACTTGTACCATACTGAATGAACTAACAGACGAAATAGCATGACCAATAGCAAGGATGTTTAGTCAATCTGCAGGGAGATATAGGTGTCTAAAGTTTTCAAACATTCAGGAGAGGAGAGGGGGGAAGCATCTGCACAAGCACAGATATGTTATTTTGTACTCTAAAATTATGTAAAGTCTTGGATTTTGAAAGAAAGTTATTTAGCGATATTGAGGCAAACTTGCATTTGGAATAGCAGCAGAAGCAGCTGAAGATTTTGTGTAGCTGTTCTGTGCCAGCAATATTTTTATAAGGTGATCATCCTTACTTTCTGCTACATTCATGCTGTCTCTCAATGTACTTGAGGTCTTTTAGTTCAAAGGGCACAAGGATTGATATATGTTGTGTAGATAATATTATTGTTTTTTCACCATTACCTAGTTTAAGGCAATTGTAAAGGTGGCAATTTCACCACACTTAGAGAAATATACTTTAGAGTTTACTGTAAATAGAATTTGAATGCCTAAGTTTTCAACCCCCAAACTGAGTAGGTTATCCCAAATATTAGAGCTGCCTCTAATCTACACAGTGTAAGTCATATCTCCTGGATTTCTGCCGGCTCTCTTGTCACATCTTGCTCTTTCCACAGTTTCGGCTCCTTTCAGGGCATAACCTGAAGACTAGTAGCAACTTGAAACACACCAGATACAAAAGAGTATTTGTAAGGCAGAGAGAGATTTTCTTTCAACAATGAGATTTCAAATGATAGGTGTGGGAAACATCTCCTCCTCTTTCTTTCTTCTCTTTTTATTTATAACTGTTTCATTCCCATTTCGCCATTGGAGTAGCAAGCTTTGTGCCAGCAGATATATGTTTTTGCTATATATCATTGAAAATACTGTGGTCACTGAATGAATGAAAAAATACACTGCATGTGACATATGATAAGCTATTCAAGTGCCTTCTCTGGCTGACCTTGCTGGTGAGACCTGTTAGTCAGCAGGAGAGACATTTGGAAGGGCAAGACACAAACAATTACAGGTTTATGTGCCTAATCTTACTGGCAGAGATATACGCTGGAGACATTAATAAGATGTGAGATCACAAAAAATCTGGAGAAATATCAGCTGACAAAACCTACTATTTCTGATTTGTAAGGAATGAATTGTGCCTGACAAATCTAGAGATGGAGAAAAGCAGTAAAAACAAGAGAGTGGATTGGCACCTTGAAAAGGCTTGAAGAGGAATTGCTACATTGATGTCATGTATAAAGATTTTCAAGTAAAGCTGTAGAAATTATTTTAATAGCCATGCTCAGATAAGATGACAGGAACTTGTTCTGGAGGTTTCTTTATGCACAGTCTTTAATTAACCTTTAATTAAATTAAAACTTTAATTCATCTTTAATCCATGGCTGATCTGTGCTCTCTGGGCTCTGATCATTCACTTGAACTACACTATTTCTATGAGGGCAGTATAAGAAAATTAACAAGTTAAGACAGAATGAAGACAATATGATCTTAATTCTTTAGCTGAATATAGGTCTTCATGAATTAGGACATTTTGTAACTACTTGAACTTCAGAACAGACCACCTTCCCTGCCTCTGTCAGGATCTTAAAAAATGTTCATCATTTGTGTTCCCAGCATCAACAAAATCTTCTCTGTGTAGCTGTATCTCAAAATAAATATAACCTTATGTAACCCATAAACTTCCAACCAGAGGGGAAAGTCATGTAGCTAAGGAGAGGAGATTATTCTGCGTATATATAATATCAGATAATAAATTGCTGTTCTGCAACTGGAAACAATTTAATATTGATGATCTATGTGTGTATGTTTGCAACAGGGCTGAGATCAACATTAAGTTATTCATTAATTTGTTTAAGTAGCTGATACTGTACTAGAGGGAATGAACTCAAACCACCCACCTGTTATTTCATCTTCCTGGAAGAGGCAGTGGGAGATTTTCTGAAATCTACAATAGTTGAAACCTACAACACAGTTCACCATCTATTCTGTCTGCTTATCACAGTCTTTATTTTATTAAATGCTTTGATATCCATTGAGATTTCAACTGTGCATGTGAATGGTTTAGTGTGATCTAGTTCATCTTGTAGCTGATTGTGGGGAATTATTATGCTGTTTGCAAAGTGCTGAAAAGCCTATACAGAGTTCTAATGCAGTACCCACAGAGATGATCTGTTTAGTACTATAAGGAAGCAGTATCTTCCTGTAGGTTTTCACAGATGAGTTCCTAGTGTTGAGTCCCTGATTTTATACTAGTGACTTCTTTCTTTCTCCAGCTAGCACATGATTTTGAGCTGTAAAGCTCAAGTCAGTGTAGGTTATTTAGAATAGAACCTGAATAGTCGGAAACGTGTATCTGCTTTCTTTTCATCATCACTGACAGACATTTGGGTGGCTGAGCTGACTCCCATAAGAAACTTTTCCCTCCTAGCAGTGGTCCTAAATCAGTATAGTGCTTGAGCATATATTTAGCCTTAGGTAGGTGCATCAGTCCTGCAGATTTTCATAAATTCTAAGATTTGTTTTAAACATAAATCTTCTAATTGCAGTTGCTTTTCTCAAGCAACTTTATAAATCCTAATGTCTGAACTTCAATTCCTCTTCCACTCCTGGAGGAGACTGGAGTTCATCTTACGCCTGCCAGTGTTATCTAGTGTTTGAGGGATGCCTCCCAGTGGAGGCGTCTGAAAGCAGAGCATGATGTTTTTTTTCCCTAGCTATGAAAGATGAAGACTCTTCTATAATGATGAAGCTTCTTCCATAAATTATAACAAACCAGTAAATCTTTTTCTTTTTACTTTTTTCTTTCTTTCTGAGAAAAAACATCTGCATTTTGCAGATTGTTAGCATAGTTTTTGACGCAGGGGAAAGCTTATGATGATGCTATGCAGAGATAAGAGGACTGTGTGGTATAAAAGTTTGTCTATATTTCTCTTTAAGAAAGTCTACGTGCATCAGTGTTGGAGAAAGTAATTTCCCTTCCATGCCCTGGCAGGGTGGTGCTTGAGGATGAATGGATTTCCCAAAATGATTAAGAGCCAGTGTTTGAAAAGCACTTCCTTATTTTTTGAAGGGCAAGGATGCAAATTTTAGAGTACTGGCAATGATGGTTTTGAAATCCTGACAGCTATTGTAGGGAAACAACATTAAACAGCAAGTGGGACCATCGTTCAGGTAAGAGTGTAATTTGGGAAGATTTTTTCAGATGCTACCATCCTGTAGTTCTTCTCTTGGCAAAACCAGTCACAGCAGACAAAGCAGAGTTTGTATATTAGAGCTGTTAACTGGGTGTCAGATCTGACCCTGTGCAGGCCAATCCCACAGATGGTGACAGCCGGGCACGGCTCTTCCCAGTAACCCTGGCTGGACAATGACTCAGTACGTGTCACGTGTACACCCAAACACAAGCTTTAATTGTGCTGACTCTGCAATCCATGGCACAATACCTACCATTTCAAAAGCTCACATTCCTCCATTTTTGTTGGATTTATTCCTGGTTAAACTTCTGCTTCGCCTTTTATCTCCTCATTATCTTTTACATTTTTATGAGGACAATGGATGTCATTTTGTATCATCATTACTATTTCTCTCAAAAAGGCAGAAATGTCTTCTCCCCTTTATACTGTGGGAAATGAACATAGCTATATAAATCCAGAGCCAAAATAATCATATGCTGATAAATAGAGAACAAAATTCCAATCTGGATTTTTCCCCCAGAACGGGAAAAGTTCCAGCAATCAAGGGTAGGCAAAGAACACGTAATGAATTATAAATGTGAAGTGCTAACAAACTGTTCAATAGTGTACTATAATGTTAAATACATAAGATATTATCATAAGTTTTGTTTGAAACTTATATGTCAGTGCCATGGTTTTTAATATGGATATGGTAAGATATGAACTGATTAGAAATTTAAATGTTTTATTACTTTAAAACAAATCTGTGGTGAAACATGTTTTCTCTCTGGTGGTGTGTTTAAGACTAATTTTTGTGCAATTAAAAATGCAGGAGTTTTGGCTAAACAGTGGTAACATAGAAACCGTACCCAGAAGCTCTAATGGGTGCAGTCCTTTGACTTTACAGATGTGGATAAATCACTGTAGTTCAGCATCAACTCAAATCTGTCTCCAAATTCACTCTTAGGCTCAATACCCTTATACATTCAGCACAGTACAATTACTGATGGACATATGCAAACTTTATAACAACTTGGCTCCTAAACCACTAATACATTCAATATTGCACCATAACATTCACCTGATGTTCAGGTACATCCCCATGGGATGTGGAACCTACATTCACAGAGGGCCATTTGAGAGCTACAAACCCAGATACCAGTACCAGAACAGGGCAGCTCTTTGCTGGGAAGTAATTATTGAGATATATAATGTAGCTTTTTATAGATAAAACCATGAAAACTGCTGAAAGCACTCTCCATTTTTTGATGATCAAGAGTGGCGAATGACTTTCTGAAAGATATTTGCTAACTAAGCATATTTTGCTGACTGTATACAAAAGTGAGTGGGTGAAATTCTGAGGATTTTTTGTTGTTCTATTGTGCTGTGTTTATTTTTTTCTTTTCTTTTCTTCTTCTTTTTTTTTTTTTAATGCAGGTGTTAGATGAGATGATCTAATGGTCCCTTCTGGCCCTAAGGCAAAGTGCAGCCTCCACTTGACAATATTCATGGAGCTCTCTAAACCCTTTTTACCAGGCCTTTGGGGAAGGAGGTTTCTAATGGGAAAGAATTTTATAGAGCAGAAAAGTGTTTGCCAGCAGAAATATTTGCTGTTGGCAGCTGATTGTTTTGGGGAGGAGAGAAGGTTTGCCAAGGTTTCCATTTGAAATGTCTTTTAAATCTTCATTAAAGGTGCCTATTGCCTATGGCAGTATTCAGGCATGTCTTTGTATATTTTTCCCTAGGAAAAAAAAAAGCTCTTTTTTTGTTTTCAAGACAGAGAAACAAGAGTTTGCATATGATTTCATGGCAGAGGTAAATTCAGTCTTGTATTCGTGTGTCTCAGGGAAAAAAAATAGGGGAATATGCCTTGCATCCGTCTCATGTCACCTTTCTTGGAAACAATGCTTTCCATCTTTCCTGAATACATCCATCTCCTCAGCAAGCTGCCAGAGATTTATAGAACCAGAGCTGTACTTTTGTTAGCTCTGGTTCACCGCAGAGGATTGTGGACTGCTCACTTTGGGAAATCATGGCCAGTTTTAAAAAGCAGGCCTACAAACATTAATAGATGTAACACAATAACATTTATAAAAGTAGCAGCAGGATGTAATGTGATTTGTAACCTGGTTAAGTTGTCAAATGTACAACCTGCTGACAACCAAGGTATTAGGCAATCCATTGTACAGGTTATGCACAACCTTCAGCCAGCTCGCCGACTGCAAAAAAACCTGGAAAAGTTTTGGTGTCTTTTGGGCAAGAACACTGACAAAATGTCTGCAGGTCTTTTGCACTGCTTGGTCATTCATAATTTAGAAATTATAACAGCTGATCAGAAAATCCTTTGCCTTTGACCTGCTCCATTCAGCAGGACACTTTGAGCAGAAGACAGTGCAGGGATCCTTGCTGTGCCGCACAATCTGTCACGGGGCTGCTTGAATAGTGCCCACATCAACCTTTTGTCCCTGGCCACAACAGAGACAACTGGCTCTCCAGCACGGAGGTGCTGCTGGGGTGGGTTGTCCTGAGAAGGGACAGATGTCACTAACGAGGGATGTACAGCAGGCACTGTGGCTTGTGGGGCGCACAATGGCTGCAACATCCACGGGCCATATGTAGTGATCTCATTAGCTCCCTGATTGCCTCCTGCACAGGCTGTTGGAAATGTTTAAAAGTGGAAGTTCAAAAGGGAAAGTAATGTATCATGTTTGGGTTTTCTCCTTCAGTCATGCAAAGCAAAAAGAGAACCTGCTGTGTCTGGAAGCCAGAATTTTTAGAGATTAGGGTGTATCTTAATTGTGGCTCTGTTACGTGGCTTTGCTTCACGTTGTGTTTCATCAGCATCTCCCACGGTCAGACAGTCCAAAAAGGTATTAAAGACAAGTCCTTTGGGTACAGTCAACCTGAAATATTTATCCACTTGGTTCTATTTCAGCCCCAGCAGATATTTATCTTCTGTAAGGAATTTAAGGGAGACATCTGCAGAATTCCTGAGATGTTCATCTTTGGATGCAGCTGTGAAGAAAAAAACATGATGTGGGTAATGTTTTACTGTAGTCTTTTCAGTTTTATTTCTCTGTTCTTGGTTTCCAATGAGTATTATAGGCAGAGTCACACCCAGCATCTCAGTCTGGTGGGTTTACTACAGTCTACTTTGATAACTTTTGGAAACTTTTTGATCTTGGTGCTCAGCAGCCCATTGCTCTATCTTTGCTCCCTGTTTTAATCAACGAGAAGTTCCCTTCTAGTCCATTTTTTATGTTATTTAACCATGGTTTCCCAGCTTCTCAGAAGAGCTTGTTTGTGCCTGAACTGGGAGAGCCCTTTTACAGAAAACACCAAGTGGAGAAAATTTCCTGGGCAAGATTTTTAACAGAGGCAATGCTTTTGATTTCATAAGGATATATCCAATTGCAATTGGCAACTTTGAAACCACTGCAGACCATTTAAACTTTAACTGTTTAACCTAATACAAAAAGAAGCTGCTATATTTCTCACCAACAATATTTAAACTGATGCGAAGTAAAAGCAGAAGCATATTTGATGCTTCAAAAAACAAAAGCATCAGTAAACATCTTTCTAATCTTACCTTACTATGTAATTTATGAACTCTTTAGTGGACAAACTGTTGTTTAAAAAATGTGATTTTTTTTTTTAGTGGTAACTAAAGACAATAATTAGTAGGACTTGCATTCTGTAAGGATTCTTTTGTTTTTCTTTCATTGTCCCACTCTCTTGGATTTTCCTACTGGGTGTAAAAATCAGGCAGAAAATTTGATTTTAAAGTCCCAGCTTAACTGTTAATGGCTAACGTCCAGTTCAGTTTTTTCCCTGAGCTTTGCTGTTTTCATAGTTCTGTGTTCAGTCACCCAGGTCCTTATTGCCTCACATCTAAAATCTATCAGCCTAGATAATTAATTATTCTGTTTGTTCTCCATAGTCAGCCTTTGCAGAAGAGACCATTAATCCCTTCACCTACAATACAGTGGATTGCATTCCCTCTGTCTCCAAACGAGAAGGTCTGGGTAGATTGAATTTAGGATTAGTACAGGAAAATAGTGTGATATTAGTGAAATATGACAAATAGTTCTCTGCCTGAGGTATTATTTCATCCTACAAATGTTATACACATGAATCTAAACTGTGGTTGGAAGCCACTCTAGACTGGTTTTGAAAATCATCATAGTGCTGGGAAGTTCTAAAAACTTAGTGCCTTTCTGACTGAATGCAGCCTTGTATCCTCCAAGTGGTGACAGCTGAGGTTGGAGCCATAGCCCCTGTGTGTGTATTAGATTTCTGGTGGGATATCCCAGGGCAGTACATTAAAATTGGCTTCAGTATTAGTCATTTCCTGGCTGCTCTTTCCCTTTAAAGGAGACACTATCTATGCCTGTGACATAAGAATAAATACTTTAATGTAAATATTTTCCAAGTGGAATTACTCATTATTAACACAGACAGTTCTGAAGGCAAATAAAAACAACATGTGTCAGCAAAAACATTATTATTAAGGAATTCAGGCTTCAAACCACACCATGATTCATAGAGCACCTGACTGATTTTTTTTTTCTGATTTTTCTTCTTCTCTTTTTTCCTCTTCACTAAATATGAAAATGTCTTATGGGCCATATTTCCTGTATTCATGGATCTGACTGATACTATGCCACAGGTTTACCAGAAGGCTTGTATTGGTGTCTGATAAGCTGGAAGCATTGGGAAGATGCCTTGGGTAACCTGTCTGCTGAAACGTTGTGTAAGTGAAAGAGAAATGGAGAGGGTGACATTTGGCTAAAATAAATGGAAATAAATCTACAAACAGGCCTAAATAAATAAAAAAGATCCACCTGGAATGAGAGCATGTGGTGATATGGGAAGACAAGCAGAACTTTTTTCTTTACTGTAAAGAAAAGGCTGCAAGTCTCGTCTTCAGTGGAACCTGGTAGGAGCCTGTGCATTTCAGTGCTTTCTGGTCAGTGGCTTTCTGCATTCACGTGAGGCATTACAGAGGTGGTGAATGCCATGGGAAAATGAAGTAGTTAAATAATCATTAAATAAATTCTGAATTCCCCTCTAGTTTGCCCTCAGTTTTTCAGACTGTACTGAGAAACTCCTTTGCAGAGAATGTTAATGTTTTGGTGCAGGCCTGAACTTCATTTCACTGCCAGAGGGATAGAGCAGGACTCCTGTTTAGCTGTTGTTGCTTTTGTCTTACTGTGCTGCAAGGAAAACGTCTAAATTTTTAATTTCCTTTTTTTTTTTTCTTAAGAATACTTTTCCACAGAATCCCATCACTATAGTAATAAATTTTTATACTCTTTGGAATAAGTGAAGGAGAGAAGATGAAAAATTAATCATTGCAAATAATCTAATCTAAAGTTTTAAGTAACTAAATTTTTGGGGCTTTTATTTGTTTTTTTCCTTTCTTCTTTTCCACTAAACGAGTTTGTAATACCTTCATGCCTCTCTTTTTAAGGTCTCTTAAATCAGAGCTGAATCTCTTTTATGAGGCCTAAGGGAAAGTTGAAGGTTATGTTCCTTACATTCTTCTATAAATATGTTACAGTCCATTTCATCTAGAATCTGGCTCTTTTCACAGCTGGTTGTTGAGTTGGTTCTGTAGGCTCTACTGTGATTTAAATCACTTAATAAGCTTCCTTTTTTTTCTGATAATGTTTCTTTTTTGAATATGAAGAGCACTAGTTCATTCATGTAGATGTAGATTTTAAAAAGTATACTGTGGTTTCACTGGACATCTAAAACTGTGTTATATTTCCTTTATATAGGATGTGCAAAATGAAAAAAAAATAGTCTTCATTCTAATTCACATTTTCAAAAAATGGCTACACATTCATTCTTAAGTAGAACTCACAGCAAATAATTCTTTCACTGCTTAGTTTATATAAAAAAATATACCAAGTTTTACTGTATTCTTTTCCAACTGAAATGAAGCAAGAGGACAGGAAGGTGTATTAAGATGAATGACACTCATTTCAGAGAAATGTATGGCTGATACACTTTTCATTGTCTAAAACTCCTCGTGTTCTAATCTCTGTGAAGTGATTTTATTCTCTATGCTCCCTCAGAGCTAACCCATAAATCTACTATCAGATCTCATGTAGAGCCCCATAAAATAACTGCACATTAAATGTATCCTCTTGGTTTTGGTGCAAACTTCATAATTTGAGGAAGTCAGGAGTTTTGTCTTCTTACTTCTGCTTTTTTGTAAAAATCATCATTTCCACAGATTTCACAGGCTCTCTCAATCAGAACACAAGCATTTTGCTTGCAGAACTGTATTACAACATGTTCTTTGAAATCCAGTGGGTAATGAAATCAATAGAAGGAAACAATACCAGCCCACTTACGGGAAATATCCCTAGTGGCACCCCTCTGTGCTCTTGGGGCTGCTTCCCATCCATCAGACATGCACCGCAACTCTTGTCTCAATTTGCCACAGCTGCTTTAAGGTCTTTGACTCTTGGGCCGAGTTCACAGGTTCAAATATAAAAATTGGATGCTTTTGCTATTTGTCAAACAGAAGAAAAGGAAAATCATCACTGAGAAGCACCATGGTCTTGTGTGTAAGGAATTTACCAGTGTTTGTGGGAATGATCAAAACTTTACATGTTTTACTGGCTTTATCTATGAAGCTTATATCAGGATCCTGGTTTATCTGCAGCTGAAGCTGACAGCTGGTGAAGGAGGATAAAAAACCTTTGGGGTTTTGGCCCATCATTAACTGCTTTATAGTGAAAACTTTCAAGTGTCTGAGCTTAAAAATGTAAAGTGCATCCTCCAGTAGTACATGTTTGTTCTTGATTCTATGATCTCTCGTTTTCTTGCCAGAGGGGTAGGTGGATTTGCTGTGCTGTGGAAATATGACTAAACTTGGCCTGAAACTTAACAAATTGTATACTCTTTGCTTATAATTATTAAACCACAGGTTAGCAGATCTATTTTTAAGTCAGCAGCAAGCCTGAGACTCTGCTTTCTGCAGTAGGAGATGACATGAATGGGTGATGGAGCAGAAGGAGCAGAACGGAGCAGAAGGAGCAGAACTCTTCATCATGCAACTCTGAGGAGTCCATCCTCTCTTTCATCTATCAAAGGTCTAGTTTCCACTCAGGTCTTTTTTTTTTTTTTTGCTACAGCAGTTTTCCAGTGCTCCAAAATCCTTTTCTATAAAAAATTTGCCTTTTCTACTCTCTGCTCTCCCAAATCAACTTTACTATTTTATGACTTGGTCAGTTTTTTCCGCATTTTCTTCCATGAAATGAGACTGAGTCCCACAAATGTCCAGTGCGGAGCAGATCTACAGCCAGAATAAATAGGAATTATGGCACGAACCCCATGGCAGATAGAATCCATCCACAACACAGAATGAAAACAGCTCAGGCAATCTGGAGATCCTCAAAGAGCAATATAGCACTTGTACAGTGATTTGCAGAGCTGGTCTCTGATCAATGACCAAATGAGTGCATCCTCTTTCTTTTATATTTTCCATCTAATGTGTACCTCTTCCATAAAAAAAACATTGTTGAATCCTTTAAATTCCAACTGTGCAGCTGTAGAGTACTGCTTTGGTGCTGTAGACAAACAGTATTGCTCTCTCCCTTGATAATGTCACTCCTTATTTCCCTACAACTTGACTTCTTGACAATATGAGATGAAGTTTCTCTACATTTTGTTATAATACTCGACATGTCCAATCAACTTCCATATGGAGACTTTTAATTGGGAAGAAGGAGGTGGCAAATATTTCCTTTTAATTGCAACATGAGAGCAGAATAAAAATAGCATATCAAATACATTGTATCTGCTAGGACTGTTAAGGCTTATCATCTTCATTTTCTGCTGATTTCTGAGCAATGAAATACAGAATTTGTACAATTTTTTTTCTGGAAGAAAAGTAATAACCAGAACATGGTGATGATAGTTCAGGAAAGAAGTAATGGGACGCCATTGAGGCTCTGTGCAGCTCAGTGCCCAATTACTGTGGGGGCTAAGTCCAAAGAATAGTGGCAGAAGAACAGAACAATGAAATGCTCCCCACGTGCTCTCATGGTATAGACAAGTCAATCCATCATGAGTGCACAACCTTGCATCTGGGAGATCCAGATGATACACACTGGGGTTTTCCTGTATCAGCAGTAGTGTCTCTATTGTTGCCTTTTAAAAGCTTTTTTCTAGCAAGGCCTAGGGCATGATTGAAATGCTTGTTATTGCTCTTGCTCTGCCTCAATCAATCTTCATGTGTGATACAAGGCCAACCTGGTCTCGGGCTCTTTATCTGCCCTTTCTGCTTGCACTTGTTAAGAATTGTTAAGAATGCACTTACTGACCTAAGAGCTAACAATTTTTTTTATGTGAGCCATATATCTCCTCACATAGTGAACAGAACACCTCTTAATTGTGATTCTAATCGCTCAACGCAAAAATATTTGCTTTAACTGACTAATTCCCAGTCAAACCTTCATCTTGCTATGTTTATGGCTGTATTTTTCTAATGTACATTCCTGTGGATTATTTTGCAAGCCGTCCCATGGGTGTGTTGAGCATCCAAGCATCCTTGCAAACAGTTACTGCAGATGTATAGCTATAATTCAGGTGAATCATCATTCCCCTTGTTAAAGTTTTACAACAAAATATTTGGCTAAATGCAAATGGGAGAGGTCTATTTAGGGATCAGATTAAAAGCAACCTAGGGTTGTCATGCAAGGAAGAAAATTGCCTTAGACATGCAGTTTATTTAGATTTAATAAGTCCATATCTGGGCAGTATCCTTAAAAATTAAGTGCGGTTCTGCTGTCAAAATACTCAGGGTCTGATTCACTGTCAATGTGTTACTAACACAAGACCCTCTTATAGGATTTCTGGAGTAAAAAGCTGGTGTAAGCAATCATTTACAGGAACGTGGTGTGTTTGCAGCTCTGTTCCAAGTGGAGAAGGGTTAATGTGACCTCAACACACATGGTACTGACCTGGGTCGCTGGAGGATGCATTGACTCAGAGCATCACTGCTGAGGCTCTGCAAACTCTGACTATAAACTAACCCCACACTTGTCCCTGCTGACGTCCAGCTGTCCTTTCTCAGTCCTGCTCTATGAATATGCTTAAAAGTGCTTTGTCATCAGGAGATGCTTCAAGTAATCCATTATATTATTTTGAACTTAGATAAAACCCATCTGTGGGCTGTGTGGCCAAGAAGGCACAGGGAAAAAGCTGGGCTGGCACAAATGTCATTTGATCTGGTGAATGTTTATTGTCTTCTTGAAAACAGAAATGGAATAGAAAATTCAGCTACCCATACCATATAACACCTAAGGGCCTCTGAAAATGAAGGAGTAATGTGGAAGAGGAAAAAATACCCTAAACCTGAATTTCAGGTTTGGCAATTTGAAATGTTGAACTTGCTGCTTCTTCCCAGACTGTGGCTGTTTTATTCCTATCCTTTTTTTGTCAACATTTTTGTCTTCCTGTTGTTTGCTGGTTCACTGACCAAAATGCTCTCATTCTGGTTGGATGTTTATATATGCTCATGTCCACTAATTTGAGTAATTGTAAATACCACTATCTGACAGAGGTCTGTTTGTTCCGAATTCAACCACATAATTACTTGGTGCAGGAGAACTGGCCATATCATTCTCTGCTGTGTTCAGAAACCTTTGGTGGCTTTTGGAGGAAAAGTGAAGCAACTGAAAGATCTTACAGAGCTCTGTGTCCTGCTTTAGTTTTATGACCTTAAAAGTTTAGACCTGCTTACTAGTCATGCTGTAACTCTTTGTCCCAGTGTCTTCCCTCTGTCCCTATAAACAAAGAAAATTCTGCTAAAAATCATGTATGCTCAGGAAAATTTAGCACAGCATTGTGACTAGAATAGATTTTCAAAAGAATGACATTTCTCAAGTAATAATACAAGGTTCAGCTTCTGTAACTGCTTCCAGCAGAGGATTTCATAGCTAAATTCCTTCTCTATTGCTACCACAGTCATTTAAGGAGAAGGTTGTCCCATTCTGTGAAGAACTGAGTGAGCAACTGAAAGAAGAGACAATGATAGTGATTCTGTGGCTGACTGGCAGTTTTCTGGAGTCTTATTTCCACCTCAGAGCTGTGATTCCTGGCCCAGCTCTGCCTTTCTAAGCTGGGTTTTCCCTCTGCATCTCCCTGGAACCCAAACCTACTGTTGTGCTAGTGACTGCTGAGGGGACAGAAAAATCTGCGCAGAGATCCAGTCACTCACACAACACCCAGTACAGCCATTCAGACCCTGTCAGCCAAGCCAGAGGCCACATGAAAATTCACTATTTTAGCTCATCTTTTAGAATTACTAGCATTCAAGAGGAGTTCTTCTACCTTATTTTAGACTCTTCTTTATGCAAAGGGAATAGTTCTACAGCAGCCCTAAAGCAAAGGTAAAATAATCAGCTCTCAATACTAATGCAGACCAGAATCCTTGGTTATACTCCCTTGGCAAAAGCCATGGCTTGTTGACACTTTTACGTGGTGAGGGCACTGAGAGGGTGGGCTGTCCTTTCCTTGCCCACCTGCAGTGGGGGGGGTGAGTCTGGAGAAGGAGAGTCTCTCTTCATCCCTCACAGGACTCTGTCTTGGCACCTAGCTGGAAATTTAGCCCTTAAGAGGGACTTGTGTCTGAAGCATAGACATCCTATTCATTACAGCTAACAGTGAGGTAGGGCCCACTGTTGGAGTAGGTAACTCCTCCTGATTTGCTGCTCACATGAAAAATACTGACTGGTGATACCTTTACTTAGCACACTTTACCTTTAGGTGCTCTTTGGAACACACAGGCTGGTAGGCTGCTTCCTCTGGGAGCTTTCTGTGTAAGGTTTTTCAAAGAACTGTAATTGCCAAATATGTTTAAGAGATGGAGCCACAAATTAGAATAGAAGTAAGCAGAAAGAATTAGTGCTTCTTGTACAAGAGGGACTGAAATTTAATATGTGACTTCCTGACATGGACAGTCCTGACCTCAGCACATGCTGCTGTTTTGGGTTTTTTTCTTTTTAGTCTCTCTCCATGCATCATACTGAGGTCAGCCATCATCTCAGAGATCTCACACCAGATAAAAAGAGACCAACACCGAGTTTATATAGTGTTCATTAATGTGGTTCATTAATTATTGAATGCACTTTTTTCTATACCTACAGATAGTAAGTGGTGAGTGCTGCCATAAAGAAAACCAGTTGTTAACCAAGAAAGTTAAGTAACTTGCCCAAGGACATGCTTTGAAGTGGCTGGTTCCATCCAGGTGGATTTTTGTGGTGCACCACTGAAAGCAGTTCAGTTTAGCACGAGCAGAAGGGATCACCAATACAACCTTTTAGCAGTGAGCTATGAAAGTCAAGTTTTCTATAATAAGCAGAGTATGTCCTGACTGCTTTGTTTCAAAGGGTTGGAAATTAGTTCAGATTGAAGTGGGCAGAAATGGAAGCAACATTTACTCCCAACTGTTACTTTATTTCTCATTTGCTATACTGAGACTCTACAGTTGTGTAATTGTGAAGACAGTTTTAGACTCTTTTGTACTTGAAAATACAGTAAGTTATGTTTTACCTGTCTGTCTCTGGAGAAGAAAAGCTTTAATTAAGTCTTGATTTAATTATGTCCCATCTATACAGTAGTACCTTAATGCATTATGAGAACATGACATTTCCTATATCCCTGCCTTCTGGGAAGGTTTAGATGCTGAATCCTCTAGTACTTTGTAAAGTTCCATGCTGTTATTAAATGAATATGTGAAACAAGATTATTAATATATACATTGTTATAATAATTGCTAAGTAGTGGTGAAAACCTGAGTGATTAATGTATGATCTGGAACTTTCTTCTGAAATAAAAGAATTTTGTGTTCACATAGAAATTCTCCAACACTGGTGGTCCTGATGATCTGCTGGCACAGCTGGTGTCCTGGATCAGAACTTTATTTCACAAAACCCAGTATTTTATCAGTGTCACTGGTAGCACTGTGCATTACCATTCTGTCCCGTTCCAATACATAGTTTAATTAAAAATACCTGATCTTTGCAGGTTGTCTTATCTTAATTAAGCTAATGAGAATGTCATAGCTTCTGATATTTATTGAAAATAATGTCCTTGAAATGAACTTTCAAGCATTGTTTTATTACAAGCTGGGAGTGCTTATGAGCAAGAGATTATTAAGAATGTGCATAAACAAAATATGAGGTCCTTAACATCTGTGCTGAGTATCCATTAGTCTTTCTCAACATAATTGTTAACTTAATAGAAATTAAAGCTGTAAAAGTAATAAGAATAAACAGCCATGGACTTCCCTGTGTCTCTCCCAACTTCTGTGACTTAATCCTTAGTGATAAGTCCTAGAATAGCCATAGATGTTTTAAATATTTTAAATATATGCAATGGGGAGTTATATGTTTTCTCCAAGGAAAGAGCAACACTTTTCTATACATATAGTTTTCTATAGTTCTTTTATATTCCTTTTCAAGTTCTCACAGCTTGACATGTGAATCTGCTTGGTTATAAGGTAACCCAGCATGCAGCAACTGAAAATGACATTTGTCTTAATGCATCAAAGTAAATATTTTTCACTTGAAGATGACAAATCTCTCCAGGGCATCAGACTGACTCCCCTGAAAGGTGAATGTGCATCCACGCAGGATGCATAATTTCAAATGTTTTTGCTCCACCCCTGTTTACTTTTCCCCTCCGGTCAGTTGTGTTGTTCAGACCTGTTGGTAGTGAGTTGCATTATCCCTCAGCCTTTGGTGTCTTCTGCACACACCTATCTTCTGTCTTGAAAACATGAACTCCAAGATCATTCCTTCCATGGTTGGTTCTATTCTTCTCTTTATGGGTAGATCCCTGCCTTCCCTGACAGCAGTGATTTGCCAGGCCTGTGATTTCAGCAATTCTGAATACATCTCATATTTAAACTCATATTTTCCTCTTTCAAGTGATATGAGGCAACAAGGAAGTGATAATAATTTGCAGGGAAAAATTGAGAAGTTGTGGTAAGAAGTCCATGGACATATTACAACAAGCTTCAAAATTTATCTTAATGTTGAACAGTATGACTTTGTACCAGACAGTTTTGCTGCAAGTACGAATTTAACCTTGGACACAAACTAATTGTTATTTTTTGGAAGATCTTTTCCATATTTAGCACTGGTTGAGGTCTACTTATCGCAGGAGTGTGTAGCAGATAATAGACCAACAGTGCATGCAGCTTATCTTTAAGGAACTGATCTATCAAAGGTTGTCTGTCCTCCCAGCTCTTGGTATTCCATAACATGCCCTGTGTTCCAGTTCCAGTATCAGAGATTTGTTCCTTCAAAGGAGCTATAGACAGATGACATTTGAACTCCCAGTAGACTGATGACATGGAAGCATTTCTCAGTGCTGCTTACTGCAAAGGAGAGGTTTCTAACCTCTCCAAACCCCTTACTGTTGCTCTCAAGAAGGTGAGGTGTTAATGCTAAAGGAAGGTGATTGTCTTCCTCACTCACTCCACTACTGCACAGGATCAAGGTTGTAACCAAGTCACTGCCATCCAAAAAAAATCAGATATCTTTTTTATAAGTTCTTTTGTTTACAAGGCCTCCAATTTGCTACTCAGAAGCATAAGACACATTCATAGCTGGTCATCTTGCTCCTGTTAAGCCCTGTTTCCACTGGGAATATGTCAACATGAAGAAGCAGGGGTGGTGTAGTGGAGTCTAAATGTGCCAAGGACCTGGTATCCACAATGTGAGTTTCAGAGGTTTTTTCATACAGTCTTAATAAAGATGTACCCTATACGTGTGAATTGGGCTGAATTGGATCTAATTCCCTCAAGGAAGAGAGCAAAAGGTGCAGAACAAGATTTCAAAAGAAGGTTAGAGAAGGAAATGTATTTTCATAAATATACATCCTTTCTCATAGACCACAGTATGGTGGGAGTTGTGCATGCTGTGACACCTTTTGGATGATATTACAAGCCAGTGGAGCTTAAGTCTGCTGTTTTGCTGCACTTATCTGAGAACTTCTCTGGAAATCTTGAAATGTACAGAAGGAACCTGGAGAGGCAGCAAATGATCAAAAATGTGCAGAGGTAATCCTGCTTTGTAAACACAAAGGCTGCAATTTGTCCTCCGCTTTCTTTCTGCCTGCCTGCTTCACCCAGGATCAGAGAGAGCCTGATCATCCAATTAACTTGCCTTCACAGCATTTCACATGGGCAGTCTCTGGATTAAAGAAAATAATTGAGTGGCCAGTGTTCTCATCTAGCTTTTAAAAGGTTACAATAAGCCTTATTTTCATACTTCCACCTCCTGATTTCTGGCATACTGGCTAGGTGACATATTCTTTCTAGCTTCCTCTTCAGAGACATCATTCTTCTTGTCATTTCTCATATGTTTCACTAGAACTCTGCTGTCCTACTGTTTAATAAATCCTACACGCTTGCATTCTCATCCCCCTCACCTCCTTCATTTTTAACCAGGTATCAGTTACACTAATAGCCTTATATATCTCCTGAAGATAGTTCTGTTAGACTGGAAACTGGTTCATTGATGCATAGCATTTGCATAAGAGCACACCAGCTTTTCATTCACTGTGGGGTTTCTCCTTTGCCATAGTTTATTTTTACTTGTATGTACTACTGTAATGTGGCTTTTTTTCCTCTCGTCCAGCTGAATGCCAGGAGCAGTTAGGGAAGGAAGGCAGCAAAGAATTGCCATTAGGCATGGTGGAAGTATTCTTTACTGCTTAATGTTTCTGCTTTTGAAGGATTGATTATATTTCCTTTGATAGCACCCATATTTCTCTCTCTGCCTTCTATTTTTAATAGTTCCTGATATTTCAAAGTAATGCCTTTCCTTTTCACTGTGCTTAGGGCTATTAACTGCCTTAACAGTAAATGCTTCGTATGCTTAAGTTTTGTCAATGCAAGAGTTTTCTTGCAGAGCTGCTACCAGAAAATCAGTTTAGTGTACAGCTTTTCTGAGGCTTATTGTTGCTGTGACTCGAATATCAGATAAAGCTTGAAAATAAATCAGTCTCCCTCTTTAGAAAACCACACTGGTACTGTTTCTTTGGAAACATTCACCAGTGTTTCACATTTAAATAATGGTGAAGATAGATATTGAAGCTAAATAATGGTCAATTGTCTCCAGTGTCCTATAACAGTCAGTGACACACCAAGGCTTCACGGCTGTCATCACGCAGTCCATGACAACGCAGGGGACTCCCAGAGTGACAGCATGAATGGTGTGCTGACCTTTCCCTTTCCCAAGTTTTCTGCTTGCCACTTGGCAGAGGCAGGAGGAGAGGAGCAGGCTGTTATGCCTGTTGCCATTTACCTCCCTGTCTAGAATTCTACACCCACACACCATTCTTTTTTGATAATTCCCCAGATATTTACACTGTAGCACTTCTATCAGGAAGATTTTACGTTTTTTTAAAACAAACATAAAATCACATAGGAAAAATGGTGACGTTTTCAAGGATGCATGAGTAAGTATTCAACTATCATGCATTTTGTTTGCTTGTAATAATAAAGGATTTTATTTTCAATTATAGCTGAGGTCACAAATAGTTCTGCAACCCCTCTGTATCACCTTTTGAACTTGGTTGTAGTTTCGTCATCTGTTTTGGTAGGCTACAGATGAGACAAAGGTATGCAGCTCTCTAATCTGCTGTTTCTGCTTGGATGAGGGCAAAAGAAGTCCGGATTTAAGCCCCTCTTCTGTTTCCCTTGGCTTTCAAAGACCTAAAATGCTTCCTTGTGCTTCTCAGCTGCTAATCTGAGTCAGCTCTGATCTGAGTTGTAGCCGCAAGTGTCTCTATGTGGGACAATTATAAATACATGACCTAATGGAGGGAGGAAAGCATTGAGGAGCTGGGGTTGTGTCCCAGCTTGGTCATAAGCATTGTGCCTTCAAAAGGAAGAAGGCAAAAATATTTCTGTATGTCATGAATATATTTGAGGGTGAAATACATTGAGTGAGGTACACTGGGTTACCATAACAATGCAAACAGAGTCTGGACACCTACTTGGCCCTCTCTCAGTGAAATATCATAAGCTTTTTGAAAGATAGCAAATAATTTGGCTTCTCATGTTTTATCATCTGCTTTGGTAATTTCTGCATGTTTTGGGTTTTTTTTTGAAGTATTTTGTCAAGTGAGTTCCCTTAAGACCTCAGGACACTGAGGATTTCCACTTCTTAGGAGTATAAGCCAGTTAACCATGGAAATTTCCAGAGTTGTACGGAGTCAAATTATTAAAATATGCAGCTCTTCTATGGTATAATGGTCTCTCTCTGTGGCGTTAATCCTTCTGCTTTTCATACAATGTACTTGAGATGCTGCTTTTCTCTGTAGGCAGCAAGTATTGTCATAACTTCAAGAACTATTCACCTTTTAAATATAGAAAACAGTTCTCATTGTACTTCAGCTAGAGAATAATCCCTTTTCTTTTGCTCCTTCATCTTCCATGGTACGCTGATGATAACTGAACTCTGAAGCAGTTTCGCAGGAGCTTTCACGGATTGCAGAGCTCTGGGTTTTTCAGATACCATGTGTTCAATCAGCATCACTTGGAATGTCTCTCTGTTTTTAAATCTGACCTGTTAATGTCACTACATTCATCCTAAATACTGAATTTTACAGTGGGAATTCTTGAGGTTCTCTCCTTAATGTCTTCTCATTCTTTTTTTCTGAGCAGCTGTTGGTAGCTCTCCCTGCTGCTGTCAACTCTTAAACTTCTGCATTACAAACTGCAGGCGTGAGTGCACTTCCTACATTAAATTAAGGCTCTGCAAAGTTGGCTTACAATACACATCAGGAGCCCAAAAATAAAGAGAAATGAATAACTGAGCCATTCCTAATGTAATGTGCTAAACTTAGTTTATACTTTGATCCATGAATAACTAGCACATTAGAAGACTCTAAAATAATATTATATACAAAAATCCAGCTGGTGACATTCTTGCTGTGCTGCAAGTCTAGAAACAATAATACCAGTGTTAGACCACAGCACTGCTACATCAGATAGAGAAAATGCACAGGAAAGGCCTCTCTGGAAACACAGTGATGTTTGAAAACTAATGCTGAGTCCTGGAAAGCTGAACTGCTCTCTAAATGCATCAGTTGATAACACATTCTGGTCCCAGTATAAGCAAAAACATACCCAAGAATTATTAATTACATCAGCACACCTATATAATGGAGTTCACCGTAGTTACGGAGGAGTTGACGGTATTCAAGCAGTTTCTTTTGATGAAGTAATCGGGCTGCTTCTGGGGTCTGTTTCAGCTGCTAGGGGCGTGCTTCAAATGTAAATGACTGCCAAATGGATTCCTTCTAAATTCCAGCCAATTAAAATACATTTAAAGTGCAGCTGGTGGAGACCAAAAGGCTTATAATTGCGTAAGAAATGTTTGAGCATGAAACAAATCCCTGAAGTTTAATGAACGGCAATTATTAAATACTGCATTTCTGGGGAGGTAGAGCAATCGCACAAAGGGCCTTCCAAAACTGCAGTCAGAAGCAAAGATGACACTTTTGCCACCACCTTAAAAGATACAAAGAGGGGAGTGTGTTTGTTAGGGTGTCAGTTTTCTACCCTTGGCTCTTTAAACCATGCAAGTTTGGCAGCTTGCCCTATGTGGTGCTGCATACAAATATTGACAGAACAGTGTGGTATTTGTTAAACCCCTTCTTGGGAAGCAAGTGATTGAAACTCTGAAGGAAGATCTGAGAACCTCAGACATTATATTTTTTCTCAGTAGCACTATAATATTTACAGAATGGAACTGAAAATAGTGAATGGGGTGTAATGAATGACCTTCCTTTTCTGCTTTGCCTTGTAAGTAAGGACAGATTTTTTGTTTAATGCTTTAAATGTTATTATAAAAGAGGTTTACAGCTAGTAGCTCTGAAAGATGCCATTAACACTTTTGATTTAACCTCATGTTTTGGGAAAAAGCTTGGCTGATAGAAACAGACCTTGTAAATAGGTGAAAGACTTTACCCAGGAAGTAGCTCTGTGCAGATGCTGCAGATAATGTGTTCTATAGATGCACAAACCTTTACAGAGTTTTTAGTACACATCTATATTTGAATGTTGGTACTTTCCAGGCATCTTATGGTCATGCTTGCATCTGCCTAGAAGTGAGATTTCCAGTTTTTCTGCCTTTACTATTCTTTTGTAAAATTAAATCTTAATTTGATAAGTAGATCACTCTGCTGATTTTAGGAACAGAAACAAAGATTTTTATAGACAATTAAGATTGTTTTTTTTCTATGTAATATTTTATCTGAAGATACTCTCTTTAACCTTTTGGTATAAAACAAACCATTGAAATTAGGTGAATTAAAAGGATTGCCTATGTTGTCTCATGTTTTTCTTAACTGTATCAGAAAGTAACAAATGAAACTGAAAAAAATATTTTCCAGAACTGGCAAGTATTGTTTTCTACCAGTGTTGTATCTTATTACATGAAATTCATACAAAATAATTTGAAATTCCTCCCTGCTTTCTCTTCTAGCATATCCTAGTCAGTCAGTCAGTCCATTCTGACTTCACTTTTGACTTCGCTATAAGTAAAGACTCCTGCAAAGTTCCTACAGACAGATCATATGGCAGCAGTAGGAGTTCAGTTAAATGTGCCTTGTTAATTGCTAATGTGTAAGTAGCACAGAGCACGTGCCAAAGGCAGGCTCATGAGAAATAGCCTTATTGCCAAAATAAGTGTAAATTCAAATATAAAATCAAGTTTTAAAGACATTTGTCAGGAAACATAAACATGAGTACAGATATACTATGAAGATAACTGTAGTGCAGCAAATCCCCCCAAATTTAAGAGAATGAACATTAAAAATCTCTAAATTGAGGGATTGGTTTTCTTTTTCAAATACAATTATTAACTGATAATTATTACAGAGAGAAATCTGTTGAAACCACTTTATTTGGGTAAGTCCAACTCATCACTAGCCAATGTTATAAAATCGGGATCAATGATAATAGCAATAAGTACTATGGAAATAGATGTGTCTGTATGTTTATGAAATACATCGTATAAAAAAATAATAAAAATAATGTACATGATCAACCTGATCTATAACAGCATTAAACGCTTGATACAAGCTCCAAGTAGGAGAACAAGAGAGTGCAAAAAGCAGTTAGCTGACTATAAGGCAGATTTTTTTATGTTTGAAATCAACAAACAGTGCGATATAAGTAATTTTTTATCACAAAACACCAATTAACCCCTTTTTAAAGTTGGCAAATGATGAAGCTGATAACTGAATGTAGAGTCACTGAAAAGCAGGCTGCTAGTTGTCTTTTTTTCATGGAATTTCAGGGCTAATAATGACAAAACTTGTTTCTTACTAAGCCTCTATCTTAAACAGGCTTGACTCAGTATAAATCAAGAGATGAATCTAAGTCTTCCTGCATAATAACATTTTTCATGTCATTTACTTTTCCTTTATGCATATGTGCAATGATGGATGTATCCCGTAGGTCCAGTGGTTCATCTAATACAGCAGTTACCTCAAGGAAAGCAAGAGAGGTGCTCAAAAAGCGTGCAAACAAACAGGTGCAGAGGATTTATTAGCCCTCTGTATTTTTCTCTTCATCTCATTGTACCAGTGGTGGGCTGGGGTTTAGCTGTTTGCAAATTAGAGCCTCCTTTGCTGCACAATTAATTAGACAGTGAGTCAGGGGACTCACTGGCCTGTAGGTGCTGCTGCCTGGGCTCTGGAACTTGGTGCAGCTTAGGCTGAGCTACATATGAAACTTTCCCAACTGCAGAGCACTTCTGCACAGGTGTTGAGGAAACAGTTTGGGAACACTTAAAAATTTTTTAGGTGTCCCCAGGGTTAAATATCCTTTGGAAACCTGGCTTTCTACATTGTTTCCTTGGATATTAGCCCTTAAATTCTGCCAAAATGTGGGCAGGTGTCTACTCAGCCTTTCCCCAGAATGACTTGCTAAAAAGTTGTACAACTTCAGTGTGTCTCCACAGGGAAAATTACATAAGTCCAACTGAAGGGTCGGCATAATTTATAATGGCAAGCAGATGAGAACTTGCCTGGAGTTTTCCCCTGGGTAATATTACTCAGTGATTCTGCTACAGTAAAAGCCACTACTACTTCATGTCTTTGGCAGGTCAAACTCTGAAATTTTTGGGTATTTGAACATATACCCTCCTTTATTAAAAGCCTTTCATGAAGTCTGCAATGGTTATACTGCCCACAGGACTGGAGAATGGCCGTTCTGCTGGTTTCCTGAACAGCAAAGTGCTCTTTGGTTTCTACATTAAAACATCTATTAATTTTAGGTGGGATTTAGTGTTCTTTTTCTCATGATTTTGCTGGTGCTCTGGAGAACTCTGGAGGAGAGAACCTGGCCCCATGTTTAAGGGAAGTGGCTCAGCAGTGGAGAGATATCAAGTTAATTAATGGATAAAGATCAAAATTTGACCCAACCTGAAGCCTAGTTAACAGCAAAACTCCCTCTACCTTTGCGTATTTCCCAAGTTTGTGGTATTCTCCAATAGCTGTGAGGATGAAGGCCTCTGCTTTTTATGTTGTGTCGCATCCAACCCCTTGATAATGCCTCATGTATGATGTTCAGGTACAGATGTAGGTATTGGCCTTAACGGAGTTGTTGCCCTGTGTCAAACTTTGAGGTTTGGCACTGGTTTCTGTGACAGGAGCTGCATGACCCATGTTTCACTACCACTGCTTTATCTTCCACTGTGGTCACTGCAGCTGGTCCTGAGATCCACAGTTCTCCTGGCACACGGACAGAAAGAAGTTGTATACAGTGGGAGACTGTGGGAGGAGTGTGTTGGCTTGGAGTACTTGGAGAACTACAGTTCTTTCCTAAATTCATTATCACTCCAGAACACTTGGTCTGTCCTCACGTGTGAGGCAATGGTGTACTGGGATTTGACTGTTAGCATTTTGCCTCTCAGTGGGCAATGGTCTAATGGTCTTTATAGGGATTCGCCAAACACTGAAACCACTTGGATCAAAATATCTTTAAAAAAGACAGAAGGCTAGTTGTTTTCAAGATTAAAAGTGAAAATTGCTGATGTTGATTGCAAATAGAATTTATCATTCACACCAACTTGTGTCTGATAGTTTGCTCATAATCTTGTGACCTGTGAACTGAAAGCAAGTGCAACTACTACACTGTGTCTTTACAGAGAAATTGCTGACATCAAGTAGAATAGCACTCATGTTTCTTCACCTTCTTCAAACGGTAAGCTTTGATCCTCAGAGAGGTAACCAATTCTTTTCTCATTTATCCCTTACTAGTAATTTACTTGAAAAACACAGCAGAAGAACATTTTATGTCCATTGCTGGTGGTATCATAAAGCCACTCCATGGATTGCTCTTGCCCTTTGGGCATATTTGTTATTTCAAAATAAAACCTGCCAGGGAAGGAGTTCTGGGATTTTTCAGTTTGTGGGATTTTAAAAAAAATATTTTTTTCCATTTTCTTTGGTTAGTCATTTTTTTTGGTTAGTGTTTTCTGGGGATCACATGTAGGAAAGTTGGGACACAAGTTGTTGCGAGGACAGACAATTATTACCAAACATAGAAGTTGTGTAATAAATGGTAGAGAGTAATGTATACCAGATGTGGGTATCATGCTGAATATAATTTTGGTAGGAATGATTTACAGGAGGAATTAGTAGAAGGTAAGCAGGGCCAATCTCAATGTATTGCAGGAGATTTCTCACTGGCAGGGCTCTGTGAGCACTTGTTAGAATTTGTGGAGCTAGTTCTTTGGTAAACTTCTTTATTCTTTTTGCTGCAGTTTTACATCATAAGGATAAGGGGAGCAACCAATAGTCACTGACTAGTCAAGACATATGGACAATAGTCAATGACAAAGCAAAAATTTAGAGCTCTCCTTGAATTACCCAAATTATGGGACTAGCAATTCTAGTACAGGTTGTCCTTCAAATCTGGGAGCTTATAAGAGCTCTGGCAGTCCTCTCTGCAGAAATTCACCACAGCAGTGAATTTATCTCTTAATCTATAGTCTTTTAAGAGATCATTCCAAGTCTCACACTGTCTGTCTGAGAGTCTGTGGATAAACACAGATTAACCTTCTCAAAATTGCTGAGGCACTCTCTTGGCAGCACAACAGGCAGCTCTCCAGCCTCTCACCTAAACAATAAAATTACCATGCACAAAGTGAAGCTGTTGACAATCCTTTCGTTCCTAGAAAGCAAGTCTAATGAAGCCAGTATTTTAGTTATCCAGAGTTGGACAGTTCAGGGCAGTAGTCCAGAATCTTAAAGTTGTGGGAACTAGAGTTGATAAACGAGAACATCACACTTAGATGAGATTCTAAGGCCTTGGTGATCAGTGTGAGTAGCTGTGGTTCACAATATTGATCCTGGGCCTTTTCGAAATTATTGTTGCAGACGGACACCCTGCCTGCAGGACCAAGGTTATTTTCCTCTCCAAAGTCAAGGAGCTGTCCCCTTCCTGTCTTCTGTGGTAAGAGCCACTAAGTAGGAATTCAGCATCCTTTTTATGACTTCTTCTGTGGTAGCCCACATGAATGTTGTCCTTGTCACATCAACAGAGGAGAACTTCACCTAGACAGGCAGCTGGACTCATTACTGTGAGCACTGTTTCTGTAGGGTTAGACTGTGTCTCTAGACACCAATTTTTTATAACTGTGATTGCTCCAAGGAAGGAATTGCCTTTATTTCTTTCATTTGTTGGAAGAAGAGTAATTTATTTCTATTTTCCAACCTCTTAGCACACTGGCTTTGTGACTGGTCCTAAAGGAAAAGCCAATTCTTTATTCTTTCCAAATCACCTTTCCTGAGAAAATAATGGTAGCTGTGTAGTTCCTGCTCTTTCAGCTCCATTCCCTCTAAGCCCACAGGGGATGTATGCAGAGACGGTACAAAATAATACCTGTACTTGTAGTATTCCTCTTTTTTTTCAGTTTAGAAGGGCTCTGTACAGTTCAAAAAGCAGCTGACCCACTGCAAAAGATTGTATGGAGGAGAAAGTGCATTTCTGGAAACATGTTCACATTCAAAACAACCGTTTTGCTTTTGGCAACACTCTCTGACATTGCAAGGTGGAAGGAACAACTACTGCTATCCTTGTTAGTGAAGGTGAATTTTTAAAAAATATTTTATGCCTTCTTGATTCCCCTGTGAAGAAACACAGGGCTGATTTTTTTTCTCTTGCCATTTTTATTGCCAACACCTTACTTTTAATATTGCAATATATATTTAGCATAAATTATTTAATAACAAATTGTTATGCACTCTTGTAGCATAGGAATACATGCTATAAGGAATATTTAAGTATAAAACTTCACAAAATCCCTCAGAGAATAATGTAATCTTGCTTTCTTTTGCAGTCTAAATCCAGTTGGGCTGGGTAAGTGCTCACCTGAGAGGTTTGGAGGGTGTGCAGATTAACAGACACAGTGAGCACACAGTGCACATCCCACTCAGTGCTGGGGGGATATCTGTGTATGGATGGGATGTGCACTTACACCTGTTTTGTGAAATGAGGTCTTGTAAAGTGCTTTGTGGTTGCCTGGCCTGACGTGCATGATTCAAACGTGATGTATCACTATTGACAGCAAAAACTGAAACAATATTTTATTGACTGCCTCTCAACAACAGAGCTTTATGAGAGCAGAAAGCAAGTCCCCTGTACTGCTGTTGGTCCCCTCAGGAGGCTGTGATGCAGTGCCAGAACTGAGTAATTTTGGAACTAAATATCTGTAAATGGATTCTTTGTTCATTTAAAGGAGATAGAGTGAGGAGTACCAGGCTTCTCTGGGGAATGTCACGGCTTTGTTGTGCAACACAAAGACTGTGTTTGAATCAAGATGTGGATACTTCTAACAAGATATTTTCCAGCAACATAAGCCGTGCACTACAATTTCTTCAGAACCCAATTTCTAACACCGAAGTTTGTATCAACTCTTTGAGATTGCCTTCCATCTCATCTTCTGAACTAACCTTTCCTTCATGATGGAGGATCTGTAATGAGGTGTTTGTTTCCATGATCATAAAGACTTCCACACGGGTTGTACTGTGAGAAGAGACATTTTCTCTAATGGTAAAGCTCTTGATTTTAATGAGGCAGCAGGCTGATCTCTGTACCAGGACATTTAATTGGAGGGATTTTTTTAGCCTACAAAGATATTTCCTTCATACCCAAGAAAAAACCCAAGAGCAACTGGGAAGAAGAGAGTAAAACAAACATGAGAAAATATTTTTTATCATTGGAATGGATCCTGAGATGGGATTTATTGCCACTGGAGTATTGAACTTACTTGCTGAGCCTCAATGCAGCTGTGACAGTGTCATCCAAGAATACACTTTATTGGGTTGGCTTTAGAGAGTAACTTATTCCTCAGTATGATTTAAGACCTCAGAATCTATGTGCAGCTTCATTTTGGCTTTGTTAATACCAAGAGGATCTATCCTCATGCAGCATGGACAGCCCAAGAACTCCCGTGGTGGTACTCCAGGTGCTTGGTTAATGTTTACTCCCCAGGGCTTTTCATTCATCCTAGCCCTGCTGCTGCTCCTGCTGCTTCCAGCACCAGTGTTTTGACAGTCAGAATCAACAAAGTTGGAAAGAAGTTCAGGTTTATTTCAGAGCAAAGATTTGTTTGATGGATCAGAGAGCTTCAGTAGTGTGGTCCAAAACCCTGTGTGTTATAGAGTGATGAAGGGAAGAACAAGTAGGATTCACTGGAGATTTAGCATAAAATCCCACCACATTGGCTCTTTCTTTTTCCCCCTCTACACTCTGTATTTTGCTAGCCACCCTGGGGAAAGTCTTGTAAGCTGTTTTCCTCTGCACAACCCGTTTAATTACTGCTTAGTTTTTATGCAACATTTTTGATCACTGAAGAGGATTGCTTGAACCATCATGATCCAGGAATAACTATCCTGAGAACAGTCTGCTGAGACCTCACAGTTTTATTTTATGCACTGGTTGTGAAGGCTTCAAGCCCATAGCAAATGCTGTTGCAGATCTCGATAAGGTCATTTTAGAACTTTGTTGAAGAGAAAATGATAAAATAATTATTCAGGAGAAATATTTGAGGGCTCGAAGCACTTTTTCTTTACACCAGAGCCACAACCTGGCAAACAATAAACAATGAGAAAGTTTGTCTCAGTACACAATTTAGCAGAGTAAAAAAGCTGGAATTCTTTTAACAAAGTGTATTCTCTTCTCCTCAGATATTTTGAAAACTGATGTCACTTGTAATTCTTCAGGAAAGAAGAAAAATCCCCACAGTTTGCAGTACATCAATGCAGGCATTTTTTCCCCTGACTAATCTATAAAAAGACATTGTATACAAATGTTGTTTTCTCTGCCAGAAATGCATTCCTGGAACATAATAAAGGCTTTTCTGTTGTCGTTCAGTAATTTGGATAATAGCGTCTCCATGAAGTTTCATAACATTTATTTACCTCCATAAATGATTAGACCAAGCAGTTTCAGCAGTCAAATCTGTTTTCCTTCTACAAGAAGCCTTCTTACTGAAATAATTTTGTAAATTTTATGCCTAAAATGATTTCAAATGACAAATTTATAAGAATAACATAATATGGATGTGAAATAAATCCGTAGAGCTCTGTGTATAAAGGACAGAAAATTTTAATGGAAGACGCATCAGCTGTGTAGATTAAACTAAGCAAAACTTTTTCTAGAACTCTTGACAGCCTGGAAATATTAGAAATATACAGTTACAAGTATTTCTGATTTGGAACAATTAGATTGGAGTAGTTGTGGCCAGCAGCACTTTTTGGCTTTGTATTTGTAGTGCCTCAAGAGTTGTCTTCCCACAGAATGAGGATTCAGATTTCTGAAAGCCTTCCTAGACTTCCATGAGGCAAAGCCCACACCTTGGTTTACCAGCCAAGAAGCAGCATCAGGGTACAGTGCTTTGCCCTTTCCTAGGGAGATCATAAGAACAGCAGCTGTGTGAAGCCTTCCTCTTTGTGCATGGACTTGCACATCGTTTGATGTTGTAACTTGTGGTTATTCCCAAGCTTGGCTCCTGTGGCAGTGCCTCAGCTGCATACCAGGCACAGCTGGTGGGCAGTACTGGCTGTAGGAGCTCCCAGAGCATTTCCTGCAGCCCTGTGACCAGCCCTATTAGTCAAGGTGAAGCAGAAATGAATTTGAGGGGATTGTTCCTCCCATATGGCTTGGGAAGTGTGTGAAGAAGAAGGAGAGGTGCAACTCAGCTTAATGTGTAAGATATATTGTGCTGTGTTACCTAAAGCTGAAGGGTCTGACAGTAGCAAGGCTGACCCCTTTTGAGCTGGAACCACACAGCCGAACTCTGGGTGAAGTACTCGTGATCCAGCTTGTGTGTATCTGCTGCCATTGCTTCTTACAAGGATACTTCAGCTTTGCTCTGCAAGTCCTCATTTGTATATAACTCAACAGGAAGATGGTGGTACAATGAGTAATACTGTGTACTCTGTCACTTTAGCTGAAATTCTCTGGCCTGTTTGATTTGTTTTGTTTCCTTGGCATCTTACCTTCACATACTGGTTGTGGTTTATGTTGCTTTCCTTGCATGCACTAAGTAATAATCACTGAAGGTCACCCGAACAGTGTAAATGAAGGTATTTAAATGAAACATGATGCCTTCCTCTTTTGGTTTTTTTGGGATCTGTTTTGATTTTTTGGGAGTCTGTTTCATTCCACTATTTTTCTAGTGGTGTTCATTTCTTCTGAAAAATTAATCTCTTGTTGACGGGTTCAACAGTCTTCATTTTCTTCACAGGGATGCTAAGTATCTATCTTCTTCAATCAAATAAAGTTTGAAGTTTCAGTTGGGTTCAGGAGATGAAGTAAGATGATGGGTTTAAAAAATAGTGTATTAGATAGTCGTTGGGACTCTGTGGTGTGACACAATGGAAAAAATAAGAGAAAGGTGAAAACACCCACAAATTGTGTTGTCTAAGGGAGCATCATAAAAAAGTTTAGTGTGGCGGTTCATGAGTATATTGGGAGAGGCCTCTGCTCTGCTACAGCAGCTTCACATCTGGAATTGAGGTAACAGAGTAAGATTTAGCCTGACTCTGTTTTTGCCGAATATCTAATGCAACCTATACCTAGAAATATTGTAAGTGTCATCACATATCTCTCACAATGACACTTTTTTAGCTGGAAGCATAACTGATTTCAAAGATATTGGAGGATGGATGTGTTTTTTCAATTTTTTTTGTTGTGGTGTTCTTTTTTTTTTTTTGTAACATGAGTTTTGCTTTTTCTCATCTATAGGTATATTTACCATAGTTTTTGGGTTTGTGTTAGTTCAATAATATTGTCCCCAAAAGAATTTGCCTTTTTCCTGAAATCAGATCTCATTTTTAAATAACTTCATGGGGATGTTTCATTTTTATGAGTGGCTTTTAGGCCTCACTGAGCCCTGTAGGTCCGAGGTCCCTTTGCACTCCCTTGCATCTCTCCGTCGATATCAGTGGCCGCTGGCACTTGAAACAGAATTACTCCATGGAATCCTGAAAGTAGGTTAGACTGATAGTTTTCACTGGCATCCCTGGAGGGAGTTTTAGATGTGCAAATCCCAGTGAACTATCATCTCAGTGAAATGTCACTGAGACATCAGATAGACGGAGATGACTCCCTTTGCTTCCTCTTCGAAACTTTTGGAAATTGGAAAAGGATCTGTGGTGTCAAGAGAGGTCAGCGTGGATGTGCAAAGTGTTACTGAATGCACATCTCGTTCAGTGCTATTCCTAAAATTTCCGCTGGGACAACATGTTCTTTTTACCCGGGCAATTAGAATACGAAATAAAAAAGGAGGTCATCTAAATAGGGCTCCTTTGTAATTTCTTACATAATACTGTGCGTGGAAAGAATGACTTAGGGCACAGAGGGGTGATAGGCATATAATCCTTCCCAGGAAGCTGGATTGCTTTCAGCTTTGTGGTGCTGTGTTTACTGAAAAAATGCTTTTTATATGTATTTAGTATGAAGAAAGTAAAAGTTTTAAGAAAAGATGCATGATAAATGAGAAGATTGTTTTCCCATTTGCAAGATCAGTCTAATAGTATTGCAGATCATGGGAAAATTTTACAGGTTTTAAAATGGTCTTTGGATCTTTTCCTTGATATTCAGTAAAGCCCAAGTCACTTAGGCCTATATCCTTGGAAAGATTAAGGTATCCTAATTCCTGCTTTACCTTCTGGATGCTAACTGCTTAAATTGCATGAATATATTTCAACTTTTCTTTACAATGGTGAAGAATTAGACTTTTCCTTTTTCATTGGCAGGTTTCATTTAAAGTTATCTAAATTGAAAAATTGCAAAATTCTCAGGTTTGGGCTTGCTTAGCACACCTGAAGACAAACAACAGAGGAAAAGCCATCAAATGATACATTTCCACAGCTAATTAAAAATATATCTTTTTTTTATCACTGAAGGAAGTATTTTATTAGACACAGTAGTGAAAACCTTTGATCAATGGAAGTTTTCAGATCTTTTGGCTCATATCATGTTAGGATATTCCTCCAACCAACCACACAAGGATTCAGTTGTTGTAAATTTGTAATGCAGTGTTGATACCCTTTTATCTATACTTTTTCTTTCAACCCTACCCGTAGTGTGTATGCATACATACATCCAGATGTGGCTGTGCAGAATCTAGAGAAATACTGAGGAAATACACTTTCACATATGAATTGTGTAGTGCTTCATTCTGCACAGACAAAATGATGTATTATCTCTTTTGTTGGTCATACAGAGCTACACGTTTTTAATTCCCGGAATTATTAGTCATCTGGGCTTGCAAAAATACCGTCTGGCTGTGCAAATCTGCTGGTCCAAATACCCTCACTGTGATGTCCCCCCATTTTCCCTTAGCTTCAAAAAAATATTGTCCTCTTGGTACCCACTTTGTGATTTCCTATCTAAGAAGTAAATGTCAGGGCCAGTGGGAGCTACAGACCTGAAAACTAATGTTCAAAAGGAAACCCCGTGATGTTGCAGTGTCTAGGGTTTCCTTTTAGCAGTTAGAAAAGGCACATTAACACCTGATAATAGAAAATCATTCTGTTTCACAGTTCTGTGGGCAATTGGTGTGAGGATTCAGTCTACTTTTTATTTAGTGTTTTCTGAAATAATTCATGGGTGTGGCCCGTGAAACAGAATCCTTTCCCAGCCCTCCTGCAACACAAACCCCAGAAAAGCATTTAAAATAATTGTTTATAATTCAACCCCACCAGCTTTGATGCATTTTCCACCTACCTGTAAAAACAGAGCTCAAAAATTTAATTAATAGACTAAATGCTGACTGAACATACTGAGCTAAGTAGCAATCAGCTGCAGGTTGGTCTGGCTGTTCTCTCTGGGGGCTTTGGAATATTGAGACCTTTGGAAAAGGACCTGATCTTTCCCTGCAAGTTGCCTGAACTAAACACTGAGGTGTTTTGGTAATTGGTCCATCATCGTCTTCTGTGCTGCATTAGGACTGTGTAACAAACAACATACTTTTACCTCCGATTCCTTTAAAAATAGATTTTGCAGCAGTTGGGAAAGTTATTTTGCAGTTTAATTTCCATAGTCAGAGGCTTTTCACTAGTACAGCTTCCTATGACATTAGTTTATTCTGCGTATAGTTCAGTTACATAATGGAACATCACTGCAGTAAATATCTACTAGGTATACAGATTTTTATAATCAGTCTCTGACAACATCTGTCAAAACAATATGGTAAAATCCTGGCTTGTGTTGTCATTGCAGAATAGGACTGTTTGTTTATTCAATAGAAGAAATAAAGCATATTGAGAGGAGGCCAAAAGAGTCACTCTGACTCAGTTTCTGAGACTTCGAGCTTCCAGCTACAGGATATTTTGGTTCCAGCACTTCACATCAATAATAAACAATCTTTATGGGAACCATCGAATGATAAAAACGAGATCGCATATTGAAAGCCAGGCTATATATTTTTTGATCTGTTGTATGCTGTAGTTTACATTAGGGTCGATCTCAAGACTGGAAAGAGGCAGGTTCTGTATCACAGCATTTCAAATAAATGTTTGCCAGCTATGTGAGATACTGTCAATAATTCATCACTGTAATTCTTCCAAGATGGCCTGTTGATGCAAACTGTCAGAGCACATGGTAATAATATGAGCATTTATGTGATTTACAGATCTACAAAATGGCAAATAACTAGAAATTTCTTCCGCTGAAAGCATGCATAGGCTCTTGAATGTCAGAAATACTGTGTGGGACAGCTGCAGCACATATAAATCATGGTCAACTGTTTAAAGTGTTCTCTGGACATAAGTACATGCACTTATACTGGCATCTTCATAGTCCATTTCCAGTATCTGAGTGACAGATTGTACTTTATGTAATTGTGCAGTTTCATGTGTTTTTATTAACTCTTTAATGTCCTGAGGTGCTCAGTGGTTACAGTGTATCTTGATGAGTAGAACTGGTAGAGTTCAAAGCACAAATATTTCCCTACCATGCAGCATCGCCTGGGTCTGTGGGTTTTTTAGTAATTTAGGTCTTTGGCAACATACTGGAAATTGTGTTGTACAAAGTGGTTCATAAAATTTTTGTGTGTGCTCTCGTTCAGTAAGAAACCTAGAAATGGTGACTCATACGGTAATTTATTTTTATGTCTCGACAAAATTCAGGTGAGAGGCATTCTTTGATGGCAGGTATGTGAATAAGTGCCAGTAGGAAGGAGAAGAGCTTCCTCATGTTAAAGTTGAATTCTTGTCTTTGTAGCAGCCTTGGTTCCAGAGCTGTTCAGGTCTGTATATGCAACAAGGCACTGCCCTAACAACAAACTGAAGTTGTTCGCACTTGTCCAAACCTTTCACTTCCATAGACTGATCTTTTAGCAGTGCATGTTAGTTTTGAACTGGCTTAGGATTTATCAGACCCTGCACACAACCTGCCTCTGAATGTGTGACTGGGAACACAAGATTAGAAAATGTATTTACACTGGAAGGAGTGAAGGCCACTGGGGGATTTTTTTGCCTTTTTGTCTCTGACGTAGTGTGTATGGAGAGATGAGCCTAATTCTTCTTTCTAGCATCAGTAGAGGCACTGAGTGCTGTGGAGGCAGAGGGCTTACCTATCTCTTGAACTGAAAACCTGTGTGTTATAAGGATACTTAGCACCTTGAAACATTTTACAAATGCAGCATTTCTATGGTGAAGGAAGTTCCATTCTTCCCATGACTATGTCTGCTGTTCCCTAGAGGCTGGGATCTGAGACAATGCTGCACCATAGGGATCAACCACAAAACAGGGTGAGATTTGCCCCCTGGTTTTGGATCTTGTTTGGGAATGCCCTTTGTGGAAGTCTTCTCCTTTGATGGTGCTTGGTGTGGTGCAGCTCATGGTTCATGCACCCAAACCCCACAGAAGGTAATGGATTCCCATTGACCTGTGTGGGCTTTGTGCCAGCTTTTAGTTGTGGTGTTAAATATGTGGACAAGAGACGGTTTGTGTATGACTGTGACACAGAGGCTTGTGAGGCAAGAGCTGTACCCCTGTGGGGGCCTTGCCCAGCCCTGATGTCTTGCAATATTTTCTGAAACTTGCAGTTGCAGCTCAAGTTTTTTTGGAAGGAAATCTTTTTGTGCCTAAGCAAATGTGTCAATACATGCCCTCTGAGGAAGTCTGCTAAATAAATCCATAATACTGTTGTGTAGTTCAATTTATTGTAGTCTGTTAATATGTTGTTTTTAAATATGTTTTAAATAGCCAAAAATTATATGTGTCCATTTTGGATTGTTGAGGGGAAAACCATAGGGCTGAAGGATCTTAGGACTGAAATCTTTTAGGTTGCTTTGGGACGGGTGGCAAAACCCCCCTGAAGAACTGCACTTTAATATTCACTAAAAAGATTGTATTCTCAGTGAAGCTGCCTCTAGGAAATGCTGTTATTTCATTTCAGTATTGTTGTGCTAAGAAGAAAAACAGAATTTCTGAGCTCTTGTCTCAGGCTTTATATAGGTTGAAGGTTTATGTTCTGCTCGTGTTTTGATAAATCTTCCTTGCAGGCATAAGGTGTAGAAACTTTTAATTAAGGCTTAAATTCAAGAGCAAGGAGTAAGTGTAGTGGTAAGGTGCAGACACTTGGTTGTTGTGTAATTACTAGACAGAAAGGAAGGATTGCTGTCAGTATGCAACTGGGATGGTGGGTTAGAGGGCTGGAGCACTCACTCAAACTCAAATGGAAGATACTGCAGGTGAATATCTGTCTCTGCTGCTGTCTTTCTTCCAGCACCTGTATTGTTTCCCTCAAAAATACTTCCAGAATATGCCAACTTGAGGGAGACTGTTTTCATAGGTACCCATAGCAAATGAAAACTTCACAGTTAGAAGATGTGATATTGATCATTTTGAGGTGGCTTCTTGGCATTTTCTGGAGAACCAAGTGGCACCTGCTACCCAGTCAGGCCAGGAGAGGGTCATCATGGGAGCTGTGCTTTTTTGCCTCTGTTTTGGCATTGTTTGGGACAACTAGTTTTCTAACTCATAGCACCAAATGCTGCCATTCCCTGTGGAAGCAGGGGCACTCTTGTAAGTGTATAAGGCCTGATGATACCATTATTTTGAGTGAATTAAAATTATGTTGGCTTGAGTGACTTGGTGTCAGACAGCCTCACTCCAACACATATGGGACATCTCATCCTAAGCAGCTGCTTGGATAATGAGCAACTGTGGTTTCAGTTCCTGACACCAAACATTTCTGAACTAAACCAGCTCTGTGGAGATGATCTGGTGGGGCAGTGAGCTGAAGTCTTTTCATGTCCCCATACAGTTTGACTCTCTACTCAATTTAGGGAGAATTATGTCGGAGGGCTATAGGAATAGCTAAATTCAACATTCTTCCTTCCCTTTCTTGGAAAATGATAGTAGGATTTTAATAACCATAGAGAGAGCCTGAATATGCAGACTAATTTTCAAGATGTACATAAAATGTATGTAACCTTCAAGGCACTTGATGGACACTGTCACTTGCTGAGTTTGTCATTCTAGAGGGATAAAATCAAATGGCTGCACATGTATTTAAAAATTGTTATGGCTACAGGGAAAATATTGGAGTAATGAGGACATTTTCAGTAACTTGAAGATTAGAGAGACCTTTTTGGCAGGAAGAAAATGTAGTTTGCTTATAGCACCTGCGTATACTTGCATGTCGATGATCTTCTATTTTTTACAGCCTGTGGTGTCTATTCTCTCCTTGATATATTTGCAAAATTCATGTGATCCTTCTGGAAGTTCTGTTGAGTAGAAAGGAAATACAGCGCCTAGTACAAACAGTTCCTTGCTAATGCTGCATTCCTACATTTATATGTCATGTAGAAAAAATGTAACTCAATAACCTATTTTTAGTACAGTTTCTGACAGTAGTAATTAAATATATTTTTAAAATCATAACATGCAATATTAAACCAACTCCTGTCATTATATTTACCATTTCTGATACATAGCCCCCATTAAGTTAGAGTGACTTTTACTGTTTATCTTGCCAACTATCTGGTCATTGAATATTTCTGAGGAGAGAAGGGGACAAGGGGAAAGAAAATACCAAGCTTATTTACATTAATTTCCACTATATTTTGGTAACATTGGTTCAGTTTAGCCCTGGTTGTAAATTTCTCTTTTGTAATGTATCTGTAATTTAACTCAGTCTTAATCTGCTTCCAGTATGATGGCCAGGATACTGACTTGGGTGGAAATTTTCAGATATGTTAGGTAGCAGTTGGAAACCACAGTTAATTAACAGTCTTATTGGCTTCAGCAAAGATGCTGAGATTTAATTCAGGGTTCCTAATGCTGCAGGTGGAGGGAAAAACAAAAGGTGAATTGTAAAGTTAAGTGTCATCATTTGCTCAGAATTGTTAAATATTCGGAGCAAACTTCTAATGACCAAAACAAGGTTCAAAAATTGCTGTAGGCATTTCATGCACTCATAAACTGACTTTTTCAGGGGTATTGGTAACTCTGGAGGTCCTTCTAGGTAAATGAGCTATAATTAGGTATTAATGTGAGAATACTTTATAAATAGAGTTTTTCATTGGTATCATCCTATATAAGAGGTTCAGAAGTGCATAAGCCCTAAAAATAGAACCCCGGTTTTAGGATTTTTTCTAAGTGGAAAAGTTACTGCAAAATTAGCAGCAAATTGCTGAAAAAATAGCTATTCTACACCAGTTCTCTGTGCAAGTATTTCTACATGGTAAGATTGCACAGAGGGACAACTATACTGTCCTGTCTTATTTTGCAGCAAACAAGGACACCAGCCCAAAGACTGTCTAGCTCAATAAAATTACTCTAATTTGTAACTACACTAAGGTGTAATGCTGACTCTGCAATGGGAACAAAAAAATCTTTTAGAGTAGGTATTTTTTGAATACTGTGAAATACCCAAGTTTTCTACAGAGTAACAGTGACTATCAGTAATTATGTTAATATTGGTTTAGATAATTACAGTTAGATTGTATCAGGAAAGCACACACCAGCATGCCAGTTCTGGCTGAAATCCTGATATTTTAAAATCCTTTGAGTGGCAGAAAGTCCTAGGTATTAATTGGGCTTCATTACAGAAAAAAAGAGATCCTGCTATGTCCTAAGGCTGCATAACAATAATTTCCATCTGTTTAAAGACATGTGCCAAAGTTGGAGCATTGTAGAAATTTTTCTTGTCCAAGCTTCTGGGATGTTTGGAAGAACTCTGAAAAGAAATGGAGACAATGAGCACAATGGGCCTTATTTAAAATTCTTAGACTTTGTCCGTTTACCTGTGGCATCACATAAACAATGCTAACTGATAACACCCACTCATACAGAGTAAGATACATTTCTGCATGCTGGGTTGGAAGGATAAGGAAGCAGCAACAGGGCAAGGCAGACGTCATGGAGGCTGTTTCAGGAAGCTGTTTCAGGTGTCTACCATGACTGACCTCTAGGTCAACACACAAAACTGGATCCAAGTTGTTCAGCAGACCATAAAATAGAGTGAGAATATCTGTGTTAAAATTGTAAAGGCTTCATATTTTCAAGATTTTCCAAATATTCTAAGCAAATGGTTCTGCCTAGTGATAGCTAATCCTTTTCATTAACACATATATATCCATGAAAGCTTAGTGTACAGCACTCAGCCTTTGAAAGCAGGTTGAGTTGTTCATCTGAATTGTTAAGGTTGTGTTTGAAATCAAGGGAACATGGAGCAGAGCTCAGCAGTGCTGGTCAGTTTGCACTTGAGTTTCTTGATCTTTCACAGGCATAAGACAGTGAACTGGCCTGAGCCTTAGCCCTTCATTTGATCAGAAAGCAAGGGTGAGTCTTACTTCATGTTCCCACTGACTGTTTCAAAGTTGGTACTCAACCTCAGAGCTGCTTTTATTCTTTCAGTTAAGAATGTTGTTGTAGGATGAATCAAATGAGCTCACACCATGACTAAGAAAGCCTTTTCAGGTTGTGACTTACACTGTGAAGATAAAGTATTTCCCGGCTTTCTCTTTTTGAAAGCAGAATGGACACTTTTGATACTTCTGTGGTCATAGGGCAGTGTCATATGGAGATACCTGAGCTGATTCTGAATCTACTCTCTGGGCTTGGCCAAGACTGTAACACACCTGCTGAGGGTGTTTCCTGTGCTGTGCTCCATGGAGGGAATTAACTTGGCCAAGTTGCTTTTCAAAACCAAAAACTTATTCAAAGCCTCAAACATCTCTGAAAATCATTGCACAGCACTGTGTGAATACACCCAGCACCAGGCTTCTGCACTTTCATGCACTTTTCACAGTCACGTGTATTGGCACAAAGGGAATGGAAAATGCAGCTACATTGACTTGATAGTATGCTACAGGAATTTGTCATGTTTAATTTCAGATGAATAAACGTTTATCACAGACCTACTGTTTTCTGTTAGTCATGTTTGTGTTTATACTAATATCACCAAGCCAAATTTGGATCATGGGATTAAAATAAACAGTGAGTGACATAGATGCAGGGATCTGTTGATGGACTTGAGAAAAGTTCTGTGTAAAATGAGACCAAAAGTGATTTTACTTAGATCTAATTCACATGGCAGTCAACATCATCTGATTCTATTCCTCTATTGCGGTTGTTCCTTTTAACCATGGATTCCCATTAAAATAGCTCTTTGACAATAAAATTATTCAGTAATTTTATTTTAATGTGTGGCATTAAGTAAGCTGGGTGGCAAATTGTCTTCTCAAACAGATTGACTTGTTTTACCTGTGGGAAAGGAACAGCTGAACAGCTAGGAGGGAAATCTGCCAGTTCAGAAAATTTATTGTAACTTCCATAGCAGAGACAGAATTGTTTGATTTTGAATGCTAGTTTGCTTTTGATGTTTTAATCTAACTGAAGTCTTTATCATACCATTTGAAATTATCCTCAGGGGTTGAGCCTATCACTGAAACTTGCAAAAGTAATTGATACTTATTCTGTGTTGTTCACTGTGTTTATATGACTACAAGATGAGTTTTCCCTCTCTTTACAACATGCAATAAAATCTTCAGCACTGTAGTGGAGAAGGGAGTGTGGTAAGCCGGAACAGCTTTTGTTTGACATACCTACCCCTTTCTAGCCAGAGAAACAGAATGGAGGCTTTTTTCCTTGCACCAAGACTAAGAAACCTCTCTCCTCACAAAGATGATTTTGCACTTTTTCATCATCCTTTTCACGAAGAGACATTTTGGTCTCCTTCCCTGGAAAGTGTGTAACTACACATACGCTCTTGCTATGAGTTGTTGTATTTCACAGATTTAAAGTAATTGTAACATATTATTGAAAATCTAGTGTGTGCACAGTTTATAACCATTTTCTACAACAACCCAGCATTTTTCAAGAGGACAGGAAGCCTGAGGACTTGCACGGAAGCACTTTTGGGTAAGACTACATGGTATTGTCCAAGGCTCCATTGGCCGTGCTGGGAGCAGTTATTCCTAGAGTTGAATCTGCTGGTGGCTCCTCTTGGGCTTTAAGCAAGCTGCTTAACCCTGGAACATTTTACCTGTGACATGGAACAACTTTCCGTGGATTTTAGGGGTGATAGGAGACCAGAACACTGGCAATGCACTTCAGATAGCCTGTTGTTTATAACAGTCATTTGGTAAAATGAGAGTCTTTTTATTGACTTATATTGCGTGTCACAATGTGGAATTATATGGTATTAAAACAAGGCATGTTGTTGCAGCTCTTAATTTAATAAGTCATATACTGGGAGTGGTTCTTACCCATACTGCTTTGAAGATGGAATGGAAAGACTCAAAGAGAACTTTAAATAATACTAATGGATCTCAAACTGGTTTTGGATTGTAGTTTTCTTACAGCCTTTTGGAAAGGATGGTGCTGAGCGCCGATTCTGGTCACTCTGGATACGCGTGACCTGGATGGTTGGAATCTGTGGCGACACTGATGTGTTGTTTCCAGAGGTTTTGGTTTGGCCAGTGACCAGAGCTCCACGTGGCAACTGATTAACAGTGTGTGCTTTGGGGAACAGTGGATGACAGGACCAATCAGGCTGTTCCTAGGTCCTCATCAAGGGATCAGTGGAGCACGTGAAAGTAGATGGCAGGGAAAGTTTGCTCCCTCATCAAGCTCTCGGCAACAAGGGCAGGAATTGGCCCATTTGTTTAGTTCCTCTATTCTGGCAAACGTAGAAATAACCGTAGTTGCACCCCGCCCAAAAAGCTTCATATGGCAAGCACAAGAGCAAAGAGTAAAAGCCTGGCAAGGGAAAACGTAGCCTGTCCAAGTCAGTTCATTTCTTATTTTTCCTCCAAAAGCAGCAATACATGGGGAAAAAGGAGGAGAGACACAGATTATCATTTAGAGTGAAAAGGTGGATATGGCTTAAGAATGGCTGAGAGGCAGATGACAGCTTTTGATCTTTGTGGTATCCCTGTGAGAACTCCTTTTTAATACTGTGTTGTCACATTTGATGTTAGTAGTGCCATGTGCTCATTTGTTTAAGGGAGCTACTTGGAACCACTCCTTATATTGTAGATTAGCATAGTATGTTTAAAGGCAAATTTAAATAAAATTTATTTCATATGCTCTGAAGAATTTTTTCTCTTAATAATTTGATGTGCTGTTACCTCTGTGCTACACAACGTAAAGCTAAAGCTTCCAGCCAGATTCTTATCTCCATCTGGTGCGTGCACATGGGAGGACATGAGACTTTATAAAGCCATCTGAAATAAATAAATTGTATTCCTTATTTGCTCTGTTTGATCTGACTATCATCTCCTGTAACAAAGCAGGAGCTATGAAATCGATGAAATCCTATGACAGAGGGTTGAAAAAGTTATTCTAGTGCTTGCTGTCAGTTTGGGGAGATGACCCTTTCTTTGGTGTGTAAAGGTGTCGGATGGAGCAGAACAAGGTTAAGCATGGAGTCAAGAGCACTGGGCTGTAGAGCTGGCAGTCTCTGGGCAAGAATCTGTGCTCTGATATGCACAAAAATATAACCGATTGCTCCAACCCCATGGCCAGTTTATTGATTAAAAGGGCAAGTGGGCTCTCATCCAGGAGTGCAGAAGGAAAACAAACAGCTAGGCTGAAAAACAAGACTATTTAACCATCTGAAAGAGCATGGAGCCATCACAGCTGCCTCAGAACCTGTCACAACTTGGCTGCCAAGAAGCCAGATGCTTGCATTAGAGGAATGTGTGTTTCACAAGCTGATACCTCTGCTTTCTGACACACAGCGACATGTTCAAGAGGCAGGAGGAGAGTGCAAATTAGTCAGCCTTCTCATTAGGTGCCAGCCCTGCTGGAACACTGACACCTGTAGAAATACATGCTTTGATCACAAATAGGTTATGGAAATAGCCTTCCCCTGTTAATAGAGACTGCTTCCAATATCCAGCAGGGAACCACTGTCCATATGTGAAGTTAAACACTGCATAAGTGATTTAATGATTGAATCCATTGGAATCTAAATTTGCAGAGGCTTACTTGTGTGATTAGGGATATACAAAAGCCCTTGAACATGCATTGGTTTTGGGCCTGCTCCAGAATACACTAATGCCATTGATTTCAATTAATTCTGGATAAGGTCACTGGAGGCTGAATCAATTGCTTGATTCTAGAAACAAAGGAATCAAAGGAAGGAGGGGCAAAGAAGGGATAATGGCATAACTCATGGACCTAATGACAGACAGTCCTATGTACTTAAGTTTTGTAATCACATTTATACTATTTCTGAGTTCTCTTGTAAGTCAAAAATACAGCTTCTGCCTACCTCTTCCAGTTTCAAGTGGCAATACTCAAACCAAACTTCTTATGATTTGCTTCATATTGTATTTTACCATGAGGCAATTTGTAGTGGAAGCCAATGTCCTTTAAAGGCATCCCATCAAATTTTTCCAATGGATGCTTTTCACAGAATTATGCTGAAGCAAAAATTATGGAACTGAAAAAGATTTAGAAATTGTTTGCAAATCACTGCTATAGCAGGAACAACATATATGGGCATATATGAATATGTCCATTTTAGGTCTTAGTTCATCTGAAAAGGCTGGATTAAACATTTCATTTTAACCTTTCTTTTTCTCATGTGTCAGAATAGGGTGTCAAGGCTTCATCCTGACACTTAAGGATAGGATTTCCCATTGTGTAGGATGTGAGTTGAAGTAAATGTTTCTATATAAAGGTCCTCTTCCAGGAGATAGAATATCATAACAGGTATTGGGGAGCACACAGGTCACTGCACAAAGCTGTCTGGGAGCTCTTGGAGAGGGGAGCACAGCAGGGCCAGGCACTGAGAGCACAGCTGGAAAGTGCAAACCAGACTGATGATATCCCCAACCCTGTATGTAGCACAAGGGCTAATTAGAATGCACTTATTGTTGTTGTACCTCATTTACTGATTTCTCCGAAGCCTAAATTCATAAATTGTGACAGAGGAGAGAGCTATTGTTTGTTCCAGTGGTAAGACTTACCTTTGCTTAACACCTCTTCCTTATTCTTGACATGCAGGGGAGGTAAAAAAACCTTGAAAAAATCACATAGTAAAGTTAAACCCCAAATTTTCTTTGTGATCAAAAGCTTGCTGGCCTAATCAAACAGCTACAAGTGAAGGGATGTTTTTGACAGTATCTGAGGAGATTCATGTGCCACCCCCACATCTTTCTTTTATTGTCTCCATATATTTCAGCTTACTTGGTTCAGTTTTAGTGTCTCTGCCAGCTACCCCAGAAAAGTGTTTACTGTGTTAACTTGTGACGAGCTCACATGCTTGTAGGTAAATGTTTTGTAAGACATGTTTAACTGTGTTGGTAAAAGTCAGAATAATAGAAATAGAGAGAATAATAGAAAAGAATGTTTTACTCTTCACTACTCTGGTGTTATTCAGGAGAAATTTCCATGATATTTTAGGAACCAGCTCAAGACTTCCAACTGTGTGCAACCCCAAGGAGGGCAAATTCTGCAGCGTACAGTTTATTTTACTGTTTTTCAAACTTGCCCTCCAGTGATCTGAGTATTTACTGTGGAATAAAAATGGAACAGTTTAGGATTTTTTATTATATTATATTACAATCTGTTGGGATTTTAATGCCCTGCAATTTTGTCCTTCTAGACTAAACTGCTTTTCAGTCTGTCAGCTTGTCTATCCTTGCCCCAGGAGTAGTATCAGAGGGTAAAACAATGGCCTGCGGGCTTGTTGTCTGAAGCTGTACTGCATCACACCAGACAAACAGCACAGTTGGACATCCCTCAGGGAAAATACTCTTAGCTCTCACCTCCTCCCTAGTAGGGCTGTGAGGCTGATCACCTCATGCCACAGTTTTATGGGTCTGTAATGAGAGAGTGAACCTCAAGGCACCTGGGTCTAAGCCATTTTCTGCACTTGTGCTACTAAGAGGGTGAACAAGCACATCAGAACTGCAGGGACTCTGCAAGGCTTCAGGAAAAGTGTTGTGCAGTTCAGGTGACTCGATTCCATCCACTTACTGCATTTTCTGGGAAGATCAGACCCTTCTTCAATGAGTAGGAACTTTCTAAATAGAAAACAAACTAAACCCAAATGTGGACAGTGAACCCGAAGATAGTATGGATTTCATATTATTAGGAGACATAGGGTTTTTAACACACCCTGGCTATACTGCAGGAGATTAATTGACAAGCTTTACTAATATGTATGTGTACTACACTCAGTTTGTTATGTCTCACCTGTCTGCTCATCAAATATGAGGCAGTATGAAGGTGAGTTATTTCCTTGGATACATGAGTCCGTTCACCCTACTGCACATCAGCCCAAGAGCAACTACTGCAGCTCATGACTTCCACTTCTTTATCTTTTCACTCAACCTATAGCTAGTCATGGATTGAATTCTGTGGTTAATTTTGTTCTAATGAAATCCATGACATTCCTGCCAAAAATAAATTGTATCTGCGCAGCCAGCAGCTATATATTATGATGACTTAGAATAGAAATTAGATGGATAAGTGCAATGACAGGGTGATCTAGTGGCCACTCCCTTAATAAGGGCTGTAATTTGAAGAATGCAGAATCGGTTGTCCACCCACATGGCAATCCTCCTATGGGGAAGAAAAACTTGCTGGTCAAACCCACAAATCTCAATACTGGTTTCATTGCACATTTATTTCTACCATAACCACCAGTTCTGTAAAGGATTGAGACGGAACTTTGATGGAAATCTCTGAAAAGTTTGTTTTAGGCAACTGAATTTGCTGCCTCTGCAGTGCTGTCTGACTAGAGAGATGTTAATAGTATGTCTACTGTCCTGATTCTGGTCACTCAAATGTACTTAGACTGGAAATGCATTAACTATTTTTAGAAATGCATTAACATTCTTTAGTAAATTCTAAATTTTGCTGAACAATACAATTTCTTCCTGGGAGCAGACTGCAGTTTACCTTAAGGTTCATCTTTTTTTATTTCATTAAACACTTGGCTTTTTCAATTAAAACTGTGGTTTCCTTATTTTATAACTCTATACACTCTTTCTTCTAAATGTGTGTGTCTGCATTGGTGTCCTGGAGCAAGTCAGTTTTCTTACCAAGAGAGCTTCAACATAACTGGTGTTTTGCAATTTTACAAATATTTCTAATGGCAGGTGAAAAAATGAATCTTACCCTTGGTCTGAGAAAACACACGGAACTCATAATCGGATTGAACCAAAATCTAACTCTTCTGCTGATCTTATGGGCTTGTTTCTACTGGAATGAGGTGAAGCCTTACAGAGCTGTATATCCAACACATGGCCTCGTTCATGTTTGTTTAAATGGCACTTGTGAAGATGGAAGTAAATCTGGATGGTTTGAAATTGATGTTGTTGATAATTATATGTTAGTGCCTATTACTCCCATAGCCCACTTCACCCTCAAAGTATTTTGAAGACTTCCTGGATCAAACTAGTAAGCTCTTAATGAGCAAGATATAAAACCTTGCTGAGTGCAATGGAAGAGGAAAACAACCCCGTTTGTTTGAGGCAGGGCGGTAAATATATCTCACAGTTACATAGTGTGGTGTTTCTTGTGTGCTACAGGCTGATTAGCCACAGGAATAAATGTAGGGGATTTATAATAGATCTCCATCAAAAGTATAAACTTGTATTTTTGAGGCAGCAAGTGGCAGAGGTAGCGATTGCTTACATGAACAGTTCCAGCAAGGTCAGCTGTCACAGTGTCAGCAGGGTATTGCTGCCACTCAGGGCAAGCACCATGAAAATCAGGCACTCTGTCATTAAGGTCACACAAATGTTTTTAATGGCACTAGCAGGGAAAAGTAGGATTTCAGCTGGTGCTGACTGCTCTTGTTCAGGTGTGTAATTGCATCTAGCCTGATTTACAGTAACTGAGGATCTGACCCAAGATTGGTTTTCTCTCTGTAAATAGAGACAGAATTTGGGTTGATGCTTTTATGTGTAGCAATTAAAAACACAGTGAAAACTTGGCCTCAGCTCATCGCTGAGCTCAAGTTTCGGTTGTTTTGTTGTTTGTGGAACATGCAGTCTAGGGTGTTTAGATGTGAGTGGCCAGGTGTTTCCAATATTGAACCTCTTCATGTGGAAACGTGCACAGATAGCAGAGCTCAGTCTGTCACAAGCCTTGGTGGTGCTCTTCCAGCGTTTGAAGTTCTGACTTGAAAGGACTGACTTCTGAGAAATCAAGGCAGAGTCCCAGCCCCTCCCTTTCAGCTGGAACTCAGGGACAGAGATTCAGATTAGTCGCTGGACAAGATCTCAAGTGAGTACCCCGTGCCTCGGTGGGAATTGAGTGTGTTTTCAGCTCCGAAGTGCTACTTAGTCTTGGACTTCCCCCCTCTGAGAAGGAAAGGTCAGTATTTATGCCCTTAGCGCCTAGTGAATAACTATGTGTGATGCTGTTTCTTGCTTACTTATACGTTCATCTTGGAAAAGTAAGAGTCTTCTTCAAAACACACTATAACTGAAGCTGAGCTGTCTTAAAATCTTGAAAAAAATCATAGTTTGTATTTCTGTAACTTTTGAAATTAGGAATGAGTTGAAACTTTCATTTCAACATACTGAAGTCCTCTGCTCTGGGCTTTAAAATCCACACAGGTTTGCATCCCTAGTTACATATTTTTACATTAAAAAAAAAGTATTAGGAGAATTCAATGATAAATTCTGAAAAAGGCACTGCTGTCATTTTTTTCTTTTTCTCCCTGTGCTCTTTGCATAGTGAAGCTGTTTAAGTTTTTCTTACTTTTCTGCTTTGCCTGCAAACACTGTTTATTCATTCTAAGAAAACATCAGTTGGGTAAACAGAAGTATTTATATGTTTAGCACTGCAACTCCTACTAAGATGCAAATTGTGCTGCAGGGAAGATAGTTTGCGCTTTTCTCCTCGCTTTTCTTTTTTGACAGTCAGTTAATAAAGACACAACAATAAGCAGCTGCCTGTGATGTCATTTGGGACTTTGTCCACAGAGCTTGTATTTACAAGTACTGAGCAACTACATAGCAGCAGCAAACCCAACTATCAGCAAACTTCACGTCTGCTGTTACTGAAGGACGTTAGTGCAGTGGAGGGTGTAGAAAGCTAACTCTGTTCTTCTAACCACAGACTTTTAAAGCTTGGTAAATAAACACTGGATAAACTCAAGAGAATTTCTGGACTGCAAAGACTTCTTACGGTTCTGAGTTCTCCAGGGCTGGCATGTTTTGACTGAACTGCTGCAAGTAAGACTTTTGCTGTTTTGGTGTTTTTATCATCTCTGTAAAGCTTATTTTCTCCAGGAGTGTGTCAGCATTGCTATTTGTAGTTTTGCTTTAATTAAAAGAGCGGCAAGTATGTAGTTGTTAGGAGTAATTACAGCCATGCATCTGACTGTGGTTCAGGACAAATGAAAACTTCATTCTGGCTTTTGTTTGTATGAGATTACACTGAAGTGGCTCTCTCTTAATTGAAGTGATGAAACTCTTAGATTCTTAAAGTCTCACGAGTGCTGTCATTAACTGAACAAAACCTGGACTGTCTTAAGATTGTTGTTTTATCATTTAATGATAATTATTTGAATATTCAAGATTAATTTGAACTTTTAATATAAATACCTTACAGTTTTTAGCACAGTTTTCTTTAAAAATTGTTTTGCTTCTTATGCAGGCATTGTTTTTAAGCAAAACTTTACTAATTTTCACTTTTAGCCCTTGTTCAAGTTCTGGAGGTGTATAAGTTTAAAAGAAAGAATCATACAGTGCTTTGAAATCTGATGCCTTCTGGAGAAAATGAATTGTCAATTATGTGAGAAACAGTAATTTTTGGTTTGAGTGTTTATGTTAGAAATCCAACAGATCCTGAAACATCAGGGCAGAAATAGTGGCACACTGGTAACTGCTGTGAATAAACCGTTTCTGTGCTGCCTGATGTTTGTGGGACACAGTTGTGCTTCTGACCACTCATTAACTAATTTTCAGGACAACTAGCTGCAATTGTCATGGAATTATTCCTGTTTTACAAAAGAGTAAAATGACCCATAGATGTGGTTTATTAAAACTTAGTTTACCCACTTCAAAAGCTGGCAAGAAACCCCAGGTCTCCTGCTTCTCATTTCATCCTTCACCAGAAGCCCATTTTAAATTACTGCAATTTCAGTTGTAGTGGCTTTTCCTGGGAGTAACCTGATCACAGTACTCTGTATGAGGAACTCTTTTATTACTGTTTACCTCTATTTAATTGTCTGTCTTTGTGAAGACAAAACACATTTCTGAAGACTGAAATCAGAAAACTATGATTGGCAAGTATATGAGGGTAAGTCAGTACAAATCCATCGAGTAGGAAGTGGAGGATTCCTCTTGACTTATCAGCACTATTGATTTTGGTTTGCTCTGCTTGCTACTGACTTTGCTTACAAGGCGTCTCAGTACCACATAGCAACAGATTTTTGGGCCTTCCTATTAAGGCTGGAGTGGCTATGACTGCAGATGCCCCTTTCAAGTGACCCTGTTTCTACAGCAGATCAGAACCTGCCCATCTAAAAAGAATCTCTTCTTGTTAGATGTTATAACGAGGCTTGGCATGTCAAGATACTATGCAACTTAGAAACTGTTGTTGTTTTTGCAGTTGATAGTTACATATTTTTACATTTTGGGGCAGGTTGGGGGAACCAACTTGAATTTGTCTCTGCATTAATGCCATGTGAATGGCAAAGGCTTCTGCCATTTTAAACAGGTGCTTAAATAAGAGCATATTTTTATTCCTTAGGTGTTCATCCTCCTGCTTTCGGAAATAGAATAAACAAAAAGCTTATATGGCCTTTAAAAGACCTTTTTGTAGCTTGGAAACTTTCACGGACTGCAAGAGGAGTGAAGAATGGAGAATTGTGAATTCCTTGGGATAGAAATGGTTTAAGGTTGGGTGGTTTGATCCCTATCACGCTGACTCCTGTGAGCCAGCTTTTCATTTCCTCTGTCACCTTGTGGCAAATAATGATGATCTACTGTTGAGAACTGATAATTTACACTTGCTAGGTGTTCAGGTAACGTTGGCAAATGCCTACAAAATCTTTAAAATTATTAGAACAAAGTGGGATTAAAAAAAATCCTGAAGTCCCACTGATCTTTCTCCCTTAGATTATTTTAAAGTGCAAATACTATTCTGAAAAATATGAATTTTACTGCTTTTTACGAAAAGTTCATGGGCTTCTCTCCTATTTTGCTTGTACATAAATTGTGTATAAGTGTTTGGGGGCTTAGATTTACAAAAGTAGAAATTCTGCCCCAATAAATGTAAAGCAGTAGGGTACAATTCCACTTCAGTCAAGAGCTAATCTTCAGCTAATTACCTTAAAAACAGAAGCAGACTCTCAAAACCTGATGAGCCCATGGGCATCCAATTTTCATTTTCCTCTTTTGAATTTCCCTTCTCACATTTACATTTTCTTTCTTAAATACCAATGTAGCAAATTAGGATATAGAGTGAACTCACTTTTCAGCAGAGGGATCCTCTGGTTGGGTTTTTCTTGGGTCTGAGAAGATTTTTCTTGGGTCTGCCCAAGGATAGAGCATATAATCTGATAACATTTTCGGGTGGCATTAAAAGGGACAATTGCCAACAGAATGTCAATTCTTTGGGCTTTCTCACTGTCTGAAAAGAAATGGAATAAGTGCAGACTCCAGCCTGTCATCATCTGACAAGTGGAACTGAGGTTAGGATAAAAGACACAGAACAAAGGTGCCAAAGGGAAGCTCAGCTGGCTGAGGAGCTTAGCACAGCACAGGCAGGGCCAAATGCGGAGGGATGCTCTGCAGCTCGTGTGTGGTTCTGCACGTGTTCAGCTCCTGGCAGGATTGCAGTTATGCTAAAGAAAAATCCATGCCAAAGCTGCCAGAGCACCTTCAGAAGTTAAAGCATGTAATATGCAGTTTTATTACGAAAACAGGATAAATGTACAATGTAAATAGAACATGAGCCATTAACACTTGTAATATTCTGTTCTGTACTGTCCACTGATACTGCTTTTGTAGCATGCAGAAACCTGAATTACATTAGGTATTTCCTGATGGTTACATATATTAGTCATGATGTTTTCAGGATGAAAAGTTAGGTAGCTATTATGTGAAACACAGTGGGAAATCTTTTATGCTTCCATTGCCTGGCATTCAGGTGAATCAGATAAACGTGGTTTGTACAGCAGCAATGGCTTCTGGAAACGGGCAGTAACATCGTCTATGGGCAATGAATGATGCAGACCCTGAAAAGCAGATTGGATTATAAAGCAATGGATAAAAATTACATTGCTGAAATGCGGTCTATTAGTATTGACACACAGCAAGAACAAATGCTACTGTTAAACTGCATGTTTGATAAGCTTTCCACAGGATAACGCTATTTGTTTTCCAGAGCCAAAGCAGCCTTGGATAGTGTGTGCACACAACGGGCCTGGACAGAATCAAATGCGTGTCACAAATTATTTTCTTTGACAGTGCTAATTGATTATTATAATTCATCGTTATCTAAATTGTTAAATTCAATAGTTTACCATATCCTTTTGTTTCTTTGTTGCTCAGACATAATGCAAATAGGAAGAGTTAATTACCACATGCAACAACAGAGGCGAATTTCATTGTCCGTTTCACTTTGATTGAAGCTGTGTTGAATCATCACTGTGGATTTTCAGTAATGGTGGAGAAAAGAAGGAAGCAGGAATTCTTTTGCAGTGATGTTGCTTTTGATGGTAGTTAACATTTGTGTTTCAAACAGTATTTTTTTGCAGCTGGACTAAATCACGCTTGTTTTGCCTATACTAAGTATTATCCAATTGTGCAAACTGAAATCATGAGTGAATCAAGCCTTTTGGGAATCACTGGCACTCCTTGAGGAATACAGAACAATCTGACATAAGTAAAAGGACTGAATTTGCTTCTAAAATGACTTAGTCCTCTAGATATGAGCACTTGGCTTGTTTCTTCAATGCTCTGTTGATGACCAGAGCTGCATCTGGTGGGTAAAAGGAAGCAGTGCTCTCGTCAAGGGAATTCTAGAGAGATTAAGGAATGACTTAATTTATGCAAATTCCTAAAGCTCTCATCTACTCTATCTTCTAAGATTTGGTGTAACTGCTGTAAAATGTAGGATCTTTTCTGCTGCTCTGAAATGCTCTGGCAAAATGGTACATAGTGATAAGATTTTGGGGGGTTATTTTGCCAGTAGAGGGCCGTGTTAAACTGGATAAAATAACTCCTTCTTGAAGTCACATCTTCAGTGAGGAACAGCTTAAAGCATATGGTTGTTTTCAAGGGCAAAATGAGTAAATAATTAGATCTTTTAGAAGCTACTGAATGATTAATTATTTAAAATCAGAATCGCATCACTTTTACAGTGCAACACGGTTCTGTGTCAGTCTAATTAGACTAAATTCTGGTCTTTAAAATACATCATATCTACCTGTTTATTCTAAGTTTTTCAAGGCTGATAGATAGAGCCCTAATAAGTCATTAAGCTGACGTGATATACAGCAGCAGCATGTGCTTTTGCTATAATGACACAAATGAGAAAAGAATTGTTTTTCAGAGGTACAATCACGTTTGTTTTTCATGTGGCCTCTAAACTAGCAGTCATTATTCAGGCTCTAGTGCGGCAGGAGTTGACCTTTGGCAAAATATTTTGTTATCCTCAATCTTTTATACAGGCCTTTTGTGAACTCTGCTCAGCTCTCATTTTGCTGATTGCATTTAAAGTCATTTATTGCACAGTGTTTGCCCTTCTGGCAGATGTTAAAGGATTCCCTGCCTCCCCCTTAAAGGCTACTCCTCCGCAGCATCTAATTATAACCTACACAAAAGATTAACAGATGTTATAATTGTCTTTACTCATTGATTAGATAGTTTCTGCATGATTTGCTCTCTCTTCCTCTCATTGCTGATTTGTGAAGTCTTTCTGGACGAGTCTCACGCATCTGCAATTTGTTAACAGTGGCTGTGTTGTTTTTAACTTTTTGGGGTTGTGGTTCAATTTGGGCAGGTTATAGTTGTTCTTCTAGACAATGTGACAGAAACGGTTTAAAAATGGGTGCATGAATATTTGGTTTGATTGCACACATTCTTGTTTTCCCTCTTCTTTTTAACCGCTCCAGCTGAAATATATGTAACAAACAGACTCATTTTAAGACATTTAAATTGGAGACTGGAAGGGTAGATGCTAAGAGTTGCCTAGCAGTTAATTTTGTCCCTATATTTCAGTTGCCACTTGCAGAGGAAACTAGTGGCCAAGAAATTCAATTTAAGAAGAAAATTCCCAGTAGGAGAAAATTGCTAGTAGGACTTTCCTAGTAGGACCATTAAAAAACTTTGGATTCTCTTAGTTTTTTTTTTAGAAGTGCTTAGCCTCACTAATTTTTTCACAAAATTAAGGTTACTCTACTCTTGAGCTAAATAATTTCAGCTCTGTTGTGTTTCCAGGTTTAGGTGAGGGTTCTGTTCTCAGGGAGATCTGTAGTCCTTGTCCCACAGCACTAGTGCCGAACTTAGCAACTGTTGTTTTAGGTTCTTATAAATCTCACAGCATCTTGAACTAGGCCAGACCAAACAATGTTTTTTTTTTAGAGAGGTGAAATATCTTGCACAAGTGTCTAAACTGCTGGAGATTGACTTACACTAAAGGGTCCTTCCCTGTTGTTTGAATTCTGTATAAGGTTTTCCTTACCTCTTCCATGGACACACATGTCAGTAATTGACACATCCACAAAAATTTCCGTGATGGTCTTGGAACATCTCACAGTTCTACGAAGCTCCTTCTGCCATAAGGCATCAGCCTGAAGGGCTCTTGTTTGCTTTGTTCAGAATTGGTATGACAAGAAAGAAAAGTTAATGGAAAATATTTTCTCACACTTTCTCTGACAAAACCTCTGAATGGGTTAAAGAGAAACAGATTAAAGGCTTGAGGCTTGAATTATGGGCTTTGTTATTCAAAAGCCATAAAATATTTGGCTGTTCCCTCTGCCCTTCCCCCAAACCCTACTCAAACATAAAACTGTTGCCTTGATTCCTAGTCAGAGAAACCACCTCATGTTGAGATTTGGCATACCTTCTCCTATCAAAACCCTTTTAACATTTTTTGCCACCAAAAAATACTTGAGCTCTGTGTGGATATCTGAGAATATTTACTCCATTAATGCTTTGTTGCTGCTGTGTGGATAAATATTCTCTTTACATTGAACACCATAAATGGTGCTGGCTGTGAGATTTTGAGATATAACCTACAGGACTCCATGTTTTTGTTTGTTTTTTAATGTTGATGTTTTACTCAGAATTCATGGGTTTTAGTAGCCTGAATGACAATCTTTGCAGTGCATGAAAACATTTTTCCAGGGATTCAAAACTGCTCTAGAAACAGAGGTACTTTGTTTGTGGGGTTAACAAAGAACACTGTATCCTCCTTGTTTTTAAGTGACAACTCAGTGTTGCTGAATACTTTGCATTTATGAGCTGGGGGGGAGCAGACTCATAATAAGAAAATTCCAGGGTGCCAACTGTGCTTGCAAAGTGTATTTTAATCCTATAGACACCTGTCCACTACCAACTTGTAATATTTTATAGAGTCACTGAGCAGCTAGCTGATGGAAATCACTTTTATTTAATATCAACCTCATCTGAGTTTGAAACACTGAACCAGAGGTGAAAGGATAAAATCTGAATTATCAGTAATCATATCCATCTAATCCTGATATAATGCTGGAGGTAGAAGGCCTAGTGCTCTTTGCAGTTACACACAAGAAACACTTAGAAATTACTAAAAGTTCAGATAAATCATTAAGGATTTTTAATATCCACTGCTACAAAGGAATGCATTAAAGTGAAACCTGGTGTAACATTATAATAAACAGCTCTCTGTAATGTTACTGTCTGTTAGCCCTGACATTTGAGATCAAGGTCTTCATCTATCTTTTGGGGTCGCACAAGTAAATGAGGAGAGCACCAAATGAACTGAAGAGACAATGGTACTACAATCTACAAAGCCTCAGGTTGGCCGTTCTCCTTGTCTCTCTGCTTGAGAATCTGTAGGCTTGTCTCATATTTAATTATGTGCTTTGCTAAAACTAAGCTGCAATTCTGTCATGGTGTTATTGATTGGGAATGCATCCCAATGTTCATGGGAAACCAGTTCTGTCATTTATATTTACCAATTTATCTTTAATCAAGAGAATTGCTTTTCTTCTCGATTATAATAAAATTCTCCTGTCACAAGAAAAAGCTGTAATGAGACACTGATAATAATTTATCAACTAGATGATAGTTTGGGCACAGTCCTGAGAAAAGAATGGTTCATAAGGTACACAGCCATGAGCAGCATGGCAATGCAGAGACAAGTATACACCACAACCCCTAGGTGAGGTTTTCCTTCCTCCTGGTAGTGACCTAATCTTACTGACTGGTCCTGTCTCCCTAGTGAAGAACTGAAGTCGCACTTTTACCTATTGGCTGTTGTCTGTTGTGCAAATGTGTTATATTTTACCTGTTTCTCTTATTTCTCTCTACCTGAATTGTGGCTTTGTATCCTGTGTTACAAAGGGATTCTGAGCTTGGGTGCATAGAGGAAGGATATGACACCTTCTTGTGGGTTTAGGGTACACCCTCAGGCAAGAAATCCCATGAAGACCCCACCTGGCTTCCTCTTTCCCCTTCCTGGAGTCCCATTCTCTTCTCTCCAGTAGCTGCAGGTAATGTTACTGTGAGCCTACAAGGAAAATCAAGGGTGAACATCACCAAAGGCTGCAGAAACCTGCTTAAGTCCCCAAATCATTACAGCAAAAAAGGGACCTCTTCTAAATTTTCCTTTTTAAATGCTGCTTATATGTTTCCTGGTTTTCCCTGCATGGGAGATGGGCTTAAACATATGGAGGGAGTAGAGGATGTCTGTCTCATTGCCTACATAGCTGCTTTTGGTGGCAGAATCCTTTCTACCTCTTCGTTGGGTTTCAATCAGTTCTGGTTGAATTTCTCCAATCAGATTAATTTTGACAGAATAGCAAACAGGTGAATGAAAACAGAGTGCCTTCCATTGCACTGTGCAGTTTGGAGAGAAGATTATACCCCTGTTTGGGTTTATAGAGATAGGCACATCTGGTAAATAGAGAAGAGTAATGACACACTGGAGCACCACTAATAGAAAGTTTCGCTGCTTTGAAAAAGAGGATTTATTCATTAAAGGGCGCATATATGTAGTATGCATTATTACCTTCACAGTATAGCAGAGAAACTGAGACAGCAGAAGTTAGTTAGTTAACCTAAACCTCCAACTCAAAATATGGGAAAACACTTAGTGCTTACCTGAAGTGAACCAAGTATACTTCCTTTCTTCCTTGTTTATACTCAAAACTGTTTTTCCCCACTCCACCTTCAATTAACAAACCTTCTGCATAAAACCCCAAAACTTTAAAAGGTTATATTTAGTCTCAAAATATACTTGCAAATTCAAAGTGGATCATTTAGAACACGCAAGTGTATTAACGCTTTCCAATTCCCCTCTAATAATACTTTTTATTTCCCAGCTGAATTTTGAAATAAAAAATAATATTGAATAACTTTGGTTATTGCAAGACTGCAGGAGCATAAACTATAATTGCAAAAGCTTTATCTAAATCTGCTTGGCATTACTTCCAAGAAATAATCCAGGTAAAAACAATCCATTTTGAAGCATTATATGAATTCTATAGAAAAAACTGGATGAATAATTCTGTGCTAACCCAACTGTTGCTACTGCAAGCAAAAATATCTTTCAGATTTTAGTGAATGATGAACTCATGAATTGTTGGTCATTTTTTTTCTTGTTTGTTTGGGATTTTTTCTTGTGACATTTTTGCTAGTTTAACTGTTTTCATTTTGCATTCAAAATGGACAGATGCTCGTGAGAGAGACTAGAGAATTTTAATTGTATAGCTCTTTTATTTCTAATATTTTCTGGATAATACTGTATCCATAATCCCAATGTGCTGGATTATTATCCGTGATGGCAGTCTATATGTTCACTGCCATTTTGCTTGGTAGAATTGAGAGCAGATGAGTTAAAGACTGAGAGAATGACATAAAACATAGGAGAGCTATGAACCTTTTAAGTAGGAAATTCATTAATGTTTTTTAATTTAAATTTTTATTACATTTCTGGAAGACGGAAAAATTAGAAATCAGTGTGTGACAGCCAGTCTTCACACTGAGAAACTGGAGTAACTACTGCTGGCAGCTGATGGCATGGAGGGGAAGGATGGAGTAGCACTTTTTTTTTCCTAAAGCAAAGCCTTTAATTTTCTCTAATATAATGAACCACAACATCATATAGAGAGAGACACTGAGAAGAAAGGTATAGAGCACTTTTTTCTTCTCTATCAGGGTTGTTGGACCCCTCATTTCTGGCAGCATGCTCACTTTCAGTGTTTTTTATAGTACATCCTGCCTTATTTTTTCATATGACAAGTGTTCCTTTGATTCTCTGCATTGGATTTCACTTTAGGTAATTTCTTCAGATACTCAGCATCATTTCCCCCTCTTTATTTCTTTTCAACCTACTGTCAATAAACCTAATCAATTTTCCTCTGTCTCTGGTGTTAGTATCTGTCCCTCAAACTTGTGGGGATGGTCATTCCTTCCCATTTTAGTTTCCTGCTTGTCATTGTTTGAAACCGCTTTGAAGGGACTTGTTAATCATTTCCCACTGAGTCAATACTTTAATCATCTTTGCTGCTATTGTCTGAATTCCATAAAGTTTGTCTCTATCCTTTTAGCCCAGAACTAAATTCAGCCACTGAGATGAGTGTTCTAGAATTGCAGAGAAAAAGAGATGTGAAGGGCTCAATATGCCAACACTGTGCAGTGTTCTGTCACCATGTAAGAAAATATGGATGAGGACAGGACATCCTTCATTTTTAATGTTTTCATAATAGTTTTCTTGGCCATAAGCTGAAGATTGAGTTTAATCAATCCATTCCCTTTAATTTTACGGTCTTGATATCCCATAGTCCTACATGCTCTGTTGTGTAAGAATAAAGTGAATTTAAATTGGCTGGGATATATCCCTGGAGTTTTTCTTTATGTATTCTCGTTGAAGTATAGGGAATATATCCTACAAAAAACCTGAAAGTGGTCACCTTTCTGGTCACCATGAGCATGAAGTACAGACCCTGCTGAAGTGTGCTTGGGAATTGGAGTTGAATTCCTTTGGGTCTGATCCTTAGATGATGTTGGGTCAGTTGAAATGAGAGTAGACTTCTAACTTCTGCAAAGGCTGGGCAGCTGGGGAGCCAGAGGAAGGATTTCCGTGCCCATTCTTACAGGAGCTAAATTAGTTCTGGCACCTCCAAATTCATCTCTGGTACTGCATCCCTTACATGTCTTGCCTGTAGCAGTGAAAAGATGTGACCACAGAGTCCAAGAAACTGTAGCTTTAGATATAGCAGGCCCAGCTGTACAGATTTACAGGACTCTGAAGGTATTTGCACAGCAAAATAGGTAATATAAGAAGAATTTTTCTGATAGATGTACATATGGTGTTCTGTGTGGGAAGAACCTGGAGCTGCTCAGCCTGATGAGGTTGCATGTTCTTGCTTTTTTCCTTGCTACAGTCTATTCCTTCAAGCCAGGGGTTTGGTTCTGGTTTGGTTGGAAGGGATTGGTGCTGTCTTTCCCAGGGTGGGTTTTAGTCATGGTGTCATGGGTTTACCAGCCCCCCTGGGCTGAAATAGTCAGGTTCAGGTGGATTTCTGGATCAAACCTACAACACATGGTGGACTGGAGGAGCTATTTTCACACTATGTAAATAGATGAGTTGAGCCTTTTCTCAGTTATCCCCTTCACAGGTCATGGAGGCATGACATATATTTCGCTGTACCTTATCTTCCCTAATTTTTCATAGGACAGAAAGGGACTAAGAGCTTGATTCAGCTTCTTTTCTGGGCTGGTGTTGGACTAATACCTTCATTATGAGGTTATTGCTTGTAATGTAAGGATAGCCCCTGGCCCACCAGGACTGTCTGTACAGCAAGGTGAAATGTGAAACATTGTGTTGCAAGCCACAAAGCCCCAGATTCATTAGAAACAAATTCTGCCGCCTAGACTTTGAAATATTCTCTCTGATGCAAATGACTTTGGTTATCTAACGAGGATGTACAGAGCTGGATGCTGAAGATGTTACTAATAACTGAGGAAACATTTTTACAGTACTTACTTTCTCTTGTGAGTTTTCCTTTGAGCCATGTGAGCATTTTGAAGTGTTACCCAATGCTCTTTGGAGTAAAACCAGATGTCGGAGCACTATCACTACATTAAGACTTTTTAATAATTCCTCATATCTGTGAGCTGGAATACAACAGTAAATAAATGATCTTTCATTCCTTTCATCTCTGCTGCCAAGGAGGACCAAAACGAGTCACAGTCATTTGGGACACTTCATCTCACAAAACTGCTTTCTTTCACCAAAATGTACTGTTAGTAAATATTTGTAGCAAAATACTTTATTGTGCACAGACTGCAAAATGAGTGAATGAGAAACAAGAGAGGTAACAGTGAGCAAAAGCTCCCAAGTCTATTCAGTCTTTGGTGTCTGACAGTGTGTGCTCAGAGCATGGAGCTATCCTGTGACCAGTCAGACATGATCCCTTTTAGAAGTGCAGGTGGAAGGGGTGGAGTGTGCACAATGAACCGATGAGTTTTTTTAGTGGTCCCTCTGGACTATGATTACAACAGATGGGCAGGCAGAAGAGATGCTGACTGAAATGCATCTGTCTCTGAGAAGAAGGGATCTTTAGGCACGTTTCACAAGGTCCTAGTTCTAGTTTCAAAAAGCGAATTGGCAATCCACCATTGCTTGCAACAGGGACCCTGATACAGGTCTTACATATAGGTCTGAAATTTTTAAGACTTTCTTGAGTAGTGCCTTGATTATACCAATGAAAGAAAACCTAGAAAAAAGTACAAGTCAAACAGCAAAGTGTAGAAAACTTGACTGTGTATTTTAAATTCTTTCCTCCAGTTAGTTGTCTGTCAGACTGATTCAGAGACTGTATTTAATTGAATGTATTTTTCTGAATACTGGAACATATCAGATGAACCCAATGTCACTGCCTCTGATGAAGATTTGTAATTCCTTGTTTGATTAAATTCTTGTTGGATCTCTGGTACCAGCCAGCCATTTTACTATGAGAAGAACTAGCTCTAATAATGATGTACTAAATTACAGAAGTTGCACCTAGTTGATGCTACAGGAGTCTTTTATTGGGAAATAAATGGGGCATTTGTTTTTGAACCTCAAAATCACCACATATCCCTTTAGGTCTATGAATAGCAACAGTGAAACTCCAGCTGGAGTTCAGCTTCTGCAGGTGCCTGGAACTGCCTGTTTCTGACCTAAGATTGGCTGTGGTTCCCAAGGGAGACAAATGTGTGTTGAAGCCCCCAGAGGCAGCTGCTGCTGTTGCTGTGTTCAGAGCATGTTGGTTTTAGGTTCACAGCCTAGACAGCAAAATATAGCTGAAAGAGGCTCACTGGCTACGGGAATCCACATTTACCATATAATAGCCTATATCACATAATTTATAATAATATATAGTAATAAGCAATATATAATAATGAGTGGTTAGAAACTGATCCAAGAAACATGAGCTTTGGGTCTAAGGTTTTCTTCAGGCTGAATAGCCACAGTCTTGCTTGGATATCTCTTTCTTGGTTACAGGTCTTACAGTGTTCTGAAGGATTTGATTTCAGTGCAGGAGCTAAGGATACAGAAACACCATTGTCATAATCTGTTTTTTATTGATGATAACACAGTAATATATCCTTTTTCTATGCTGTCTTGACAACAGATTCATGCATTCTATCTGCTTATCTTTCATCATTTTTGTCTCAATAATTTTATTGAGTGATATGAATTCTTCATATGTCCCATAAAAGCAAATAGGGGAGGGTAATCCTTTGACCTTTCCAGCATTCTTTGGTGTAATTTACTGGCGATTCTTCTCCTCCCCGAGGCATGGCCCTGAAAGCCTATGATAAAAATGGACAGCCAATCCAAATAGAAAACACTGAAAAGGTTAAAGCTTTGATTATGTTAGTCTATAAATGTTCATAGTCTTCTTTTTGCCAGAAAGAAAATGAGAGCTGAAAATGGCAATGGATGAATCATGCTTATTACAGAATACGGAAATTATATTGGTTCAACCCATTCTTGTTAATGCTGAAAGAACGTAATCTTGTGCCCTCTCATTTTATGTCACTGCAACCCACCTTATCCTCTTAAATGAATGCATGCATCCATTTAATTAACCTGGTGAGATACTGAGATATAAATCTTTTAAATGCTTCTCATGCAATTCATCTTGACAGCTGTCGTAGTAATAACATCTTTAATGCCATATTCTTTATTTTCTGATGTATTGAAATTCCTGGTATTATTTTGAGCACAGTGATAGGTTTGCTGAATTTAAGACCTTAATCTTAACTTGTTTAAATCCTAGGAGCAGTGCTATAGAAAGCTTTACTGGTTGTTTAGTTTGCTGAATAAATGGAAGATTATCTTGCATGTAGAAAGCATAAATGTATATTGAAAACTGTGTCTGAAGCAGGGTGGAATTTATAGCTGAGATGTTTTATTTTTAAAATGCTGTGTTTCTAGAACATTCTACAAAGGGTCTATTCTTTGCTGACAAGTGATGCCCAGTCAAAAATGGCATGAGACTGTCCTGCATGCTCTACTGATTCACTTTTGAGGGATGGGGTAAGGGCAGGAGAGATCCTGCATCATTTGCTCTCAAATTAGTCAACCCAGAGTTTCTTTGTAGGCTGCAATGTGTCAGTGTAATTGTATTTTTTAAAAAAATAAAATGAATCACAGAATTGTTAGGGTTGGAAGGGACCTCTGGTGATCATTAAGTCCAGCCCCCATGCCAAGGTAGTGGAAAAGACGAGGATGTTCCTTGTCTGGATCTGTCCCTTCGCACACTTCCTTGGGGCTACTTTATCACAGCCTGGTGCATGTCTGCCTGGTGCACAGGCAGATACTGGTAGGACAAGGGGAAATGGTTTTAAACTAAAAGAAGAGAGATTTAAGTTAGATGTTAGAAAGAAATTATTTACTCTGAGGATGGTGAGGCACTGGAACAGGTTGTCCAGGTAAGTTGTGGATACCTGGCACAGTGTTGAAGGGCAGGTTGGATGGGGCTTTGAGAAGCTTGGTCTGGTGGATGGCATCCCTGCACGTGGTGTGGGGGTTGGAACAAGATGATCCTTAAAGTCCCTTCCAACCCGAGCCATTTTATAATTCCATGATGTGAATCTGGACAGTTTTCAATCAGAACTAGAGGACCACTGGATTAGGGACTGTTTTGGGTCACATAATAACTTGCAGGGCATGGCTGACTCTATGTGCTGCCTGTACAGTTCCAGGAGTTGGACTAGGTGATCCTTGTGGGTCCTTCCCAACTTGGCATATTCTGTGAACAGGAAAATGAAGAAAGAGTACTACTACCAAGAATATTATTCTGTCCAGATATTTCTGACTGAATTGGCATATTTTTTAATATACTTTTCCCAAGCCATTCAGTATCTAGGTATGTAGGCAGAATGGTACAGCAGTGCTGTGTTTGCTGTCTTATAATTCCCGTAATATTCTACTCATCTAAGCATTTTAGCTTCCTGCGTTGGAATTTTTCTAATTTAATTAACTCATTAATGCTGGCACATGGCACATTCTCCTTCCCTCTCTGCAAAAATGCAGCTTGCTTATCTAAATAGCAACCTAATCCAGTGGGTGTGAGTGCACAACACATACATTAGTGCTAATGAACTGCTGACCAGCCTAAGCAAATACCTGGGAGTATTGGGCATTAGGCAGGCAGGGCCTGCTCATGGCACTGCTGTGAGATACACTGGGGCAAAACAAAAAGCATTTAGCTAAGTTTGAGGTTGCAGAAATGCTGATGTTGCTGTAGTTTTCTGTTTCCTGAGTGTTGAGTTTTGAAACATCAACTTAGAAAAGAATTTAGGAATTATTTTTCCACTTTGTCATTTAAAGTCATGATCAGGCTAAATATCCTGATGGGAAGAGATAAGAGTGTGTTAATGAAACTGTTTTAATGGCTGCCTTTTAGTGACTAGGCAGAATTTTCTCACCTTTTAAGAAGTTGCAGTTTTCTGCTTTCCTGCTCCAATGGTTTGGAAACACTACCATTTGAAAAAAAAACAAAATGAAGCAAGGGAAGTAATCAAATTGCTTAGCACAAACCTAATATTTTTTGACTGGCCCATACCTGGCAAGATTAATATAGTGATTTCATAGAACTGAATATATTGTTGATCTGTTGAACAAACAACTCCTAAATTCTGGAATCCCCTTTTTCCATCCTTCCAGTTCTGAAAGGCCCTGAAAAACTGTACTTTTCTGACAAAGACCACAACAAAAACAAGCATATGCACATTGGTGTTAGTGCCAGAGCTGGCAAAGGAAACACAGCCAGACAATGACAGATTCAATTCAATTCAATTAGGTTCTTAGGAAACTGAATCACTTCACAGATCGGTAATGAGATATAAAATCTTTCACCTTTAGGCCACCTGTTCATTCTAACTAACATTTGCATTGATGACAATCTTTGCTTTCTCATCACTGCCTCCTGACCTATGCCAGTGATATTATTTTCCTTCTCATTTCATTGCTGAGGGATAATACTAGTTCTGGTTATTTCCTCTCAGTCTTAAAGCCCGGCTGTCAAACAAGTAGGACTATCAGAGTAGAAAAAAGCATTTAGGGGTGATCACTGTATAATTTTGGCCTCATTCTGTTATCCAACAGTTACACATCCAGACCACAAATCCTGTCCTCTTGTTAAAACCTGGGAAAGACAAGCAGACTGCTGAGAGGGAATACCTTGCTGCCTGATGGGTGTTTTGCCTTCTGCCAGCATTAAGGTGTGTAAAGCAGAAGGTGGGGAGGCTGCATTATATCTATCCTGGATTAAAAAAAAAAGATGTCAGTTTGCAGAGCTAAAATTTTTGTCATGTGTCATAACTGTTAAATTTATACAAATTTGTAAGAAAAAGAAAAATAAATACAGTCCATTTCCAGTTACCAAAAAGATATATACCATGTGCTGCTTCCCACCTGGCATATGTTGGCATAGCTCTGTTGAAATGTAACTGCAGTTTTAAACTGTCTGAAAATATCTTGGATGCTAAGGAATGTAATGTTGTACGTTTTCATCAGCTAAAGCAATATACATCAATCATCCTTTGTTACTACTAGAAATGAGGAGGATATTATAATCAAAAAAATTTCTTGCATGGTTTTAGAGTGCTTTTCTGTGTTAATCACATCATTCCTCCAGGGCATACTTTTAGAGCCATCTCCTAAAGTAATGAACATTCTTGTACTGAGTACTAAAAATACTGCACTTTAGGATATATAATTAAGCCGATGCCTCTGGCTTGCTGGCTTTATGAACAGTGAGGGTAATACCACACGGAAGCAAGATCCCACTTGGGTCTCCCCCTGAGAGTTCTTTCTGTGTCCATACAAAACATTCTTTCCCAAACTCAGCACAAATTTGGAAAGACAATAAGCAAACATCTGGGACCTGCATTCTCTTGGACTGATCCCCATACACTTCTTGAGGATGCAGGCTTAATCGCCGAGTGCCTCTAAATTCAGTGTCTTCCCCCATATGCTCAGAAAGATGAACTCTATAATCCCTTAGAAAGGAGTCCTACAGCAGAAAAATGTCCTCAGCACTAGAAGATGTGTCCCCAAAGATTTGGCAATGCACATATGTGAGTGCAGTGTTGGTGAAAACATGATAAATCAGAAGGGAGTTTGCGATAGTTCATGGTTTCAGCTGATTTAAATGGGACTGTCAAGGTCTGAGTGCAGATCACTGGGGTCTCTTCTGTAAACAGACTGACACACAAATTGGTAAGGGAAGGCAGACAAATTCCTACAGTTTGTTCTCTTGGTAACACAAAAGTACTATTTCTGATGATTGGGCAAACTGGTTCCAAGAGCTTTTACATTTCAAGGCTCTTCCATCTGGAGAGCTATTCTCCTCTGCTGAACTTCTCAGTGGATGTGTTAGATCCATTTGGAGTTGTTGTTAGTCTTTTGGTTGGTCTCAGAGGAAGAGAGATTTACCTGGTAGAGTAATTTTTTTCTCTGTGACAAGCAGTATGATGCACAAATATGATCATTCCAAGATTGAAACTTGTTCTGTTTTTCTTAAGTACTTCACTCTGATGATAGGTTTTCTTTAAAGGCCTCCTGAGTTGGGTACTCTGAAGCACCAACATATGTTGGTACAGGTGATGTATTGTATTATCTTGCCTGATAATTGCCTGTGATTCAAAACTTTAAGTGGGTTTAGCCTTAGGTGGTTAAATCTTCAGGAGAGATCGGTGACAGCCTGCTAATGGTAACATGCAGAGATATGAACTCCCATGGTGGTGGGGGGGAAGAACTGGAGCCTGCAGGTCTGACGTTGCTTCACCAGTACATCAGAAGGTCCACGTGCTGTGCTAGGAATGGTTACAGCAAATCCACTCCCTGAAGTGCCCAAGGCAGCGTATAAACTATAGGAATAATTAATAATAATCCTTTCTCCTTTTACTTCTAAACTAGAATTTGGGGTGGTTCCACCAAATACTTGCAGACAGAAACTTCAGGCACTTACTCATACTAAATACTTGACCTTCTATGGGGAGCATTGGCTCCAACTGTAGTTCTCACTCACTCATTCCTAAGTGGTTCTGTGCTCAACAAAGGCTCCCTTGATGTAACTCCTGCTCTCCAGGCATGATGCACGCACAGAAGAATGATATAAAGATTACATAAGGTCATCCTTTTGCTAATTTCTGGCATAATCACAAAAACAGTATAATAAATTGCTGCTGTGTTTGTTTAAATCTATTGTGTTTCTTTTGAGACATGGTAGCTAATCAAGAAACAATGGTAATTATGTGATAGCACACCACTGATATTCCACTGATATACTGGCTGAATTAAACAGCATGTGTAGCTTTAGGATTGGAACTACAAAAACACTAACAAGGGCTTACAGGTAAACCTGGAACAAACCCACAAGGCAGGAGTGATCACAGTGCAACGACTGAGATTTTCCTACTATTGTGGGTAAATGTTCTCATTGCATGTGTTCTTTAGATGAAAGGGTAGAGAGGAGAAAATAGCCTGAATTTTGGTCTTGCGTAAGTATAAATGAGAACTATGAAAGAAGCACAGGAGACACAAGTGTTGTTCAATAGAAGGCTGAATTCAACACTGGATGGTTTGGTAGCTGGACCACTTACAGTTTCCCTGTGGGAAATGTTTTGAAAGAGCAGTCCCAGTGTGATGCCCACGTTCATCATAGATTGCATGACTCTGGGAGCGCTCTGAATTCCAGCTGGCTTCAGAGCCTGAGCCAGGGGCATCCTGCTCTCCTTGCAGGCGCCCTGCGCTTGACCCATATTCAGGCTCCAATGAGCCCTCATGGCAGAGCATTGGAGGTCAACTCGAGGAAAGAGTTGCAGTGGTTTTATCCGCTTGATATCCCCACAGCGACAGATGGGATCATTCACAGGTGCAAGAGAAGTCTACTCTATCCATAGGCATGCAAATGTATCTGGAGGGTACATGCAAGGCTTCTTTTGGGAATGCCAGCTGCGCTATCCTACAGCCGAGCCCAGTGGTATTCATGCATCACCTGCGTGTGACCCAAGCTGATGTTCCCAATAAGCAAAAAGCATCAGAAGCAGACCGATTTTTCTCTTGCCTAGTTTTGTTTTTTAAAGTCAATGAGAGTTAGCCCAGATTAAGAGATACAGAATGTTGCCCTTTGATGCAGTAAATACATTCACTATGAGATGCAGGAGAAAATTGTACTTGGTTCTGTATGAGCATGTCTGCCTGCCTTAATTTATGGTAGATTCTGATTTCTGTTATTATTCTACTACTTTCTGTAAATCCTGAATAAATTCATTAACTTTGCCTACGTTCCCAAATCACAAACAATAATTATTACCTTAAAATGCAAGCTCAAACTTAAGATACATATATCAATAAGAACATTTAGGGAAAGAGAGAGATGGTAGTTTTTACTTGTAAACAGTAGCTTGGTTTTAGTAGAAACCACTGGCCAGGAATTGCCAAACCCTATGAAAATGTAAGGACTAATTTCCTTTTTGATATCTTTGTGGGCTGAATTCCCTGGCTGCTCTGTACAGGCAGGGGGACTGTCAGATTATCACAGCAGAATCTTTGACCTTAAAAACTTCAGGAAAGTGCTGAGGGCATTTGTCTCTCATTAAGGATAATGGGAGTTGAAAGCTTTTAGAACTCTTCAGGATTTGGTCCAAAATTTGTACATCACAGTAGCAGCACAGATGTGCCAACAAGCAAGGCTTACTGAGAAGTACAATTAATGTGAAACGAACTGCTTCCCTCCCCCTCCCTGGCCCCAGGTAGTTCATTGGTTCTGCAAATCCAGCTTCCAGCCCAGTTCAAAAGAGGCTCTGGAAACATGGGTGTATTGATAAAGACAGTAGTAGCACTTTTTTTTTTTTTCTTTGAGAAGGAACCCAAACACTTTGGTAATATTTCTGTTTGGAGAGTTTAGCTTTTTTGGCACAGAAAATTTGTTGCTGGAACACAGCCTACTAGAGACACAAAGTCATTAGCTGCTGGGTTATTACAAAGTTAATGAGGAAAGACTGAAACTGTTAAGTAGAATACTGGAATGTGCATTTAATTTTTTTTTTTTTTAGTGATGCTGGAAACAGACTGATATTTCAAGTTGATCAAAAGGAAAAAAATAACCTCAGCTATGGAGAGAAAAAGACAGCTACAGAAAAGAGAATTTGGGAAAAGACTTTCTCTGGACAGCAGTCTTGTGGTAAGAATGAATATCTACTGAATATATCTTCTGTCATATTTAGTTGTTAATAGACAATATTAATAATTATGTGCATTTTAAAGATGTTTTTCTATTCATCACAACCCTTTGTGATTATTAAGATTCTTCAGGGAAAAAGTACTGGAGTAGTTTTACAGCATCCTTGATAGAAACTTGTCATTATATATAAACATGTCCCTGAATTCACTGGATTTTCCCAAGAAAGGAATCCAGACCAATATAGCACACTTGTGATTAAAGTACTACTCAGCCTCTGTGGGATCAGTCTGTATTCATTCATACTTAGCTTATGAGAGCTGTAGGTTGCTGAGGTCATATAATCAGAAATGTCAAGAATACAAAGGAAAATTTTTTCATTATAGTGAACTTTTAAATTTTTGTGAAACTTCTCTAATATCAACTGAAAGATAAACATTAATGTCAGATGCTGTAAAATAATTGCTTTTGCTATACGTAGGGTTTACATGAATTGGAGATTGCATTTTAATTGATTTTTAGTTAATGTTTTCAAATTATGACTGAGATGAACAAGGAGTTTTTGAGTACTATGGACACATGACTGGAAAATGCTCATGAATGCTGAATAGTTGTGTTCAAGGATAAATATACCCGTCTCAAGTACTCAGCATTATAGTCTGCAACTACTGAAACAAGCAAAGCTAAGAGAGCCAAGGAAAAACATGCCACCTCTTTGACATTGAGGTGATCTCGTCAGGAAAAAGGCTGGGGTTTTTTTGTTTGTTTGTTTGGGTTTTTTTGTTTGTTTGTTTGTTTGTTTTTTGGGGGGGGGTGGAGTTTGGGGTACTCGTATGGCTGAGATTAATGCCAGGAAGTAATGGAAGCAGGTGGGTTTGGCACTGGTAGCCACAAAGGGCTGGATTTAGGTTTTAGGGTTCACTAATGAACACCAGTGTGGCTCCTCACATGAAAGACAAAAATATTAAACTTTGCCCAATTCTTCTCATAAATAACAAGTCAAATGATTCCCAAAAAAATACTTGATTAGAGGGAGGAAAGGACAGCTGCAGGGTAACACAGCACCAGAGAATAAGCAAGCAGAAGGTATCAACAGGCATTTGAAGTCCTCATCCCCAATAGCTCCTTAAGCAGGAATTTCTTATCCCCTGTAACATCCCTTTACACACAGGTAGTAACTGTGGGACCCCAGCCCTGTTGCCTGCAGTGCTGGGTAGCAAGGCCTTATCCACCCCTGTGCTAACCCCATTACCTGAACGGCCCACAGCCCACTCTGGCCAGCCAATCCTGCCTCACCTACATTGCAGTCTGCTGCTGAGATTTTCTCCACCTAAAAGGCTAAAAAGACCTAGAAAATGGAAACTCTTCTGTTTCCTCTCCTTGGTCTGACTTCTGTATTCCCATGATGTAATGTGTTGCCCTAATTGGTGACCACATGTCTCAAGCAAATTTTAAGATGACTAGTCTAGAATTTTACTTGAATCATTATTACAACTATGTAGTTTTCTTCATCTTATGCTAAAACTGTGGTTTGGGCTTTTTTTTTTTTTAAGTAAAAGGCTCACTGACATAGTAAAAGCAGTGAACACATACTGAGGTTTCAGTCTTATCCACTGATGCTCTTCATTCACCTACTGTGCTCGTTATCAGGGCTAGTGGAGTAGTACCACCTTCCCAGGTTTCTGCTCCTTTAAGGACTGTGCTTATCTCCCTTGGCCCTTGGCTACAAGGTCTGCACTCCTCCAGGGTATGTTAGTTGGCCAGTGAAGAAATGTGCAGAGCATGTTTTAAAAAAGGTCTGCCTTTTTTTGTCACTGTTTCTGATGCTGATGAATTACATCCCTTTATTTTGAAAAATAACATCAGTTATAGAGATATAAAAGTAGGAAGAGTAGCAGGTTCTCCCCCTGACTCTAAGCTCTTCTCAGAATCCTTATGAGGAGCTGTCTAAGCTTCTCCTGTTCAGGACATGCAGATCAGGGCTCTGATGGTGAGAGGTAACTGTTTTTAGGTTGTTCATCCTGCAACAAAACTTGCCCTCTCAGCTTGCATGCACTCAGCAGACCACGTCATTCTCTCAGTGCTTTAAAACTGTTTTTAGCTTGTAGGTAGTGAAGGCAGGTTTGGTGTGAACTCACAATTTTATGTAATACACTCAGAGTCAAAAAAAAATCTGGAAGGTTTGGTCTGCTCAGAAGTATGTTTATTCCTAGGGCCAACCTCTATTATAAGTTCTAGGCATGCACACCCCCATAACAGACTTCAGTCTAAATCCTGCACCTAAAATGTACCACTGTGATCCAAACAATCAGCCACGAACTGTCGATATTTATGTGGAGAAAAGAATACTCATAGAAACTGGGTACTGAAAGCCAAGGGAAATACCAGCAGTTGTGAATTTTGCACAAAGCTATTGCTTAGTATGGCAAATCAGTACTGGTTTTCCCTAAATGTTTACACTCATGTGATGGACTAGATTTGGCCTTTACTAAATGTATTAAAATAAACACTTGAATTTCCCTGAGGTGACTGTGTGATCTGCTGTGTGGATGGGAACAAGAAATTAGGTATTTCTGGCTTCCAGTCCGACCTATTGCAAATTTGGATTTGATTTATAGCCAAGATAGTGTTCTATGTTTAATTCTTACCCTTCTGTATCAGTATGCAGGGACTAGAGAGAGACATTTGCTAATGTCACAGGGAGTTCTGTGTAACACTCTCAAAAGTGCTTTGTGTAATAATCAGTGCTAGTGCATATTACAGTGCTCATAAGGATTTAATTGGAGGAGAAACAGAAAATGTGGCTGTATGAGGTGGTGATACTCTCTCCCTGCTCTTCAGCAAGTGGTAAGTAGGGTGGGAGTTACACAGCTGAAATCAGTCTTCAAGCACCGGCTGGCATGAATTAATGTTAATATGTGCCAGCTGAAGGTCTGTGGCTTAATTAACCCACAGTGGTGTGAAAGTATTGAAGGACACATGTGAGGGAAAGAGAGATTTCAATATTTCAATAGTTTGGACATATAAACCCGTCATGTCACCAGCCTGACACACCCAATTTTAAAACAGTGTCTTTTGGTATGGGTGGCACTCACAGGTTGTGCTTGCCTGTCGAGTTTCTCAGTGCACTCATCCATTTGCTGTTCTGGTGTCTTGCAGGTCAGTGTCTATGAAGCTTTATATTGAGTGGAATATCTGTAACTAGATCAGCGTCATTCACACATAATTAGAAACTTTTGAGCACTCTTCATTGTTTTGGAAGAGACATTTTGAGATTCAAATGCCTTCAGTAGCCTGTTAGTAAATCACACCAGATATCTTGTGACAACCAAGCAAAGCAAAGCCCTTTGTATTCCTCTTGTTTTCCCAAATTCCGGTTCTATCATACCTCGTCTTAATTAATGCCTTCATATCATATGATGTCTGTCTTTATTACATTGGATTACCAAATTGTAGTTGAGCACTGTGCTTTAGTCCAGTCCCTTGCTTGTGTAAGTTCTTGTGTCTCTCTTGTCCTTTCTCTTCCCAAAGGTTTTGTGTTTTGACCTCTCAGGCATTCAGGCTTGGACACTTTGCTGGGGAAATCTTGCCTTGATTTGCTCAAATGCAGCTTGTCCTTCCAGCATTATTATATCTCAGAAAGAATTACAATTTCTATGTGTATAAAGAAAACATGTTTCTACTTTTGTACCGTGAGATACAAATAGGCGTTTCTGATAACATTCCTCACCCTGCCCATCTGTGCTGCTTTTCCCATCTGCATCAGATTGTAATCTTCTTCTGGAATGCTTTTTTCCATGATTTAATCTACAAGTATTGCATAGTGATGTTTAAAAAAAATAAATTCCTCTTCCTGCCTCATCTCAGACTCTCAATATATAGGCCACAATGGTATTATATGGAAGAGATAAAAAGAAAGAATTGTTTCTGAAGAAAAGACATGACTTTCAACCCCTTAGAGTATGGATCTGGGTCTTCAAAATACGACAATGATTTTCATCAGACAGTTTTGTACTCAGGCCTGCCCCATCAAACAATGAGTTTCAGGCTTTAGACAAGGAGAATCCATGTTAGAGACATTCTTCAAAAAGTGAGAAATTTCATAGGCATTAAAACATTCTTCCTTGCACCACAGACACAGGAACTACTTTTTTTTATCACCTCAGGTAAAGGAGAAGAGTTCAGTGTTGTTTCTTATACTACTCTGCCTCTTGCCAGCTGACGTCTTGGAGGGATAAGGTTTACGAATAAGGCAAATAAGATTTTTTAAAATCAAAAAATATAGATGCACAAATACATTCATAAAATGTGCTTCACAGAGGGCATTTTTTTTTTTTAGGCAGTAATGATGGACCTCATGAATTAATACTTTACAAGAAATTAGTAAATTGAAACTGTATTTTAACAAAATCCAGAATCTTTCCACTATTAAGAAAAGACAGAGAATGCAGCAGAGGAATTAATAGTACTGTGTGCTGTGCTATCAATAGTATAGTACTGACTGACCAGGTCAAAGGGCCATCTTGCTATTTGCTTCAAGGAAATTAGATCCATATCAGCTTTCAGTCATAATATCACAGGTGGTATTCCAGAAATTTCTGGTATAGCCAACGGCTGTTATTGCTCTGTCATCTTCCAATATTGGCAACATGTTGGAGATTTATTATACACCCATTCATTTGCATTTGCAGACAAAGCAGGTAAGCCTGCAGTGATCTTAATGTTTCATAGCTTGGATTCAGGTGAAACAGCCACAAAATATTAATTTTATAGCTATTCTTACAAGTAATCCTACGAGATCAGTTACAGAAAATAATATCTTTGTAATTTCTACCAGGTATGTAAAAAACAAAACATACCACTGAAGAAGGAGACACTTTTTACAGTTTCAATATAATTTTATACTACCTTACCATGCTATTGTATTTTGGGTTTATACAGTTTTCTTCTGCTAATTGATTACAATCCAAACAGCACAACTCTGAAAACCAAACTGATTTGAGATAGGAGGACTAAAGGTGGTCTCTGGAACTTTTTTGGTTCTAAATAGGAGATCTTCATTCCATCATGTTGTTCTGACATTAATAAAGGTATTTGATCATATATGTAGTCATAAGATGAAAAGATAGACAATAATTGAAGAACAAGGTGGAACACTGTCCTGCTGGATTGCTATGTAAAAAGTGAGACCAAAGCCATTGTTGTTATTGCCGCACTACTTCTGTTTAGCATGACAGTAAACTGCAAAATTCATAATATTGTTGACATGTATTTATTTGGAATACATTGCTTAGCTGTCACATACCTCCATGTCAGATTGTTTTCTGCTTTTTCTGCTAAAAGAGAAAGAGTTCTTTCTGACGAACATTTTGCTTATTGTGTGTCTTAAGTCCTCAATTCCTTTGGGTTTAGTTAAAAAGAGCAGCTTTATAAAGTGAAACAGTGTGAACATTTCATGGTTTTAATTTTTTTCATGTTAAATCTTTCATTTCAGCATATTTAGTTGAAAATAACTAGTGAATGAAAGTAGGTAAATACAGGATGGAAATGGATTTTTCTGTGTTCTTTTTTTTTGCGTGTGCTTCAGACCGGAATATAAGAAGGCAACTAATATGAAAATTTGTAGAAAAATAAAAAATATACTTCTATAGCATTTAAGCACATGCTCTCTTAATATGGGTAAATTGAAGACATTTTTGATGTGAGAAGATTGCTGATATTTGCAATTTATTATTCAGTATGTGAGGGAGGCAGCTTAGACAGGGAATGCTATTAAAAGGCTAATGAAAGGATTAGTTGTATTTCAGATTTTCCCTACAGAAGTTCTTCACTAAAAAAAAAAACCTGGAACCCCTCCCCTAACCCCTCCAAATAGACCCCAAGCCAAGCTTTTAAGTAATTTGTGTGGGAAGAAGAGAGTGTTAGAACATATCACTGCCACCAGGGCTGCATTGGCTACTCTATTCACTGAGGTGCTCCTTGAAAATAATAAAAGCCCTATCCTTTGCCTGATTCAAACTGTCCAGTTGCCTCCCAGGCCCTTTTGATCAGGAAAAAGTCAATGTTTCAAGCTGTGCTCTTTATTTATGTGAATAATTCCCAGCCTGACTGCACACATGGTTGGCCCTTGCAGCTGTGGTGGCATTTAGCTGGGGAGATTTGAGAGCAGAATATCTTTTTGAAGCAGCCAGCATTTATCAAAGCAAAAGTTTTTGTTTTATTTAAAATGAGGCTTTTTCTTCTGAAAGCTGGGGTAAAGTGCTTTGCTGGTGGCTCGTGAACTGTGCCCCGCTGCTTTCTTTCTGGTCACACGCTCCTGTGGGGCTCTCTAGGATGAGCTTTAATGGCACCACTTTGTTGTAGTAAGGGTAGAGTGTAATGTGATGAATTGTGCTGGGGCATGGGAGTAATGCCTTCATCAGCCTGTGCTTCCACTGGTGTCATGGGCAAAAAAACTGAGCTGAATTGGAGGATGTTGAGAAGTGCGCTTGTGTTATCTGGGGCTGGGAGCCAGGTGTTTGAGGCTTAAGTCTGACATCTGTCGCCTCTAATCAATTTCTAACTCAGTTTAATAAATTGCTAATTCAATTTTCTCATTAATAAAATTCTGATTCGGTTTTCTCATCAATAAATTGGACATTGTAATAATTTCTCTACCTCATAAGTATTCTAGGAGCGGTCTGTTATTAGCATGAGTCTGTGGCTTGCTTTGATATCTTCAGATGAAAGATGTCACAGTGAATGTGATGTTACAGAAAAGCTGTGAAAAGTGCTGCACCAGCAAGGCCGAAGGGGAACCCTTCAAATTGGGAATTAAATTCAGTGAAGGGAATAGCCCTGATTTTTTTTCCTAGATGACTGCACCATTTCACAGTGTGTCTTACATCACTGTGTAACATAATATAACCCAGCATTTTGAAATAAAAGATGACATTAAAAATATTGCCTCATCAGGTGTCTGCTAATATTCTAACTCTTGTAGCCTGGTAATTCTTTCCACCTAAAAACTGCTGCCATATTCCCTATGAATCTGCAAGTATTTTTCAATCCTCTTAAAACTTAGATTTTTATTTATGTGTTAATTTATAATTTAGAATTTTATTCATCTGGATACACCGTCAATAAGAAAACCTGTGCTGCAAAAGCATGGTGCAGCATTGGAAAAGACACACAGGATGTGAGTCTCAAACAAACAGTTTTCAGTGTTTTGCAGAGGCAAGATAAAACATTCATAACATCCAGTGCATACAGCGGGAATGTAAGCCAAGGAAAATGGTTTGATAAGCGGGGAATTTTGAGGTAGAAGACAGAATGCAGGAAAGAACACCAGTGAAGTGCAGGTTGTGTTATTAATTCAATAGGTTAAGGTTTTGAAAATTCATACGGAAAACCCTAAGTTAAGGAATTGACACAAGGACTGAGTAAACTGAATTCTAAGAAAAGTCAGGTTGGAAGGGACCTTAAAGATCACCTAATTGCAACCCCATTCATATTTCTCATGACAAAGTTAGCATCATGCTGTTCTGCTAATCTGACAGTAAGGACGTCTATTCCAATGAAGTGCTATCAACTGTCTATAAAATAGACACTCCTGAAATCTGCTTGAAACCTTTTAGAAAAAGAAAACCCCTGTGTGGGTAGAGTGTGTAAAAACCATCTAAACAGAAGAAGAGATTTTCTTGTGCACACCCAGTGCCTTTAACACCAGGACTTTGAGGAAATGGAGCTATCTATATACGTAGTGCCAAGCGCACAAACTTGTCTGCATTTGCATTTTCAATGAAATGAAAGTTGAGTCAAGAGCTCTGGTGTGTTAGACACAGGAAAACACAGAAGGAAAGAACCATCTGAATGGGTCAGTTTACAGCAGAAGCTGGGGAGAGGTGAGAAGAAAAGAGAAACCACTGGTATGGGACAGCAGTGATTTTAGCATATCCCTAATGCTAACAATGTGGGAAACTGTGGTCTGAATGGATTTAAGGGTATCATTTGCCAGCACAGCAGTACTTCTAGGGTACTGGAAGTATAATCTGCATCAGCTTGGATAAAGAGCATAAAGTCATTAGTTTCACAAAGAAAGACAGATGATGGCACTTCCATTTAGCAATGGTGATGACTGGTTTGGATTTCATTTGTGGAAAAGAGATTCAAAAATAAAGAAGTGTGTAAAGCAGTGGACATTCTGGTGAGCAGTTCAGTTACTCTAAGTCCCATTTTTGAACTCTGAAGCAGCCTGGCATCATAACTAAAAAATACAGGTGTTGCAAGTTCAAAAGGACTCTGTGAACCCAGGGAGTTATGTTAGAAGAAATGAGTGCAGGGTCTAATGTAAAGAAATGGCTCCATTAGGTGCCAGTGCCATGGAAAGAACTGAAATTTGTGCTTGAAGTGGTACAGGTAATGACCTACTGCTTTGATTAAAGCTTATACCAATAGAAATCAGTGAGCCTTTTCAGAACTGGAGATGTGGATAAACAGTGAGCAGTAGGAAGGTGCTTGAAGAGAGACTAAAATTAAAAAGCTTGTACTCAAAACTGAAACCAAGGAAATAGTGCATGGAGCATGTTGTTCCCGAACAGTTTGAATAATATTCCTGCTGGAAGATACCTCAATGGTTTTTTGTTTATTGATCAAAAGCACTGACAGCAACACAGGCAGAAGTGTACTCCAAGAGAGGAATTGTTTACCATTTGTTGCTGAACATCAGAAGTCACATCAATAGGTAGATATGGTGACGGCTGAAACAGAACCCACATCCCTAGAGACCGTGCTTTGACAAACTGCTGGCTTTTGCTTTCTCATGTCTTTGGCACATAAACCTAAAGTGACAAATATGGACTTGAAGGTTAAAATAAAAGCTTTAAGAGAAATTTTTGTAGTTGATCTTCCCTTGTTCATTGTCACAGAACTGGGTGCAAAAGTGAAGGAAAAGTAAGAAGTGCAGAGAACAGAAAAGATGGTTTTACTCATGCCTGCAAATTAGCTGCCAGATGGACCAGGAAAAAAACAGAGGGCAATGATATTCTGTGGCCTTTTAAAAAGCTGAGAAATTGGTCTATGTTGCTACAGAATCTCAACAATTTCACTGACATACTTTTAATGTGAAAATATTAAATCCTCAACAATTTCTAAGAAGCTTTTAAAGGCACTGATTTGTCTGCAGAGGAGGAACTAAAAATGAAAATGAAGGAAAAAGCAAGAGACAAATGTCTGCATGCATTCTGAGAGTTATTCAGGAAGGAAATTTCAACCTAGTACAATACAAAATTTGGGTGTATCGAGAAGAAATGGTGTCAAGTGTTCAACTCGACAAAATTCAGAGGCTGAACTGTGAGAAGTTTGAGGTAATTTACATTTAGATAGAAAAGTTTGGAAGAAAACAGTCATAATTTCGCATCAGTACAGAGGATACAGTGTGCTGAGACTTGGTTTTCTTAAATATTATTCAATTTGGGACATATTAAGGAGAAATTTTGCTGTGGAACTATTTGACTGATAGTAGATCTGTATTTTGGATGGAACTCCATGTCTTGATTTGGAGGAGTTTTGATGATTTGCAGTGTGCATGCCAGGCTCTGCTCCCCAGGGCCTTTGTGAGAAGCTGGCAGGTGCCTGCCATTTGGTCCACAGCCAGCTCAGCAGCCTCCTGCCTTCTTCCCCAAAGATGCCAGCAAGGATCAGGCTGTAAGCAGTGGAAGAGAGCTCAAGAGGTGCGATACTGCTCCTGGCCATGATCTTGGGCTGCGCTCTCCCTCTTCCCTTCCCCTTCCCCATCAATTACAAAGTGTAGCTGTGACAGATGTAAGTCCAGCCCCAGAAGAGGAAAGGTCATGGAAAGCTTTGGATTTAATGTGAGTGTGCACACACGCTGTGTGTGCCACACGATTATGTGCCTCGCTGTGATATGAAGACTGTGTATCATCAGACTAGCCAGGGATAAGCGCTCACCAAGGGAAATGGATATACCAGGGACCCTTATCTAGGTCTGGTAAGCTACCAAATGCAGCAGTATAATTGGAGGCTTTGCCTGCCCAGATGTTAAGAGCAGAAGGCTGCCTGTAACAAGAGATCTGAAGAGATTTGGGTTAACTAAATACGGATTTTATTGACAAACCTTTTAAAATGCTTTGTGCCTTCAGCAATTAAACATAACACTGAGAAGCACAAGTCTCCTCTGTCTCTCCCAGTTACCTGATTCCACTTGAAGACAATCCTGGGGAGAAGAGACAGAGAAATTATGCCCTGTGTTGTTATAATTCCTTTACCCTGCAAGACCAAGAATGGGTAGTGAATACCTCATGCTAAGTCAGTCATGGCATCTTCTCAAATGTCCTAATATGAAAATTATTGCATCCTAGAAGAATCTACATTCCTCTAACAGACTTCTGTGCATGTCAGTGTATAAAGGGGAAAAATAAAGTTTGCAAAAAATATGTAGGGTTTTCCAGATAGATTTATTTTACAAATAGGCACAGTCAGCTTTCCCCAGTGATCTTGAGTTTTGCTAATTTTGTCCACTTACTGATAGTGAATGTGAGATAGCCTCAAATCAAAGCTACAGCTTTGAACTCTCTGCAAACCAGTATTTTCAGCCTGCGTTAAAAATCTGGAGATTTTTATATTTGTTTTAGTTCCAGATGGAAAATCCTGGTTTTGTTCTAAAAATGTAGAACAAAATTTTCCAAAACAAACAACTTTTGTCCCCCTGGCTCATTTAATTCTACGGCTATCACAGATAATGTATACTGTTTTGTTTCACAGGTTTACAATTTTGATCTTTAGATAAAATATGTCTTCCTGAAAATTTCAGTTAAATCACTTTATGTTTTGCCTTTATGGAATAAATGTTTCCTCATTAAAAGTCAAGCTGCCAAAGAACTGGCTAAATATTTCATGTGGAAAATATTCTTCTTCATGCTGTCGACAGAGCTATGCAAAGCTCTTCTGTGTAAATGCATCTTTTGCTGTGCACTCCTGGAGGCAGGGACACTTGAGGGTAGGTACACCAATTCCAGACGTTTTTCTGTTCTAGGGAGTCTGTAAGTGCTTGTTGAGCTCTAATTGCTGTGAATGGCTCTGCCAGCAGCTCGTTCCTGCTTCTGTTCCTGTACCTCTGAGCTTTCCTGCGTGCTTTGGCTTTTAGGGCCTTGTGTGACCCAGATAGGAAATGAGCTGGGATCATTGCAAAGCATTTAAAATAATTGGGTATCAACAGCTGGCTTTATGGAAAGCTAACAGTGTGAATCCAGAGAGTTTTTATGATTTCAATGGGTATTTTTCTAGTATATAAGGCAGGTCCAAGTAATTTTGGCTGGGAAACAATTTCCCAACTTATTTCTGTAATGATACCTCAGAGTTTTTCATTATAGTAAAAATCTCTTGTAGGTCTGAAGGGAAAAATTACCTCCACTGTTTCCAGACACCCAATATGTTTTCTCTGTGCTTGAATTTATGAGTTTTGGCAAAGATAACTCATGATATGATCATGTTTCAGAGTAGTCGTTTCTTGCACTGAATCCCAAACAAACGTGTAACTGTTCAGAAGGCTCCAATGTGTCTTTGGCAATGTACAAATATGGGAGATTGCTCTCCAAAATCTTACCAATCTGTTTTTGTCTTCAGTGTATTATTTACTGCACAGCATATTGAAAGAGTTTTTTTGAAATACAATTTACTTCCTAACTTCTTTCGAAGTTTTTGTGTCATAAATTGCAGTCTTTGTCAAAAAGAGCAATATTTGACTCTTGATGACAATTCTGGTTTTGTATTACTTTGTAAGTAGATTGAAATATGCATGTTTATTAAAGAGCTTTCCTGGAAGACAAGTGGTTGAATCAAATGACTTTGCAGAGTGTAAAGCAGAATTCCTCTCAGATTGAACAATTACACTGGGACAGAACAGGTATTACCATTCCGAGAAATTTGTTTCATTATTTTGACGCTTTTTGCCAACTAAACTGATTTTTTTTTTACTTAGAAATGTTGAAAATACTTCCTTTTAAACTGAATTTTCTTTTCTCCCATCTTTGCTGCAATGCTTTCAGAGCCATGATTTTTATTCTTTGCATTCCCTTGCTGCCCAGTTCCCCATGTGGAGCAGCAGGTTACACAGCTCTCATCCTCTGAAGTGCTGTCTCTGGGGGAGAAGTAACCTTAGGCTCTAACTGGTGCATGGGATGGAGGAGGTGGAGGCACTCAGCAGGTGAACTATAGTGCTCTCTGCGGCCTTAAACACACCAGGCTTGAGAATACAAACAAGAAGCTTCTGACTCATACTAAGAAGGGCTATGTGGGGATGTGTGTGTGCATTAGATTCATGTAAACTGTCCCCAGAAATCAAACATATCCTAAAGGAAATTTGTTTTATAAGAATTATATTATGATTTTCCTTGAAAAATCTTGATTTTTCTTGCGGAAACCGCAGTCTCCTCTGGAGTAGTCTATGGAAAGTTCCTACACAAAAACTGAGCTAATCTCCTCTGTTTATTCTCTAGATATTCTCACTCAAATATTTTTTAGTTACCAACTAGCATTTCATGCCAGCTCTTCCTGCTGTTACTGAAGGTTGGATAGGAGTTTTCTCTCATGTTGTGTCTTTGTAAATTGGATCATCTTGTGATACTGAACCATGTTGGTTGTCACTGGCTAAGCAGCAGGTTCCTCCTAACCCTCTTCCATGTGTGGTTCTGTTTGATGGGATTCTTATATACTTTCCAACCACCTTGTAATCTCAGTTTCATCTGCAACTTCAAGCTTTCCTTTGAATACCACATCAACTGCGTTGTCAAAGCTTTTTTATTTTTTTATTTCATCTGTGTAGGAATTCAGCAAAAGCTCAGGTCTTGCTGTCTCAGCAGGACACAGAGAGTTTGATTTATGTCTGGATAACAGCACAAGTTGAATTATTGCGGTAGCTGGCTCACAGCCTCCCAGATGGGCTTCTACACAGTATTCTGAAGTTTGTGCAAAATTCACTGTATGTGCTAAAGGACATACAATTAAATGTGCCTGGAAACCAGCACACCACACCAACACAAGGCAAGGAATTATTTTTTAATATGGAATTGTTTAAATCTAAAAAATTTTAAATATGCTCCCTCCCCATGTGCCTGTGTCCTATGTTTTTATGACATAGGAATGAATTTAATGAGTATAACACACATCACTGAAGAGGTCTGTCTCACCTTTGCTCACTTACTGTCCTTGAGAGACTTGGTCACTGCTGGTGTCATTTTGTTGTTTCCTTCTGGTGTTTACCTCTGATTCCTTTCAGAGTCAGTCCCAAGTGACCTGGGAATCTCCTTCAGTGAAGGCTATGTGTTTCAAAGGAATTAGGTTTTTGTGCATTCACCAGTTTTATGCTTACTGCTTAGCAATTAAATTAATCCTTTTGATTTATAATTGCTTAGTTCTGCTGATTGTGAATTGACTAATGACTGCAGATGCATTGCTTTGGGCATTCCACTTTGGCTACTTTATTTACAGAAATGTTGGAAATCTTGAAACACAGGTCCCATTAAGTGGGATGTTGGAAACTTTCAGACATCTTAAGTCACCAGTTCCTTTGAAAGACTTAACTAGTGTGTCTTCAATTCTCCAGAAATTACATTTACAAAAGTGTGTTTGACAGGGAGTTGCTAGCTGTAGCAATGCAGCCTTACCTACCATATCAGGGTAAAGATTTGTAATTATACACAGATCAAAGTATTCTTCATCTGCCAAAACTTTGCTAATGCAGATTTGACAATTAAAACTACTTTATTATCTATATAGAATAGTTTATATGGCACCAAAATTACAGCATCTATTCTTTTGAGTACAGAATTAACTTTCTGAAATGAGCAATTATATTATGTAATTCATTTTTACATCAAGATTAATTAAAAAATAAATCCTTTAAGTATTTCAGGACCGTGAGATAATTTAAAAAATTATTTTAATAGTGGAATTTAAACTTTAAAAAAAGTCAGGCTTGCATTTAATAAAGTAAGTACATTTATTTTTTTTCCCCACACTGTTTTTAATAGCTAGAAGTTTCTTCTTCATTAGAGATTCTTTTTTCTTCCAAGAGAAAAATACATACTCTGTGTTCTTCCATTTGCATAAAGCAGAGGGCACAGGTGCTTTTTTCTTGAAAAATGCCCTACTCAGACTAATTATTACACCCTGTTGGGATGGGACAAGACTGGAAAGATGCCTGTTGTTTATGCATGAGCACTGGGACTCCACTACCTGCAGAGGATGAACAAGGCAGAAAGTCAGTTGCAGAACTTCTGGAGTTGTTTAAGGGCAGACTGAGTTAAGGCATAATGTGTATCATGTTGGTCACTCTTACATGTAACACCAGGCCTTTCTAAGGAGAATACTGTGACTGACTTCTCTGCTGCTATTGACTCTAGGTGTTGCTGATACTGGGTCAAGGATGGTGTTACTCACAACTCCATACTGCTGACTGGGACCAATTCTGGGCCAGGAAGTCCAACACAGTCTGCAGCTTTCTTACCCACCACGTCCCCAGCTATAGCCAAGCGGTTTTCACTACCAGAGATAACCTCTGTGCCTGTGAACTTTATACCTTAATATGCATATCTTAAATCTCTGACTCTAAATTTCTAGCGCTCCTTTTCCAGATATTTAAGATATCCTTAAAATGCTTTTGCCTGTAGCCTTCTGCTGATAGTGCCAACTCTACTTTTAGCCCTTTTGCATTGGCAGTTTGATTACGTAGTTCTGTGGCTGTGTGCAGACGTGCTCTCAGGTCAGCCCTCCCACGGAAAGATCAGTCAGTGTGGGCTCTACAGGAGGGACTGAGATGAGGGGCCCTATAAGGTGGTGCTGGGTCAATGTACTGATTTGAACGTGCTTCTTGCACTTAACTCGGTGAGGAAAATTTGAGGCTCCTACCTGTGAGCCTCAACTTATCTTATAGGGATACATGAATTATTAACGACCATAAATGTTTCCAGTCCCTCCTTGAAACTGACCTCCTGCATTTATTTTCGTGATGGTCTGTAGTCTGGAGGTGTTAAGTGTAATCAGCTGAGGGTAATGGTGTTGTTTAGTGGGCTTTTAGTCAGGTGTGTTCATCGGGCTTTACATGTGCTCACAGACACCCAAGAGAAGCAAGTAAGACACTGTGAGATAAAGAGTCACTAAGAATTAAAACTGTGTTGACCCAAATCCTAGGATCCAAATGTTTCTTAATATGTTTAGCTTAGGGCCTGTCTCAGATAAGAGAGGCAATAACTAAGCAAATGTATTGTCCCCCTGTGGAATTCAGGAGGTTTCTGAGGTAAATACCATGGATGAACTTTTAATAGTGTTCAATAATTTCCTGACCTTGGCTAATGGCAGTAACTGTAATCGGATCTCTTGCTGCAGGGTATGACAGGGTCTCCTGGAAAGTTGGGAGTTTGTCCTTTTCTGGTACTTACCTTTTACTAAGATCTTAGTAGTGCAGTTGGCAGTTGGTTTGGTCTGTGCCTTGTCAAGTGTTTTCCTATGGAATTAAAAGAGAACAAAAAATTCCAGAGGTAGAATTCAATGCTTTAAATATATGAAATAAAACCAAGTTTAGTATTACAACCAATATAAATTTCTTTTCCTCAAATGAAGAATTTAGGGCCTATTTTGGGAAGTGTCTCAAAGCATAGAATTTTGGAGATGGAGGTTGCCAATTTCAAACCAGAGATGTACCTTATTTAAAAGTAGCAGGAAAAAAAATCCAATTTTGTTGCAAATAAGTAAAGGGAAACCATGTAACTCTTGTTTACTTTGTTTTGACTGCAAGTTTGTAATTTCAGGACTGGAGACTGATAGGTATTTTTATCATTGCCTGTCATGCTCATTAAAATACAAAGCACACCACTTGGGCTTTGAACTTGCTCTTATTTGCATTCATATACAAACATATGTAAAATGCTATGAAATTATCAATCCCTACAGGCAAATTAGGGAAAATATAAATATAAATATATGTTTAGACTCAAGCCTGGAGGCAGCACACAGATGTTTGAGGAACGGTGTGCTGGTGAGTTCCTTCAGTCTGCCATCACAGTGGAGATAGGGGATGGAGATCCACCAACGGAGACAGCAACAGCACAAGGGTTAGTGGTGTGTTAGAAACCACGTAAGTGCCTGAGAATGGTCATGTAGGAATGAGGGATCCTTCCCTGCCCAAAAAAGGTGGGATCAATAGCCCAGCTGAATTGCATCTACACAATGCACACAGCATAGGCAACAATCACAAGGCGATGGAAGCCACTGTTCAGCAACAGTGTTGCCAGCAGGACTGGGGCAATGACTGTCCCCCTGTACTCAGCACTGGTGAAGCCACACCTTGAATCCTGTATTCACTTTTGGGCTGCTCACTACAAGAAAGACATCGAGGTCTTGGGTTGTTTCCAGGGAAGGGCAATGGAGCTGGTGAAGGGACTAGAGCACAAGACCCTGAAAGAGTTATCAAGCATGGGAGCAGACTGGCCAGGGCAGGGATGGCATCAGCATCCCTGGAGGGATTTAAAGGACATGTAGATAAGGCACTTGGGGACATGGTGGACTTGGCAGTGCTGGGTTAATGGTTGGACGTGGTGATCTTAGAAGTCTTTTCTAACCTAAAGGATTCTATGATACAGTATATATGTTTGAAATCACTTTCGTGTGATCTTGGAGCATCAGAAGCAATTGTGAGATGACTTGCAACCTGAGCCAGTTCTTGTCTATTTGAAAAGCAGGCTAAATTATACAGTAAGTTAAGACAAGGAAAAGGCACCAAGGGCCATAAAGTTTAATTCTAACCAACACACTCCCTGCCTTGTTAATCTGCATATTACAGAAGAACTTTTCTGTCAACCTCCTTTTCAAAACTGAGCTTTCAGCTTGACGCTTCAAATTGAAGAAGAGACAAAGCCTGATTTTACCCCCGTATGCTTCAGAGTAAATCAAGCATCATTTTAAGGAAGTCAGTGAACCAAGCTCTTATGTGATACAAATTGGCACTGACGATAATAAAGCTATTTCAGTTAGTGTAAGCTAGAAGTACTAAGATAGAATCAGCTGCAATTAAGAGCCTGACAGTCAAGTAAGTGTGACTAAAATCAGGTCAACAGACTAGAAACCTGAAATATTTCCTTTTGCTAGAGCTGCTTAAGGACAGCTTTGAGGCAGTTCTATGAAGGGAAAGGTGGTGACATTTCTACAGATCGATGCTGGTCTGAGTGAAGGCAGGATCCTGGCCCTGTAGCTCTGTGAAATTGCTTTGTTCCGTCAGTGGAAATCTCATCATCATGCTCTTGTCTCTGGTTTTCATGGAGCTCCATCAGAGAAAGAAGTGTCAATAGCTTACGCACTTAAGACTCTTTTCAGTGTTTGGAACAGATTGCTCGGTTTGTACAGCAACTTCAGAAATCAAGTGCTCAGTGTAAGTATCCTTCCAATCATCCTAGGGATTCAGTCTGGGTTCAGATGTCTTATAATCTGTCGGTATTACAAGTCCTCTCCTGTATCAGTCAACTGAGAGCATGAATATTTTCAACCCTTGGCTATACAGTCCTTGAAACAACTCATGGTGTTTTATCTAAACATCCCTTGCTCAGTCTGTGAGGTAGGAGTCCAGAGGATGAGTGTCACACAAGAATGTAAAATGTGTTACATTAAATTTCCTTTTCCTTCAGGGAAAACTGATAAAGAAATTTATTAATTTCCCATTTTCAATGTCCTTAGCAACAGTAATGATTAGAAAGATTTATTTAATTAAAACTGAAGAGATTCTCTACAGTTTATTGGAGGAGAGCATTTCTTTCTCATGGAGGGCATATGATTTTCAAAGATCAAAATTTTTTGTCACTCGTTATAGGAAATGAGTTCAAATAAAATCCAGCTTTTTTCCATGAGTAGCAGAAACTGGGCTTGGACATCCCTCAGTATCTCTGTTACATGCTAGCTTGGCATGGGAGAAAATAAGTGTTAAGATTAATGGTGCTGAGTGTGTTACAGTATGTTGGGACAGCCAGAAGGAAAAACAACAATAATTATCTAAAGTTTCCGAAGTTCATTTCAATAAGGCTGAAAAATAAAGAAATGATGTGACAATAGCATGGTTAACTTGGACAAGCTGTGTTGAATTGAACAAGTCAAGTAACTGGTGTTGTTTCATTTCTCAGTTGGTGTTAAATATTCCCAGTGTGCACACAAGATGTGGCAGAGACATGTGGTAAGGAAGGCAATTAGTTATGCAGAGGAGATAAGCAGTGAGCTGGTGCTCGTTTTGTATACTTTGGGAATAGCAAGGTAACATAATGCGTGCTGCATTTCCACCTGCAGTGCTTCTCAGAATTCTTCACACTAATTTCTGTGTGTTTAGTCTGAAGATTTCCTTAAGAAACAGATTGATTTACAAGCAGCCTGGATTTTAAACACTGCATTGGAGAGGGAGTTTGCAGAGATTGAAACAACAAGGAACAAGGCAACACTGAATCCACTGAGCACAAACATGCCTCAGTGAATAGCACTCCCTAAGCTTATTTAGCACTGTACACTGCAAAATATGCTAAACAAAGAACAAATTGCTGCTCTAAAGAGCTTGCAGACATAAGAACTTCAATCCAGATGATACAGTGAATAATCTGTGCCAGATAAGCCTTCTAGCTGAAATGTTCAGAAGTCTTTAATTGGAAAGAGCAAGGGGTTGTAAGTGGGAGTTATGTGTATATCATTAGCAAGAGAACAAATGCCTCCAACTTTAACTAATGTTGACTACAATAAATTAAAATAAAAGGAACAAACTGACACTTGATTTGAAGTCTGAGATGAGTGTTAATTTGGGTTTTCTTGACACACCTGGCTTGTTTCATAGTCTCAAGGTTACTTAATTGGACTCTTTGTGCTCTGATTTTTTTATTTTAAGAAATGTCAGGTTATTACATGTTCCAGAACAAAATAATGCAAAAAAAACCCCAAAACAAAAAACCAAACTCTTTTCATGTCAAATTCTGTTAGAAATTGATATTCCGTGACTTCAAATGGAGTTTGATTCACCCTGCCTAAACATTCCCAGCTCAGCCTCTGCTTTTTTTCTGTCCAAGCCTTGCCTTCAGCTCTTCCTTCAAACATGTTGCTGCTGACAGGTACCCTATGCTGTCTCTGAGGTGTGGATTTCTTGGGGGTGATTTGCTGTCATGGAAGTTCAGCCTTTCAAAGCTGCAAAGTTTTGGGAGAGAGCATGTAACTTTTAAGTGCAGGTGATTTTCTAGGAAATGTGTATACAATGTCCATTTACTGATGCTCAGCCTTGATGGGAGGGAGAGGTATGGAAGGATTCAGGACAGGGAAAGTATATTTAAATATGAGCCAAAAGCCAGGACATTACAGTGGCCACTGCAGCATTGCATTAATGCTTTCTTGATTTGTCTCAAGAGCTCATGTGGCAGTGCTGCTTAGGTACCCATTGAAATAAATTTCAAGGAATTTCAGAGGTGAATATAAGGTGGATTATACTCAGTTAAAGTACAAGGATACACCATTCAGAGTTTGCTTTTTCATATTCCAGTCAGGTAAGAAACTTCATTTTCTAGTGGGAAATAGAATTAACTTCTCTAAGACCTCTTGAAATCTCTTGTTCGTTTAAAGTTTGTATTGTCTCTTCCCTGATTTAGTGTTCCCTCAAGCTGAAGTTCCTCTCCAGCTGTGGGGAGGAGAATACAATATTTAGAGAGAGACCTTAGATCAAATATTAACTCCTTATGTCTGGGGAGTTTGCAGGTTGAAATACAACCATATGTAGTACCCAACGTTTCTCATCTCAGTCATTCCCCTCACTGGAGCTGGTCTTATCTTTTCATCATAGAATATATTGTAACAATGGGTGGTTGTGGGTATAATAAATCTCATGGCTGCTTTTTCCATAAGTAATCTGAGCAACTGGACTGTAAATAATGTCAAAACTGTGACCTTTGTCCCTAATCTTACCATTTTGAAAAAGCATTTTGAGGGATGTTTTTAAAAGTTTTCTTTATCCTGTAGCACTGTCAAATTTACAGTTCACTCCTTGCTTCCATAAGCTTTCAAAGCAATAACACTGACAGTTCAAGCAAGCAGAGTTATTCAGTTCTGTGCAGATCCTGGGATACAATGAAATTATGATGTCAGGAAGATTCAAGCCTTGCTTTAGTCAACTGAAAATATTGACAGAAAACAAATAAAATCCAGCTTTTTCTGGTGTACCCAAGCATCTCTTCTCATGCACCCAAGTGTTCTTCTTGGATGTGGGGATGTGAGTCGAGAACATTGTTTTATCAAATACCATTCCTTCTGTAGAATTCCATATCATGCAACTCAAAACACCTTTAATATTTTGGTTTCTTGTGGTTTTCTGTGATGCCCACTGTAGAAAATATTTCAGAGATAAACAAGCAATAAACCTGTCACTGAATGAATTCTGTTTGTTCAAAGAGATAATGATTGTCCTTGCTGCAAAAGCCGTACCTTCAGCTTCACTAAAGATGCAACCGCAGAAAGAGAAATTGCACCCATTTTTCTCTAAGCACTTGTATTTTAAACCTGAGTTTTTGACAAGCACACGTAACAGTACAAAATTCAGAATATTTTTTTCTGTAACGATAAGGTAAATAAGTAAATGAGCATAGCTTAAAATTTGGATTTTTTTTCATCTAATTTATTTAAAGTATTCATTTTACATATCAATGTTTTACAGCTGAAACTATGGAATACTTGATGGATATTAGTCTTTGGATTCAACATGCCTATAATTAAATCAGAATTGATGACCTTAAGGAAAACTTTTGCCATGTTGTCAATAGGAGCCAGGGGAGGACAAAATGATTAAAATTGTGTCTAAATCCATCCAGTACAGACAATGATGCTTACCTGCCTGTAATTCCACTACAGTGTGAGAAGATGTATTGTATTGCAAATTGTTTTCTTTAAAGTACAAAAAATATAAGTTAAGTGGGGGTTATTTGGAGGGTGAGCTTTGTTCTAAGGTGCACAAGTGGGATAGGACTGGAGTTTTTTAACTCTTGAACAGTTTTGCAAGTGGGGGAAACCACAGAGATGACAGGTTGGCATGAGACCCAGTGACCAAAGCAGACAATTACATGGGCTCCTCCCCTGGCACGCTCAACATGAGTTTAGGTGTGTAACAGTTTCATTTAGTCAATGGACATGTGCTTATAGCTTCATGTGTGAAAGCAATCAGGGAAGGAAAACAAAGTATCCAGCATCTGTGTGGGGCTTTTCAAGCAGCAGACAAATGGCTAATAAACCACTGACCCAAACCACTTGCTGCCAAATGGGCACACACAGAGTGCACCCAGCACAGCCCAGTAGGGAGAGGGGGAAGCCACCTTTGTAAAGCTGCAGTGTTTCCACACACATAAAGAAGGAAGTAACTGCAGTAATTTAAATATCACTAAGCTACAATTTTAGAGATGAGTACAAGCCTATAAGTTACACATTTGATATGGTGGAATGTATCACTTGGTCAAATTAGGAGGCCTGGGGCATGACCAGTTATCATCAAGGCCTCTCTGAAAAGAAATGAAATTAGGTTTTCACAGGAATCCCTAGAAAAAGTAGGATTGCCAAAGGAACAACCACTATCATCACTGGCTACTGCAGGAGGATGGTGGTTGTGGGATGCCTTGGTCCAGGTCAGGACATGGGTTTTGGAGGATTTTGCTGCCCTTGCAGAAGAGGAAAGGTCAGAGCTGGGGAATGGCCTTATCTTCTCGTGGATGTCCTTGCAGTAGCTCTGGGACACACAGGGTGTTTGGGGAATGGACTCCCCTACTTGTCCTGTAGCCAGAAAATGTCCCCAGAGCCTGGATGCAGTGAAGTGATTCATAAGAAAACCCCAAGTGGGAACTAGGAAAGTTCTGCAAGAGAGGTCTCGATATTTGGGGTAGCATCTGTTGCAGTGGGCTATTGTTCATTTGCTTAAAATGCAGACAAAGCACAGCTCATGGTGAACCTTCTCATATGATAAATTGTGTTCTGGATTTTTTGGCATAGGCCCTTCTGTCTGTGTACTTTGTTGAAGGAAGGAGATAAAGCTGCAGGTTTTGCTCTGATTGACCTGCTGTAAATTTGATACTATTAGTGTTTTCTTGTTTTTCATTTACTCATGCGTCATTGTTTTATCCCTATGAAATAAGGATAAATATATTCTCTATGAATAAGGATAAAAGTAATCTTAGAAATGAGTTTTATATATTATTTTTCTACAATGATGTTTTTCTGGTATTTGAGATACGAAAACCTTGCCAGACCTATTTTCAGATCACTTTCCTCCATTTTATTTCCCTTCCCTACTGATGTTTCTAGGCCATACAGAACTGGAAAATGGCAGTAGGAAAAGGCAGTGTGGGCTATATCCCCAGCAGTGCAGCAATATCAAAATATTTTTCTCTTTCTATAATTGAATAAAAAACAGTTTACTTTTTGTTCATGACAAACAGGCCAAGTGTACTACCCTGGAAAGCAGACAGCTTTTGGGTCTAGCCTCAGAACTCTGTGTTTGATCAACATTCCCCTTGGAGCTGCATTTTCTGTTAGACCTGAAAACAACTTTAAATTCAAGTGCAACTTTCAGGCAACTTTCCTGCATATTGTATCAGTCCCAAATTCCCAAACGCTGCCAGGAATTAGAGTAATTCAGAATATAGAACTGAATAGGTAGGGCAGCTGGTCTTTGTCTCTTCACAAGGGTAACCCAGATTTCACATTTGCAAACAGATACTTCAAGTCATATTAGAGATTTCTAACAGCTCTAGTCAGACCTTGTAGCTCTATCAAAGCTGCTTATATGATTGTGGCCATCTGTGAATTGCTAACAGTTTTTTGGGCTCATGGCATATGTTTGTGCAAACATAAATAAAATAGAGCATGGAAAAGTGTGTATTAGAAGGGTGATGACGAAGGGGATTGGCTCATGTCCTTGGTGAAGGCTCCACAACTGCGCCATAGCTGAGGGCTTTAGGGCAATGGCTCTATGCTTGTAGATACAGCCTGGAAGAGTTGATGTATGAGCAGATAAATGAATATTAAGGCTTATAAGCAAATTCTTCTAATTTTAAAAGTTTAACAGTACAGAGTTAACCTAGCTTTTGCTGTCTTGAATGGAGCAGCCCGCAGGTAACCTTACTCTCCTTTTAACCTTACAGCTACCTCAGTGGTCTCAAGAGTTGCTTCAGCAGGCAGAATCCAGCATCTCTTATTAGTTCCCTCCACTGACTGAATTAATGAACGAAATTCTGTGGCCTTCATTATTCATGAGGTTAGGCTTGAAGATAATGATGGTCCTGCTGCCCATGAAATCCGGTACTTCTGCAGTTCTAGAGGGTTAAGGATCAGGTACTGAATTTTGGTGTCACACCCTGGCATTACCTCTCTTCATTATTCAGATCTGTAATGCTATGAAGCCACAATATACCCAGTGATATACTCAGAGGGAAAAGAGGTTTGCAGGATTTTATTATTCTTTGTAAGCCAGCAATCAGGGAAAGCAAGATGTAGCATAACATTTCAAAGATGATGGGCAAAACAGAAGTGAAAAAGAGAAACCAGTAATTAGTGTCTGCTTCCAGGACTGTCCTGTAACTGTGGCTAATGCTGTGTCACAGTTTCATCCTCAGAATGATAGTTTATACCTTCCCTGAAGTGCTTTGCAATCCTTTGAGAGTGCTCTGGAGGACAGGTTATCATCATGGAATGTCAATTCTATTTTATGGGTAGAAGTTGCTACCAATAGTTTGACGTATGGACAAACTTTCTTCATCCCCAGTGGAAGGACTGTGTGAAGAGTAGCTGGAAGCAGCCTATGAAAAGTAGGAAGGGAAGTTGTGTGAAGGGAGGCAGGGCAGTCTAGAGAAGAACCTAGGTAGAATTGTTTCGCCATCTGATGCAACCGCCAATTGCTTTGAGCTCCTCTTCTTTTCCTGACATTTGGGATAGAGGGAAGAGCTGCTGTACTTTTACTAGAAATGATGCTGCTTTAAAATTCCTTTGACCTTTTGGCCGGAAGGATATGCTGTACTGAAAACATTAATTTAAAACCAAGATTTTATAAAAAAAAAGCATGAACAGTGGGTCAATGAGAAGCCTATTTCAAAGAACAAAGACACTTTTAATATTTATTTTGTGTTAAGCTGGTTTGTAGAAAATCTATCTGTTCCTGTTCTCTCTGGAGTAATGCATCAGATTGTGACTTGTATTGTCTGCTTGCATTAATAGCATTGCTTTATGATAAATGTTATAACACAGTATGACTCATCCGAGTTTTCTCATGCCTTCAATGCTGGACTGTCACAAGGAAACCTTAAAGAATATGTGCCTTTTGATTCACCACTTTATCAGCACTGTGCTGATCCTCCAGCCATTTTTAGAGCTATTTGTTTTATCCTTGCCATGTATTGCTTTGCTCTTGCTTTTAGAATCCCAATGGAATTTTCAAACTGATCTATCAAAGATCAAGGAGATCTGGTATGAATAAAAGAAAAATGGAAAAAGAAGAAGAAAAGTGGGACGTTTGAAACATGTCAACTTGTTGTATCATGTACTTCACACTAGGGCCAAAACTCAAGAATGGAAAACAGGAGAAATCCACAGTTTCATTTCCAACCATGAATTTTTCAAGACAGAAGACCGTTCCAAAGAACACCTGTGAAACTCCTTCTGAGGGCTGTCCCATCCAGTGCAGACCACATGACGAATCTAAGATCAATATCTTTATCATTTTGTTTTGTATCCAGTAGAATAAGAAAATATATTTCTTTAGCTCTCTATTAAGATATAAAATACCAGATTAAAACCCATGAATTTTCTTGCTGAAATGTACCAGATTTTTACTTAGAAAGCTCTCTGGCATTTCCCAGTTCAGCACAGGAAAATTCTGAAATATGTGCTGAGACATTTCTTGCCAAACTCCATTTGCAGTATTTACATCCACTGTGGAATATCTTAGGTTGTGCCATTGACAGATCACAGGAAAATTACCTTTTCCTAGGAGAAGTGGCATAAAAGTTGTGAACATGTGCTGAAATGGGAGATTTCTTCAAAGAGGAGCTATAGGACACAAGTGGGGTGAGCACAGAAACACAAGCTAAAGGTTTATCCTCATACTGACTTTCTAGCTAGACTTTCCATATCCCAGAAATAGTAATACTTAACCCACAAGGATTTGTGAATCATATTCAAGTGAAATTGCAATGTATGAATATTGTGCCAAATTTCTATTAGCTATTTTGAAGTTATAAATTTTTTATCATATAAAGTATGCTAAAATGGTTCCCCATCTCCTTCTTGCCTGTTTCATTTAAACAATGTTGACAGCTAGAGCTGGTGGAAGCATTCAGAATTAAAATTAAAGTCAGTGCAAAAATAAACCAAACTGTCTCTGTAAAATAATTAATTCATTTTGTTGATGAACTCCATTTGCCATACACGCTAAGTCTTGTTAAACAAAGATAAAAATATAATAGATTACCACAACATTCAGACACCTGAGGCAAGCATTTCTTTATAAAATTCAGGGGACAGATTGTCCTCTCATATTCTATCTCCTTCGCTTTCTGTATGTACACACATACACATAATTATAAATGACACATCATTTTTTGAGGGCAGAATTTGGTTCTGAGTTAGGTACAGTGTATTTGTTGAACTAATGGCTATAATATTTCTTTTGAAATGCTATATTCTTTCTAGTGTTTCTATTTTTTTTTTTGCCCTCTAGGTAAGCAAAACCATTTATAGTCAAGTGATATCAAGTGAGACATGACTGTAGTGTTTGTACAAGTTAGGAAAACTGAAAGTTGAATTTTTTAGATTATCCTCTGCTCAGCGGTCAGTGCGTGTACTATTGACAAAAGAAATCACTCTGCAAAAGGAGAGGTATATATTTTGGTTGAAGGTCGTGTATACATACAAGGTCTCCATGAAAGTGTCAAAGGACTTAATTTTATTGGCAGAAGTAGTAGTTTTGACACAAAAACCTTTGAAGAGATACCATTGCTCAAAAAGCCTGTATGTTAGGCTGGTAATGCTTCAATATTGAATATGTAAGGGTGAAATGAAAATCAAATAAAAACCTATTTGGAACTACTCTACAGATCTGTTCCTGTGTGTGTTGGAAGTGTGATTCTCTGTATACTGAGGAAAATACACATCAGTGTCATTTCTGGTGCCCTTCATGCACTCTGTGTTACAATATGTAGTAAAAGGTCTTAGAAATGACAGAATGGAAAATTCCCTTGTGTTTTACAATCTTTGTGCTCTTTTTGGGATGGCATCCCAAGACCGTGGGGATGTATCTGTGTGCATATTGGGTTCCTCACATCCCTATGGGTTTCCCAGTTTCAGCTGCAATAATGGAAGAGATACATGATGAGAGAAAGGGAAACCAAGCGAAATCTCAGTGTCTTTGAGACTGGGTAGCTTCAGCTGTCATTCCTGTTCTAGGTAGAGTCCCTTGTCTGTGTCTGGGTGTGCCACCTTTTGTGTTTGTGCTGGCTGGAAGAGCGAGCTTCTGGGGCTTAGAAAAGCCATTTTGGCATTAAGTAATCCTGTTTTCTCAAGTGGGATTAATCTCACAAGTGGAGGGGATGCCAGGGACTCAGAGATCCTGCTCCCTCTATGCTTTTCTCTGCCAGTTATATTGTTTGCTCCAGACACCTGTGGAATTTATCAATGTAGTTGTGTGAGAGATAGGACTATACACACATAAGAGTAATGAAAAGTTTTTCTTACTGTGGCCCTTGAAGAGAGTGTGAAATCATGTGCTTGTCTTGACCTGTCCAGTTATTTTAACAGAACTTCAAAAACTAATTTAACATTACTTAGATCACTTCCTATTTGTGCTGAAAATGTCTGAAATCGCATTCAATGCATTTATAGAATGTAAGACAGTTGAAAACAGCAAAAAATCTAATTGAAAGAGACGAGTTTTGAGTCAAACTTAAACCAATCTAGTTTATTTTTTTCTTCTTTATCATTGCCTACCTCCCTGAAGGTCCTTTTGCATACAATAATTTGTATCTTCTGTAAAGACACAGCGTCCTTTGCTTGAGCACAGAAGGCACTGAGTTAGCAGAAAATTGTAGGCTGCCATCTGAGGCTGAACAACTGACAGCCTGATGCCAGGCCAATAGCCTGGGAGTTTAAATCTGGACTAGATACTTCAAGGCCAAAAGAAGCCTTGTTTGTTCACGTGTGGGTTATGTCCATGGTGTTGCAATGGCAGCTGCCTCTCTCTGTGCTAAGAAATTGTGCGAGTGATTCATTGGCTTAAGGCACGAGTCATGATGTTGGCTGGTTCTTTGATAAATTCAGTCCCCCAAAAACCCAACAGAAGTTCTTACATTACTTTCCAGAGGTGTTTATAAGAACTCTTCAGGTTTTTTTCTGTGATTAAGCATCCATAGTGGAGTATTCCCTTGAAAAAAAAGGAAATATATGGAGAAAAGATGTTGCATGCTAGGGTGAAGCTGTCCCTGGAACCTCAGTTCCTATGGCATGTAGGCTCTGTATTAATAAATATAGTGTCAGCACAGCACAAATCACATTGACTTCCAGAAGACAGAGCTCACCTTCACAATTCAAATGATCCAAAGTAATTCCTGTGTTTTAGAATCAATTGGTTTTAGATGTTATTTTTTTGCCCCATTGCATTGAAAGATTTAGTGTTTCAGCACCAAACCATGTCAGGAGATCTCACTCCTAGTTTTGGGTGAGGTTCTTCACTGAATTTCCTTCCCATGTCACTGAAGAAGGCATCTGAGCTGTGCTCTTTTCTGTATCTGATGCAAATTTTATATTTTTTTTGTTTTCTGGTCCAGAATGGAAAGAAGTAATATAGAATGCAGAAAAACTACCTCTTACTTCTTCACTAGGAAATTATTTTAGAAAAAGCTTATTATTGTTCATGGAAGAGGAGTAATGATTTGTTGCAAAGATGATTTTAACTTGTTGTTAAAAAAAATTCACATTAACTTGCAGTCAAGAAACCCTTAGAATTTTATAATTAATTCTCAGCTCTGGGTACAGATCCTGAGACCATTGCTCTATTGTGACACCATCTTTGGAAGATGTCAAGCAGTTGAAGATTTGTACTCTGTATTGTATAACTGTCTTTTTGGTGTTGATAACAGCTGTAAGAAGGTAAAATTTGTTTTCCAAACAAATTTTTATCTCTTAGGTTTCATTTCAATTGAGCCTATGATTTCACAGTTTTATCAAATGAATGCCAGCTATCTCATAGTTACTCTCTTTCCTGTGGGATTTGCTTCTTGTAAAATGTAATTTGTATTCAAATAGTAGCTTCTGAAGTATCATTTTTACAAAAGAATAAACTGACTGTTGAATTAATGAACCTTGGACTCTGAGAACATACAGTTAGAGATACAATTCTGTAGAAACCTCCTACTTTCAAAGATAATTGTCACAAAGCTTCCCTGTAATAATGAGCGATATGCAGGTTTCATGGTATTGTCACAGGTCTAGAAATATGCAAAATCAAGATGTGGTAATCCAGATCTGCACGGCTGTTCTTGCCCCAGAAACTGAGGGGCACTTGCTGTGTGCCTGCTTCACCAAAGATTGTGCTATTCCTTTTCCTCCCACACCCCAGCACTTCATCAAGGCACAGCTCTGGTGGGGATGGGATCTCTCCCTTCTGGAAGAAGCAATGAAGACATCTTTCCTCTAGGTGACTGAAGAAAAAGCAAATTTATTCAGGGATAAGACCCTGATTTCCTCTCCTACCTTAAGATCACAGGGAACACAAACTCTGTGTCTTCCCCTGCCTACAGTTCTCTAAAACCCCACTGATCCCTTCTCCCCAAGTCCCTAATGGAACTTCACTATTCAATAACATTTTAATACTTTTGCTGTTAAAGATTTCTTCCTCTGGAACAACACTTGTTTCTATTTCTTGGAATTGCTGGTTAAGTCTTGCTCAGCCTCCTAAACCTGGATTTGGGGCACAGCCTAGAAATCAGGAGATTTTTGTGGTTTGTGAGTTGTAGAGGAGTTTGTGCTCAAATTAGGTGATCTTGGGCATGATTCCTTCCTGCTATCTGGAATGACAGGGTCTGTGCAGAATTACTTGAGACCTCTGTGTAGCCGGTGTTACATGTACATGGGCAGTAATTGATGTTCTGACTTGAGGACAGGCTGTTAAAAAAATTATAAAGCTGTATTACTGTCAGAGGCGGAGAATCAGACTTCCCTGAGAAGTCTGGAGCTGAGCTGGGCCATAGACTTCACTCTCCTGGGGCTTTCAGTGAACTCCCACCGAGGTTTTCATCGACTTCTCATGTTACTGCTGCCTGGGTGAGAGGAGAGGAAAAATATTGTTATAGAATAATGTGCTATAATTCTTAAAGGAGAAATGTTGCTTTAGGGCAGGGTGTGAGGTAATCAATATGTTTAATATAGAGACTTCCAGAGGATACCTGGAGTTTCGGAACTTGTGTCTGTAAACAAGCAAAGGACTTGTGTGAGGAAACTTGTTGGTTTAGGAATTGTATGTTTGAGCGATAGAACACAGAAAAGCAGGAAAGTCCTTTTGTTTTTCTTTTTTGCATTGTACACAAGGTTCAGGGTAAGTTTTACCCACTTTAGTTACTTCAAAGAAAGGCAACAGTAATTTTATTTGTAGCCCAAACGGATGAATATTCTAAATTAAGCAAGATTAGTGACGTGAAGCAAAATGTTTCATTCAATTGGTGTTATGAAAAACAAAAGCTTATTAGGAAGAAGTTGTTACAGGAAACTAGGTTTAAAAAGAAAACAAAATTGCAAAGCTTATAATATCTTTTTGACTGAAGTGATTGCTGGTAAGAATGAATCAAGCAATGACTGGGAATTCACAAACCCATGGCAGACACAATTTTAGAGTCAAGTTGCAAAAAAATCGAAACAAAAATGTATATTATAAGGGGGAAAAATAATTGAAGATATGTGCATCATCTGTTACACTAACCTGCCAATACAATAGTTCCAAGTGATGGGATTTGTTTGCGGTGAGCCATTTACTCAGCACAGGGACAATAGCTGCAATATTTCTGTGGTTTATGACCTATAAACGCTCCTCTGCTGACATTTTTGGGAACTATTTTTCACTCTAGCTTAGCAGTTCTTATTTCACGTGAATTGAGTTGCTCTTTTAATCTACCCTTTTACCCCTCTTGTTTAAAACCATATTCAGTGATGTCTTTGTAAATAGATTCAAAGCAGACAGGCAGATGATTTCTGTGCAACTTGAAGTATTGATCTAGCAAATTCCTGGAACAACCATGGCTTGAGCCTGTGGTTCTGCTAGTGGTTATTGCTTGAAGGCAAGAAACACTGACACCAGTTGTGAAAGAGAATTTGTTTGTTTTCTGCCTGGTATCTTTTAAGTAATGGGACTTGATTTCAGAAATATTGCCCAGAAGCTGATAAGCTTGAAAGCCCTGTTTTACAAGTGACCTTTCCTGTGCAACTCTACAGGAGAGAAAAGAACTGAATATTTTAATGGGACTTGTCATGATTGTGGGCTTACTTGCTGTGAAGAACATCACAAGAATGTTTGTCCAAATGAAAAAATTATCAACCCCTGGCAGAACATAATTATTTAGAAAAGTAATTGGCCAGTAAGATTTTTATGGTTCTAAGGACTCTTCAAAATTTGCGAGCATTTCAAATGCCTTTAATTATCTCTGTGAACTCCCGAGACTTTAGCTGGTCTCATGTCTGGAGGAACAGACCTCTAAATCTGACTGCTGCAAAACCAGGAAAACATACTATTCTTCAGCCTTTCACCCCAATTTCGGATCAATGTCTCCTGAATGTTATTGTGTTATGGTTTAAAAAAATAATAAATAAGATTGATCATATAATTCTTGGACTCACTGCAGACTCTTCCTCCCTTTAATCATTACGAAAATATTTTCTCTAACTGATCACATTGTAAAATGTGTTATTTCAAACTGCAGATATTGACAATTATTATAAATCAAGCTAAACATACACAATTAAAATTTAATTTTAAGTTTGTCAAGGCCTTTGGAAGCATATCCTAAAGGTCATCTATGTCTAGATTGTGGCTTGTTTCCAGATGACGTTGGGCCAAAAGTTGACATTGTTGAACTCTCTTTCAAAAACAATTCCCAGGCATTTCAAAGGGTGAGTGCCTGTTAAGCTGAGTGAGAATTGAATAGCTTCTAGAATTTGTCATTAAGTATGACTTGTGGGAAGAAATGGTTCTAATAATTGAGATAATTTTAACCAATTGCTGTTTTTAACCAATTTGCTCTTTTAACCAATATTGCTCTTTAATTCTTCTGATTTCCTTTCCAATGCTGACAAACTCAGGGCATTGCTACCTACCACGCATTTTCTGACAGCCCAACTAAGAAGGATGAAATGTCAAGGAAATATTATGACTCTCTAGGGGTTTTTCGCTGTGTTTGACATGTCCATCAACTAGGTGATCATGTGGAAAAAAAGTGAGCCTGTATTTTGAGAGCAGGTTTGCATTCTTGAATTTGCCATACAGTTCCTCAGGTAGCTCTGCTCAGACTCAATAGAGAGGACTCTTTCATATACCCTTGTGTGAGTGTGTGCCTTAAAACCATACACTGTGTTTGAGGACTGTTGCATCTAACTAATAAAGGGATGCAGCTGTACCATGAACTCCTGCTAAGTCAGTTCAGCTTTTACACTTTATATCTGAGCAATGTGGTTTACAAAGCATCATATGTTCTTGAAATGCGTGTGGGAATGTACATTTATAGTGAATATAAAAAATCTATGAGTTGAAAACAGTTTCTCTAGGCTTTCCTCCTACAAACTCTTTTTTATATATCACTTTTTATTCATTGTGCCTTTTCTTATTGACATCAGCAACCTATTTGCAGTATATAAAAATGAGTGTGCTTCAACCTGCAAGTTCAAGGCTTTACTAACTCCAGCATAGTTGTACGGATAATATTCTGAACAGGATTGACAAGAGGTCAAAGAATGCACAAAGTAATTCATTGTAAACTAAGACCTGAGCTGATATAGTCCCAAGAAATTATAGGTAGATGCCTATGTAGTACTGAAATAATTTATTTGTGAAAATAAAAAAATCCAAACCTAAACCCTTGCCTGCTTTTAGCTATATGTTACTACTCTTGAGTCATTCAAGTGCTGATATAAATTTTCAGAGTGAGTTTGCTTAGCTTAAAAATGAGTAAATTAGTATTATTATTCTTTCTTTCAATATGGGCACACTCTGATATTTCTGTCAAAAGCAATTCTTCAAGCAGAGCAGGGAGACAATGACCTGAAACTGTCAATGGCTCACAAGCAACAATATTTAACAAGTCATGTCTTAATTATTTTTTAAGAACATTTCTTTTGGTTATCTTATAACTATTTATGACATACAAAAAGCAAGCGATTACTTATGAGTTATTAATTCTTATGCCCACTCTGTGATTTTCGTGGGAAAAAGCCAACAACCTCAGAAACAAAAGTGATATCCTCAAAATTCTTAGAACATCCCTTTCTTTTTGCTTTTGAAAGTCTGAAAACAACAAAGAGATCATTGGGCGTATTTATTGCTCGGCTATTTCCGCAACCGTATTTTAGTTTTTAAAAAATATGATTGCTGTAGGGACTGCTGATTAGAAAGTGTTCAATATGTTGAATATATTCAGATGGGAACTAAGTGCTACTATTCATGGATGAGGCATTATGGTTACTATAGATAGTTTAATGAAAATGTCAGCTCAATATTCAGTAGCAGTCAAGAAAGAAAATTGAATTTAGTAATTATTAGAGAAGAAATTGAGACTAGAACTGTCTGAAAGTGTCCTATGAAGATCTGAAGATATGTCTGCCATCTTAACATTTTTGCTTTGCCAACTTCTGCTGGCCACTTTCAGAGTCTTTGATCTCACCCAGGGTGTCTGTCCTTTACTTTTCTGCTCCTTGAGATTCAGACAGTATTTTGTCACAAGTTACATTGCTGTAAGGTGTTTTTATCATATGGTATAAGATTTTCTTTGATTATTTTCTTTTTGGTCTATTAAAAAAAAAGATAAACAATGCTGAATGTAAGGAAGAAAGGGGATATGTCTCCTTGAAAACTTATTCTTAAAAATCATGTACCAGTTCTGGAGGAGAAAAGCCACATTTGAACCAGAAGATAATTGTATCCTTGTGATCAGCCTGATGGAAGACAATGAAACTTTTAGTGTGTAATGTCTGGTTGTTGCTTGGATGTCTACAGCTGCACCTTAGCTTGTAAAATGCTTTTCAGTTACTCTAATAGATAGTATTATATGCAGTTTAAATGAAGTTATGCATATTTCGTAGACAGCAAATATATTATTTAACTGGAAAGTCATCTTGTAGTGATGATCAGTCTTTATACTCTGCATTTGACTATATATTGCAACGTGAAAGACACTTCAAAACAGCTGCTGAATTTGTTTCTTACACCCTGACTCTTCTCCTGCCCTCAGTCACAATCCATAGAGCAGAATGTTTGAGAATGTATTTGGTAGGATGGGGTCAAACAAATTACCCTTAGAAGATTAAAACCTTAATTATTTTGATTGAAGATGAAGATTAACTCTACCATGATTCCAATTGTACTTATTAATTGTGGTAAAATATCATGAGAGAATTAGAACCGGTGGCTGCTTCCGGTTCTGGGCTAAAGATAATGACTGAGTACATATTTGAAGATTGATTTCATCAATAAAATCTGCCACCAGTTAAGCATTAACCAGAGAGGAAAGTATCTGTGAAATCAGTGTTCAACAATATTCAAGATTACTTATCCTGCATTGATAATTGTGCTGGTAACCTGAGAACTCTGCCGCCAGAATTGGTAGCTTGTGATTACATTGGCATGGCCACAGGAGTGTTTGAGTGCCAGGTGATTAGAATTGATGAACCTTGGTTAATGGAAAGCCCTAAAGGATACTTGGTTGTATTTATATAATTCAAGACAATCTCAATTATCTGATAAGAGTTATTTTTAAATTTTTTTTTATTACTCAGTAAAGGTAAGATTTCAATTTGTTTTCCATTCAGTTAAGAGGTCTCTTTAGATGGGATTAGTAAATGGGTGAATTTGACAGAGTTTTTTACTCCCTCAGCCATCCACTATAGGAAGTCTGACTATGCCCTTGTTTATGCCCTGCATCATCCCATGATCACCCCTGGACTTCTCTGGCTTGTTGCACTTGTAAATAGAGGAAGAATATGGCTTCATAACAAGAATGACAAACCCCATATTAGTTCATCAGCTAAAATGGTTGCCAAAGATGCAGGTGTTTGAGGCGTTTCATTGAGTTAACTGCTGTTACAGGAGCAACAGACATGAAGACAGTAATTTTAGCAATTAGGATGGTCTGTATGTGAAGTGATTCGTAATATGCTTGTTTGTATCTCATCAAAGCAGATACTGGATGTTATTATCTATGAATGCTAAATACAGTGATTAATTATACCAACGTACAAGAAAACAAGATAACTTGTATTTTTATGATAAGAAAATGCTGATTGCCTTTCTCACCATAATATATGGTTCTGTCTTCTCTCTTTTGCCTCCTTTGTTTAGATGTATTTAAATAGTACTAATTACTTTATGGTTCTGTGTACCAGCGAATATAGCCCAACAAATGTGTACATTTCAAAGCATCTTTTTTCACTCTACTGGGAGCAGGAATTTGGAGCTATTAATCTAGATTCATAGTGTAAGACTAGAGAACCTAATACTTTTCCTACGTTGCCAGGACTCCTGGCATATACTCTAAGCCCCTGAATACTGGAAAAATTAGAGACAGAAAAAATATAAGCCACATACTGTCTTTCATTAAGCCGCTTAGAAGTGTTAAGCTTTAACCACAGGGAATTGAATCTGAGGCGGGGAGTGCAATAATACCAGATACTCGTGCCAGGCTGGCAGAAGGCCCCTTCAAGGACCATTTGGGAAACCTGGTCCCTTCAGGCTTTCCTGGACCTGCACTTTCACAACCAAAATTGCCTCTGGTTTGGGTAATTCATGCTGCCATTGCACAAGGTTGTGCAAGTTCTGCAGAACTGGAGGGGACACTTGCATGGCTACATAATGTAGACAGGAAAAATAACCAACATCTCTGTACTAAAGAGGTTATGAGCCTGGTTAATTTTTAACCCTTAGTATGTGGGCCACAGAGAGTGTTATTTTATATCCCATTTCCCCACTGGTACCTCTCAGACTGATTGTTCAGTCACTGGCAGCTTCTGCCACGCAGTGGGAGAGGAGCAGCCTGGGTTGTGCCCACCACGGCTCTGCACAAAGCCTGCACCATACAGAAAGAGGCCTTTTGCAGCTGCAGTTTTACATGTTCATTAACCATGTAATCTTTAATTTTATCCACCCTCTAGTTTCTTTAATAGGAATATGTACTGGGGCTGGTCTTCGGAAAGAATGCGGTTAATGCTATTCTCATGCATAATTGTGTATATCCATGGGAAGCACTTTGGTTTATATTCTTGTGGCCAGATATGACTTGGATCATTTTTTATCAGCACATTGTCTGTGGAGGCCAATGTTCCTTAGGAAAGTGGACACTTCAGAATTTCATTGTCTATTTGAAGGCGAGTGTCTCCGGATCACATGCACATCAGTTTGAAATATGTCTGAATCAATGCCGATCTTAATAGGCGTTAAAGTCTCAATTTTGGTTTTATAACTATGAAACTGAGGGGAACAATAAAGCAGTACTAGGAACAGCAAATAGGCTATTTTGGAATGTATGTGATGTGAGCATGTTCTATATGACTATGTCATGCCTCTGCTGAAGATAAAATATTTTTTTCAAAATATTTGTTTTAAAAGAAGGAAAAATATGTAAATGAAGTCTATCAATGAGGCAAATAGCTACCAAAAGCATGCTATGCATTTCTATAAGATATATATATATATACAAATTTACTGTAAAATACTTGCACTTGCAATAACAAATAGAGTGGCCTGAAAGATGATGGAAAATAGAACAACATGATTAGAGGATTTAAACCCTGATTTTCAGATGCACTAAAAAATGTAGTGTATGCTCATTTATGTGCAAATGTAATGGAAAAAGGCTGTAGGTAAAGTGGCGAAAGCCTAAACAAAATAAACACTTAATTTTCTTTTATTGTACTTTGTGACTATTAATAATATTACGGTACTAAGGCAGAAACATTAAACTAAGCAGGGGAGCAATAAATGTTCCTAGACTGTGCAATGCTGTTGATATTAGTGTCTAATAGCTCCAGAGTTCACATAAAATGCAGATTGAACTACAAAGGAGATGTTTAGTGGAGTCAGCAGTGGCAGTGAACTGTTTACAGGTGAAACTAATAACCAGAGGGCAGACACAACAGGGACATTTTCTGCAAAAGATATCTTATAGGAACTTTTCGAAGCACTTAATCAGATTGTCCTCAGGGAAGAGATTTGATAATTCCAATTTATTTCTCTTCAAAACTAGCTTCTAAAATCATTAATTATAATGTGCTGTGTTTCCACTTATAAATATAATGAAAAATGCAAGGACTATAGGGTATCCTGATATGAAAAAAAGTCCACATTGATATAAGAACATCATGCTGAAGTTATGAGACATGACTTGATACCACACTGTTGGATACATGAATGAGAAACTGGATTCGTGGTTAATGAACCGTAATTAAGTTCACTCACTGTGACATACAGAAGAATGTAATACTTGGCAACAGTCACACTGTGTTTTGTTTTGCCTTGCAAATCCGGACACAAACTGTTTCCCACATCTTTATCCTTGAGACCATAAAGAAAATACTGGCTGCAGAAGAAATAAATAGCCATATATTTAACTGAAGAAAGGAGATCTCCTCCTCTCCTGTGCCCTCTATGCGGAATGGCAGGGGGCAATGAAAGTGCAGAACTGACATACAGAGTGAGACAGTACTCATTTTAACAGTGATGCATTTTACAAGTGTCAGTAGAAGAACTAAAATGAAAATGGGTGTAAAAATACATTAATGTGTAATGTGATCATTGGAAGTGTTTTTATTCAAAACAGTATAAATATTTATTATTAATATTTTAATGTACAATGTATTCTGTATTTATTGCCAAAATTGAGAGGTAAAGTATAATATTTTCCCTGATTTTTAGCAGCTTCCACATTTCTCTAGGTTTTCCCCCCTTGGTTTGACTATTAATTGGAATAGTGTGATAGGTTGGCAGAGTCATTAAAATATCTTGTCCATGTACACAATTGCACAGTAGATAAGTACTGATTATGGCATCTCTGTAGATGTATAGTTCTTCAAGACAAAGAATACATTTTAGGGACTGGATGACCAGCAATAACTAAACCACAATGAGGCAAACAAAATAAATTGTACAGATTATTTACGGTCCTACCCAGTTCTACAATGAGCTGCCGTGGTGAGTTTCTCAATGCACGAAGGAAGCAGAAGCTCAAACAGGATTTTTTCAGTGAACAAAGAACTGGTGTACAGTTAACCTCTTAGTAGTAACTTCATACAGCAGAAATGGAAACAAGAATCTAGATGGGGTGGGGGAAGGATTCGCATCACTTTCAAGATCCGTATCATTATCCTTTGGCGATGAAAGTACATCCTGGTGATAAGTATTTAGCATTTCCTCAGTGACAGAAAACTTTCCTCCCTGCCTTTCAGAAGTCACTGGCTGTCTTTACTTTGCCTAATGTTACAAGTGCAGTCCATTAAGTTTTTACAGCAGGATGGCAGAGTAGCATTCAGAGGTTCATTACATGTTCTGGCAAAGTTCAGTTGCCTGGAAACTGCTTGTGAATTTGGATCAAATTTTCCTTCTCATTTCAGAGAAAAAAAAAAAAACAAATCAGCAAAAGAGCTCTATTATTGAGGGAAAAGGAAATGATTTTGTCCTGCTTTTAGCAGGCTCAGTTTTTTCCTCTGCCCAGAGAGCACCGTAGGCTCCAAGCAATAGGTCATTATGTTGCAAGGGGCATTCACAGTCCCTTCTGTTGACTCTCTTCTACTTTATATAAATAATTGACTGTCCATTGGTACAGGAATAGGAGTCTAAATCTTCCACTACAGAACAAGAAAATCTTTCTGGCTAATTAAGTATTCTGTGCAAAGTGGGGAAGGTTGAACACAAAGGGAGGGAGACACCCATTCAAGAATCACTTAGGCTCACTGAAATTAGCAGATCCAGTGACACCTCCTCAGTTCACCATTTTTTTCCAAAGCACGACTTGGTTCCCAAGCACGGGATGTCTCCAGCATTCTGGGTGTTATGCTTTCTATAATTTTATCTCAGGGTGTTGAAATGAATGGCTGGCCTTACTGTCTGGAGAAATGAGATGCTGACAGGGATAGGCAGCTGCAATGCTCTGTCACATCAGTACAAGAAGAACCTGAGTAAAATGTAATATTCAGTGAGTATTCAATTGAAAAAGCAAGTTAGGCTTGGCTAGCACTGTACTGAAAGACACCTCTTCAGATCCCAGAACATGTTATATCTGAATAAACTGAATGCTGTTTGACCTGGTTAAGCTCAGGATTCCCAACACTGTCAGTCTTAAAGGAGCCTGTGAGCATTTAAAATAGCAGCATATTTACCACCACATACAAGCCATCTCTTTGTCTAGGTGATTCATTCAGACTATTGAAATGATACTTTATGAGCAATGGCTTGACTCTGCATTTATTTATGTTTTTAAGCCACAATCTCTCTGGTGTGCTGCATTTTAAACCTTTATTTTTTAAATGTCTCCTTGTCCTGGTTGCATGATAGTACTTGAATTGCTAGGTGTATTCACAAAAACAGGAAGCATTCCAAGAACATTGGCATTTAATACATTATGTTACAGGTTTTGATTTTAAGCCAAAGTGTTGTTGTTTTTGGCAACCTGATGCATTGGAAATATTGATGCATTAGAATTAACTGTGTGGTTCCAGCTTGAGAGACTTATTCTGCTGGATCACGTTCCTAAATGTGGTCCTTCCTTTTTCGTCTCATTAATGATGCAGGAGTTCCATGCACAGGTCAAGAGATGACTTGACTCTCTTTTGCCCTCAGAAGTGCACACTGGATTTGTGTAGAATCAAATGGGAACTTCATACTGGAATGTAGATATTAATACAATATTTCAGCAAATGACAAAAATACTGATAATTTTAATGCATCTGGTTGTGAAAATAAGGCAATGGTTCTTCATTGTGTCCTTGATACTCATAAGAAGGATTAATATTTACTTCATCACCATTTTCCACCATCAGTTTGATTCTTTCAACTACCAGCACAATGAATCTAATTTCAGAGCTGACAAATACACGTGTTTGCATCAGAGACAAATGCTACAGTTAAAAATTTTCTGGCAATTGTTTTGTTAGTGTTTGAAAGAGAACAGAGTGGAGATCTTTCCTGCAGGAAAAAAATAATAAAATATATTCTCAATAATTTAGGCAAATATGACCACAGATTAAATAACTGGATATGCAATTACCCTTAAAGTGATTCTGATTATGAAGCTGTACTTTTTAGTTGAAAATTCTGTCCTAAGCAGTTGTTTCTGTCCTTGCTAGTTTTTTCATTTCAAAATGTTTTCAATGACAGTTTTGAACATCTCTGACCAACAGAAAGAAAAAATTTGGCTATCTGTTTTATATAAGATATAAAGCCAACACTGTAGACAATCTGAAGCTGCAGTATATGAACTTGATTCTTCTTTTGTTTATGTGTTCACCTTGAGTCTATGTATTCATCTCTGAGTACATCTGCACCGTACAGCACTTAGAATCTACCGGCACACAGCTGTGTTTGAAAGTTAGCACAAATGTGCTTTATTGTTTATTATCAGATATAGTTTCTGTTGGATATATCTCAGAACTGAAAATAGGTAGGAATGGAGACGAAAGCTGTGAGATATGACTGTGGTGTTTAAGTGAAATTCATCCCATGGTGAAGATGAGAGGTACAATGTCCGTGAACCACTTACACCCTGCTGATATTCAGGTCTGAGGACAGAAGGGAGAATTTAAACACTTTCCTGCTGGCTTTTGTTAACATTCAATTTCTCACAGCTGTGGACTCTACTCTGAACATGTTCATCATTTGGTTCACAGCTTCCCTTTCTACAGAGGTTTCTCATAATACCATGCTGCAAAGAAAAGAACCAAGGGGTTAAGTATCAAAGCAGGGAAGTAGAGGAGGAGGAGGAAAGAAGTTATACTGGAAATTACCGGAGTCTGGAAGAATGAGATGTAGCAGATTATTTATAGTTATGCAAAAGTGGAAATCAAATACAGCCAGGAATCTGCTGTAGTTGGCAAGGGAAACGGGACCTGACCCTGCATGAGCAGAGCACAGGATCCCATCACTGACTGAATTAATCCACATTGCTAGAATGTGGGCTGGCCCCTACATCTTTTTTAATTTTGCTCTTGGCTCTTCTGATGGCTTATGAGTCACAAGTCTTTTATTGGCCTTGTTTTACAGATCCAAGAGCAAGGGAGCGACAGTGTTTACCTACCTCATATGGAAAATGTGAAGCTTAATTAATGTTTGCAAAGACCTGATGGATCATCCACCAGAAACATTACATCTGTGCTGTGTTATTCTTATCCATTTCAAAAAGTTCTCCCTCAACCTTTGCTCACCTTCTAATGACCTTTTAAAACTGAGCAAATATTATTGTAAATGGCTCAGGGTTTCATTTGATATGGATTACATACTTTTCAGGGCCAGTGACGTGAGGACATATGTCACTTAGGGGCCCAATGATCTTGCATTCTGGTGCTTTCATAACAAGTACCATAAGTTGTCCAGATCTGTATGAATTGCAGGATGGCACTTCAAAATGAGGATAAAAACTTCAGGAAGCACAAACCTGTGAATCTGGGCTCCCATGTACAAATGCTGTGAATGACAAAAAGCATATTTCCAATTCCTGATGCGTCAAGATTGAGTGTTTTTCTCAAAGAATAGTAGAAAACAGGAAATTCTCATTCATGGGAAGAAATACGTCTGATTGACATTATTGAGATCCTGTGGAATGACTTAAATTATTTATGATGGCAAAATCATTGTTTATACTGTACTCACAAAACGGAGGCAAGGAAGGAAATATGAGGAACAGTGCTCCTTATTCGATACAATAACCATCTATTTTTAGGGATATTCTTAAAACACAGAAACACAAGGTCTTTATATCTAAGATATTTATATATCCACATGTATGGCTCAATGCACTAGTTAGCAAAGGTCAGGAAGTGGTGCCAGCAGAGATAGGGATAGAGGGAAGTGACAGATGAATGTTTGAGAAACCTAAATATAGGATGAGTTACTCTCTGTACACTTGTTGGCACCATACAGAAAGGAGTATTGTGCTTTTCTGTGGCACCTCGGTTTAGGATACACATTCTGGGTTTTTGTGGCAACCAAGGTTGTACCACAAGATTTTCTAAAAATCACAAAATATAATTTTCTCATCTCTAAATATCCCCCTTCCCCAGCGTGCAGTGTGTCAATTTTGGATGTCGCTGTGCTGGATAAAGATTAATTAATGAGTGGGTTGGAAGCTGGTGTTTGCCCACAGACCAGTGACCAGAACCTAATTACATTCAGTCTGTGCAAAACGAGGCCAGTGCTAAGGCTGCATCATGTCAGTGCATCTGAAAATTGTATCTCTCATGTATGCTGGAGTGTGAAAACCTTTTGTTACTAAGAAAAGCTGCCTAAACAAGCGGAGGGCAGGGCTGGTTAAACCCAGTAGAGAAACCTTTAGACAATGAAATTAAGCTCTTCCCAAGTGTTGTTTTTTGTTCTGGCCTTACCACGTCATTGCCCTTGACTGAGCAGCTAAAACCACTGGATTAGTGATCTGCCTGTGTAAAAACTTGTGTTGCAGAAGTCAGCCCTGCTCTTTTTTTGTCCCCTAAGTGAATAAGCCCTATGGGCCTTTCCAACCCAACTCCCTGTGAAATTATTGGACCATATTCTTTCCAGCTGGTTCATGAATCTATGAACAGCATCTCTGTGCACCTGCATATGAGGCACCTCATGTCCCCAGCTGGATTTGGGTAGTGAGCTCTTTAAAGTTGCTCCTTCCCCTGGGGTAGCTGGTGTTGGGCTTGCAGGCAGGAGGAGCTGCAGGAAGGCAGGGAGTCAGGCACAGGTTGCAGCTTTTTTTTCTTTATTTTAAAGGTGTGCCTGTCTGATCCCCTTTTCTGAGCAGAATTCAGCCTTTTCTTGTGTTGTGGGTCTTCTCCAGGCATCTGTGGCTGTTGTGTGTTTTTCTTAGAAGTTAGCACATCTCCTAAGACAAATGAAAACAAGTGGCTTGAAAGGGCACAGGTATTACATAAAATAAAGACCTTTAGCTGAATCCATGGTAAATGATCACTGCTGCTTGGTATCATTCAATAGGAAACACATGAAAGGGTGTCTCATGTTTACAGACTGGGGATCCCCCACAGTTATGAGGTCCAAGAGAGTGTTGCTGTGGTAATGGAATTGCCCATGGAGTTGTTTTTCCAAACTCTGAAAGTAATGAGCACCATCACAGATTCATAGATTATTTAAGCAGATTCCCTCCTGATTTACAAACCTGTCAGAAAGTTCTGATAATTAATAAGCTTCCAAAAAGAAATTGGGGGAAGTATCTGCACTGGGTATGGCACTTTTCATTATCCTAGTATTTCTTGGGATATAAATGATGGCTTGCTTTCGGTGAAGAGCCATCAGAGATAAATTCCTTCCATCCCTACGAGAAGGAGCGGAGTCTGCTAAGTAGAACCTCATTTCCCCAGAATGGCAATACGGGTGTTTATGAGATAATCAAAGGCAATGCATCTACTGCCCTTTATTGAAATCCTTGATAGCCTTACAAAACAGATAAATTTTTCTTCTCCTCTTCATGACATGCATTTTGTCCCTTCCACTTGATGTGGGCAATTTCCCTCAGCACAGATGGCACTCGCCGAGTGTGTCCCCACCGGCGATGTCCATTATGCTGTGTCAGGAAGCTGGGCAGTGAAAGGGGCACAGACATCGTCTGTTGTCATTGCTAGTTGAACAGAAAGGATCCCCTCGTAAGCAGATGTGGCAAATTGAAAATGAGATTAGAAAAACGCATTTATATTTTCTATTGGAAGAAATTCCCAATGTATTTGGCTGCTCTGAAAGCTGGGGGTAATGTGGCTTTTGTCCCTTTGGTGGGATAACCCTTTAGTAAAGGGAGGCTGGAATCTGGTGCACAAGAGCACTTAAGGCCAGAGTTCAGTAGTCAAGGAAAACAACAACAATAAAAGGTTACAGATAAAAAGAGGTGATTTTCTTTTTTGAGCCCTGAGGACCCGTGATCTCAGTCTATACTCATTAGGATAGAGCTTTGTGTAAATTCTCAGTAAGGAGGAGGTTTTGATGGCCTTTGAATGAGGCATCGGCACTACAGCTAACAATAACATACCTGTCTTCTTTCTATGATCTTCCAAAAACCCTTTAAGGAAACAAATAATTAACTAAGACCTTTTACCTTGATTACAGCAGTTATCAAAATATGGTGAGAGCAGAGGATAGTACATTGAGGTGGTCTACATCAGTATATGCAGCAACATATCACTGACAGAGCCTGTAAAGGACCAGAGTTCAATTTAGAAAAAACAATTTATAGAAATTCAGAGCAAACAAGCTCAGTACTAGAGAAAAACAGGCAATTGCTCAGGGAAAGGATTTATTCTTTTTCCAAAATTTCCAGCACAGTCATTATTCTGAGAATGGAGGATCAGGCTAAAGAGAGAATATGTGACAAAAAAGAAGTCAGATTTCTAGTGATTGTAGAGATGAAAATATATTGAAGAAATTAAATTTCTAAGCAAAGATATGTACTTTGCTGTGTTTGTGGTCCTGAAGTAAGATTGATCTTAGACATCTAATGCAGAAGATGATATTTGATGGCTTCTGCTTGGTTATAGAGAAATCCTTTTACCATTTTAATGTTTAAAACACACAAATTGTGCAAATATTGCCATAGTTTTGAAAAAAAATTGATAAATATTCAAATGTTTGTGATTTGCCTTTTTTCCTAAGTTCCTATAGAACATATTAAGTTGGCCAAAAAACCCCACAAAACTCTCACAGGGTGGAAGAAAATTTTCATTTCAGGCATTGCAGTAAAGACTGACTTCGATTTCCTGAATCAGATAAATCACTTGTTTTTTAAGAGGAAAAACAATTTTCCAATTAGTCCAACTTTAGGTAGGACTACAGGGGCAGGAATTCTTTTTCTTTTCATTTGTGAAGAAGTCTTACTCTATTGTAGGTGTTGCAGCAAATATGGATAAAACCCAAATCTTAAAGTAGCTGGAAAATCCTTTGACTGTATCCAGGAGCAATCTCAAACAGAAATCTCAATTTTGATCACATAAAGATTGAACTTGGATTAGAGGCTTTCAGATTCTCCAAACTCAACTGGGTTGGGAAATGCCTCATGAAACTTCCTGTTTAGTCCATGAGACCAAACACTGAGTCAATATTTAGACTGAGGTCTGGGTCTTCAGCTGGCACAATATCACTTCTTCTACTGATGTGAACTGGAGCTGGACAGACTTTGCAGCCACCAGTTCTCATGGTTTTTTCACTTGCCTTATGGTGTGGGGTTCAAGGTTTTCCTTTCATTCCTTGAAACCCAGACTTGGGGAACTACATGCAGTCTCCATTTGCATGCAGTGTGACTAAGTGTCTTGCCTGTCTGATACTAGAAAGAGACTCGAAAAAAATAGCCTGGAGGCCCTTAAACTATAAGGTTAAGAAAACAGACCCCAGATTTATCATCTCAAATAATATGGTTTATACGATGATGTCAAGAATTTTTCAAACATAGGGCTAAAGATGCTCTAATTTATCCCAGTGGAGAATCTGATCCTAAATATTAGTCAGGGGACAAAAATGAAGTGTTTATGCAATAGACATAACCTCTTTTTCTCACTCTCTCTGTGTCTCTGAGCTGACTATTCCTATGGAAATCATCAGTCTCTTCTGCAAGCTCATCTTACATTCTGTCTTAGATAGCTACTTACAGTTGAGATCCACAGGATGCTGGCTGGTTCCCATTTGCTTTGGAGACATCAGATTTCAGCCATAGGACAGCTTCAAGTGCCAGCTGGCATCAGCCTTGACACAGCTGTAGTAGTGGGAGAAGAATTTACTTACAAACAAATCTCTGTATTTGAACTTTGTGTTACCATCCTGACAAATTGTGAATGTGCTGGAATGTTTTTGCTAAACTCAGAGGATATTCCCAAAGCTCAGATTTGTAGGACTCAGAGTCCAGAAGGCAGCCAGTTAACTGAATCTCTTCTTCTCACTGCCCTTGAAATGCTTTACTCAATTCCCACTCCCTCACACCACCCCCTTCCACCTTGTTCATAGACCTATAGGAAAAGTAAGTATTTGATTCATGGAGTTCTGTGGACTCCCTAGTGGAGACCTGCAAGAACCAACCTGAGGTGTTGTCTGCTCTTAGATAGTTGTGTGTTACTGGTAAGACTCACTGAGGAAGATGATGCATTATCCAGCTCTGCCTTACATAGCTGAGTTCTGCTGTTTGACTTGGGTCAAAAAACCCTGCTGCTTAAAAACATGCAGAGGAAAGGGCAATATTCCTGCTTAGTTTCTGAGACTGAAATGTGGAAAGCAAAGGATTGAGATCCATACATGAATGATCATCAAGAAAGCAAATTTTTCTTTTATTAAAGTCAGTCAGTTAATATTAAGCTTGCTAAGGGCATTCCAAAATAAATATATACTTTACCAATACTGTTATCATGCATGTATTTTCATTGCCATGGACTTATCTCTCTTCTGTTGGATTTTTTCTAGAAACAAGAGATTAAGGGAATACAACCTCATTTAAAACCAATTCCCTGAGCTCAACCCACCCCTTCTGCTTTTACTCATTGGAAAAACCCTTTGTAATCTGTTAAAGCAACAAGAGAGACTGAGCAAGGAACTAATTTTGTGTACGACAATATATTCCATCCTCAAAGCTTCTCTAGCTTTCAGTCTTTAACCACTTTCAAATCAGCCATTTTCTTTGACTTTACAGAGCAATATTAAAACACCCATTTCTTCACATGGGGGAAGCTGTCCTGCTGCAAATGTTCTCTAGACGTTTGCAGAAAATCAGAGTCGAGTCTTCCCCAAAGGGAAGAGAGTGATAGAAGCTGAAGTACCTGATGAAACAGGGTTTGAATTCAGCAGAATTGAATGGAATCATCAGTTTTCTACTCTGTATCTGCATGGTCAGAATGAGAAAAAGTGATAATTAATAGTACCATGCCAAATATTATAAAATTGATTTACAAAACAGGAGAATGGAAACATATATTTGAGAGTTGTCATGTTTGCCTTGTTGCTCAGACCTTTTGGTTTGTGCATGGATAGTTTCATGCTTGCTGAGTACTGAGAGTCCCAGATACTCACATGTCTCCCGGGAAAAGCAAAGGGAAAGCAGTCCATGTGTCCTGCCCAGCCCTGAGAGCAGGGGCTCTGAGAGAGCAGGCAGCTGTCACTAACTCCAAGCTAGAAAAAATGCTGTATCTGTACCTTTTGCTTTTTGTGTTTTTAGAAAATAGTTTGATTTCAAAGTCTTCAAATAGTTCTTACTGGGCTTGATCTACACTGCTGTAGAAACAATAGTCTGCCGGCTAGAGCTGTATTTATTTTTATATATAGCATACGCTAACTGAGAGACCTGTCAAAAGTCTGTCTAATGGAGGTCTAGTGGTTCCTCAGGTCCCGGGAAGCCCATTTAAAACCCTGTTTTACAGCTTCTTGATTCTCTCCCTCCCAAGGGCAGCCTAATAGTGAATGTGAAGTGTATCATAATGGATGTTTTCCCTCAAATCCTTCAGCTTTAAATCCTTTCTTTTTCTAATTCTAATGTGAGTTCATCTGCACTTCCCCTTTTGTGCTATTATCTGCTGTCTGTCGAGACCTAGATTTGATCTAGTAAGAAAGAGCTGTGTGTCACAACAGATACTTTACACATCCTTTAGGCTTCTACTTTGCAATAAACAAATAAATAAAGTCAGCATTGGTAAAACTTCCCAGACAAAGACTAGAATTATTTTGTTTTCCTTTTAACTTTACAGAGAAGCCAAGGAAGAATGCAGTAGCAGTATGTTCATAAATATAAACCTCTGTAAACATACTTATATCAGTGTTTATGTGAATGTATTGCACTTGGTAATTTCAGCATAGAGGCTCTTTGCTCTTCAGACTTTCTCAGACATTCTGCCGTCATACCCTGGGGCCAGGTGTAATAGATGCTTCTTATTTTGCCAGTTTGGGACCTTCACTGATCTTTCCTGTTGTTTTGTAGCTACTAAGGAAAATTAGTTCCTTGATAAAGTTCGAAAGAGTCACAAGCTCAAACAGCTTCCAAAGAAACTAATTTGTCCTCCAGCTATTCAAGTGCACATTGGCATTTCATTTTCTGTAGCTTGTCTGTGATGTGCATCTCTGACCAAAAGGTTCAGCTTCCCTGAATTTGTTTTGCTAGCTTGTGATTTTAAATGTGTTTACCAGTTAATTATTTATAATATCTTAATATAAAAGGCATATGTTTGTCACAGACAATGCTGTCAAGAATTAGGTGTATTTTACTCCATTTTATTTAAATCCAGCAAATTTCTACTCAGTCCAGCAGTGGAGATGAAAAAAAGATTGGCATTTGTACTGCCAGCAAGCACAGTTTGATTCATGCAGGAGACAGTGGTCAAATTAAGCAGATCCTGCTTATTCAGAAGCTATTTCATACCACAGTGACCTGAAGTGTTGCACAGCTGACAGTGCCTACACTTAGGTCCTGCAGACCCTCTTCTGCTGTTTCAAGGAGTTCTGAGTCACAGTCTTGTCAAAAAACCCTCCACATCCCCTCTAGCTCTTGTAAAAGGTGACTATTCACAGTCAGCAGGCAGCCCTCTGACAGTAAGTAGTTTCACATTTCTTGAACTCTGCTTACAAAAGCTGGCAAAGGAACCAGAGCACTCTAGAAAGTGTGGCTTTTTTATAATGTTTGTGCTGTAAATGCTCTCTCTGGGTGCTGGGTAAGTGATATGCATTGACAATAGTCACTCCAATGAACAAGGATTTTTTTTGTTGCTCCTGATAATTTGTAGTCTATTACTGTTTTGCTTGCACTATTAGGTTTGCCATAATATCCAGCATTTTCTTTGAAACAAAATCTTTTTAAATCTGGTTTAAATGTGGTTTCCTCTTAGTCTACTGTACCTCCCAATGGTGAGTATCAGCCTTTCAGAGCAGCTTAAAAACGAACTAAGGGAACTTTCTTTCTTTAATGACCTTCAGCTGACCAATGTTTGATTTAAATTTTGTGGATATAACATGTTGTTAATTGCACAGCTATTTGCATTTATTGCCTGCAGCCATCCTTCCCTGTGCTGTCATCTCTTTCAGTCTCACATTAAGCCAAATTTGGCTTGCCAGTGTTTACATGTTTGGTTTTCCAGCCTTTCACAATATGGATCTCACAGGAAATGGTGTTTGTAATTCTTGGGTGACATGGTCACCTCAGAGCCACTACAGAACCCCAGAATGAGCTAATATGGCACTAGCTGAGGTGCTATCTCTTGGATGACATAAGTATAGAATGTATAAGGTGAGACACTGAGGAGATAAGCTTCTACAAGAGCTACTATGTCTGCTCTTGAAAAACAGGGAGATGTGACTGGGAAGGGGATGGGGCAGAAGGAAACAACAAATTTCCTCATCATTGTCCTTTCTCATCCATGAAAGCAGAAAAAATAAGAGAGAGGTCAAAGGAGAGTCTTTTCTGCCTTGAGAAAATTAAGATGCCTTTTTAATGGAAGGCAACGAAGTGCAAAGAATAAAAGAAGTGTCCACTGCTCAGGTTACAGTGTGGGGCAGAAGGCAGCAAAAGTTTGACAAGGACATGGTGATGCTCTGAAGAGAAGTTGGCAAGGAGGAGAACAGCTTCCTTCTTTTCTCTGTTAGCTTAAAAAAAGCTTAGTGGCCTTGTAGCAAATGTCCTTGTACAGAAGGATGACCTTTAGGTCACTGTGAGCTGCACAGGCAGAGTGTTCCCACTCATGAGAGGGAATGCTGGACTGCAGGACTAATTACCCTCTCCATATTGTGTGCCATCAGTTTAATTAACATTACCACATTCAAAAATATTTTATGTTTCCAAGACTTTTTTTCCTAATTGATTCTCTCAGCAAAGATCATAAAAGAGAATATGCAGAAAGTATTATTTTATTTCTGCAAATGCTGAACTGCTCACGGCATTCTGGGAAAAGCAAGTATTTATTTTTAAGCCCAAGGACACAGTAGGACAGTGGTGAGGGTTTTGAATTCCTTCATGCCTAAAAAAAGGGAACTGTAGTTGTCAAACAATGTTGTAAACAAGGTATGGGAGTGGCTGGGACTAGTATAAGAAAACCAAAAATTTAGTGTAAGTTACATGTAGGAAGTGATATTTTATTTTCATTTATATAGTTTTTTTCAACCATACATTGAAAGGAAAACTTTAATAATTGATGAACATTTTTTATTGTTTCTCATTAAAAAGTAATGTTTGGTTTGTTCTGTGATGGGGAAAACATGGCAGTGTTGGCATGGCAGTTGTGTCAGGTGCTTCATGGTATACGGTGTTCAAAGTTTAATGAACACATTCTAAGACAAAGGAAAACATTGCAAGCTTAAAAAATGTATCCTATTCAGCCTGTGGCACTAGATGCAATTTATTTAAATGACACTGAAAACCAACTGTACCTATTCAGTCTCTTCCAACATCTACTGCAAAAGATGCATTGCTAATAGATCTGATGGGAAAAAAAGGTTTATAATAGTGCTTGGAAAGGTATGTTGTCCAATCTGCTGCATACTTGGATTTTAAAATGCTTGATGTGATTTTAAATCACATTTCACTGAGGTCAGTGGAAGTTTAATCAGTGACTGATTTCACTGGGAACAGAGGCCAAAAGGAAGCACCTTTTAAAATCCCCCACAACAATTTCTGGCTCACAAATGTGGCAGCTACCAAGACAGTTGATTTTTCACCCAAACACAGAGCATGGGCCAGTTTTTTGGGGGGGGTTTATTTAATTTTGTACAAATTTCCACCGGGGGCAATGGGAGTTTGACAGAATTAGCTCAGCAGCCCCTGTGAGACCGTAAGACCTCAACTGACATGTCTAAGTGAATCTGGGAGTTCCATTTGTGGTGTGTACCAGGAAATGTTCCCTTATGCGCGTGAAACCATGAGCATGGTTAAATAGGTTTCAACAAAAGGATGAAAAATTTTCAGTGAGACCTAAAGGTTAGAGTTTACTCTTATTCCCCAAACAATACAGAATGTTGAGCTACATAAGTATAGCTTTCAAGGTCCCTGTTTCACTTAAAATTTTTTTTAAGAATGCAAAAATGGGGATCTATGATGGTAACTCCTTGACAAGGATGCTGTGGCAAAGGCAAGTTTTAGAGACAATTGCCAGAAGCCACATGATCACTGAAACAGCTGCTTTGTACTATGCTGAACTGCTCCACAGACCCATTTATTAAAGAGCTAATTCTGCTCTATGTGAGATTTTTGGTCTTCAGCTCTGAATACCGTCAGGGGAGACATCAGTTGGCAGCAGATGTGGAAAGCTATTCATGTTGGCAACCCAAACAGCTTGGCTGGGGAAATTCGTGCAATACCTAAATAAATAAATAATGAATAAGGAGTCAGAATTGCACTAAGTAAACAAAGATTTTCCTGTACCAGGTTTGTAGTATTTTCTTCTGAGGCTCATGGTATTTTATATGAGGCAGATTGTGATTATTTTCAGGTTTTCTGCGCTCCTCTTTTTGTTTATAAACTTTGAATAAAATTATTTATTTTCAAAAAAGCAGAAACACACAAACTTCAACACGACACTGAAAACATTTTCAGTGTTTCGGGTCCATAGTAAAAAAAACATTCTAGGCTCAAGAACGTAGTCTTTTCTAGAGACTTTCTGATGTGTAGCAATCTTGTTCAAATCTGCACATTTCAGGTATTAAATAATTTTCACTGAAGTTACATTAAATGATAGTTTTTGAAAATAGCAATTCAATTACACTGAAGATGACCTCCTGACCAATTGATGTATGTTATCTTGTAATCCCAGCAGCTAGGTGAGCTCTATTACATAATATCCTTGTGAAAAACTCCCCATTATCCAGTATCTGCTCCCTGCCCTTGACTGTGTGTGCTGATAGTGGTGAGTCTGCAGAGTTTCCCCAGTGAAAAATAACAGTTAATAAGGTATAATTGGAATGTCTGCATTTTTCCCTTTTTTAACCAATTAAAAGGATGTAAAAAGGCACATTAAAATCTTCTGTCAAGTGGTCTCCAGTGCATTTACTCCTGTTGAGGCCACAAGTGATGCTGAACTCAGTGATCTGAGAAGGAGTTTTGCACAAGGCCCCAGCAGCTGAGTGCTTCTAATGACAGTGTTAGAGAAAACTCCCACTGTAGAGCTCCACTAGTTCTGAAATATGGGTCAGCAGCTTTGTCTATGACTATTGCATGTCAGTTAATATTTATCAAAGAGAAAAATATCTTGCTGCAAGAGAGTAGCATTAGTTCTACTAGTTTCAGAGACCAATTGTGCATGGTTTGGATTTCAGACTACAAGATCTCTTTTGACTGTTTGAGGCTCAGCATCTATTTCAATGCAGGCTGAGGGTTTCAAAGAGCACTGGGGAAGGAGGTGGGGTTTTAAGTTGCTTGAGAGGTTGTATATAGGTTAAGAATCCCTTTATATCTAGAATAACCATGTGTGTTGCACATCACTGGTTGATAACTGTCCCCTGAAGATTAGTGCCCATCTAGCTGCAGGACAGATGTGAACTTCTATCAGCTTTTGGTGATCTGAAATCATGTCAAACTGGACAAGACAAGACCCTGTGCATCAACTCTGGAACAGAGAGTTTATTTCCTTGGAGAGAGAAGTATGGGAATGGAACTAAGCAGTCCTGAGTGCCTCCAGTGCACGCGTGCTGGTGAAGCCTGGCCCAGCCTGAAGGTCAGAGAATGAGTAGGAAAACTTCCCATTGCTTCAGTGTCCTTTGGGTCAGGCATAGTGACATAATGATCTTGACCTAATAACTTATCATGAGAACTCAATGTGTACATCCATGTACAGATAGATATTTTCAGACCTGACTTAGTTATTAATACTGACTAGATTACTTTAAATAACTTTACAGGGATATAAACATCCTGTATTATCAAAGACAGGGGGAAAATTGCCCATCAGCCACAGAATTCCGGAAGTTCAGCTGGGGAATGCAACTAAGTAGACTGCACCTTCTTGTACTTTTACTGCTCCTTGCAAGCAGTTTGAGTCCCATTTCTCCCATGATTTCATTGAACTAACCTCTTTGGCTCTGAATGTCCCTTTTTTTTTTTTGTGAAAAATTTAGAGGGAGGAGAGGGAAGAAGACATCTGTGAGCAATATTTGTATCTATTATTCTGAAACCTGTAGCTTTTTGGAACAAATGAAGTTAAAAATTGGCATTCCTGGCCACAACTCCACTCCTCCCAGAAAAACCCCAATCCCCAAACAATGAAACACCAAACTAAGGCATTGTAACATTCTTTAAAAAAAAAAATCTAACTTCGGAGACAAAATATTGCAGTGCGCTGGTAATAATTGACTTTTTGATGTTAACTACTGTGGCTTGAAGTAACATATGGGATTTGCATCATTGTTTTTGCTGATTGATATTATTAGTACCTTTAAATTTGGAAAACGAAATTGTGTTCCATTGAGGACAGTGTTGGCAGATTGCCTGTGCTTAAGAGACACACTTAATGTGCAAATAAATGTACAGAAGTGGAACAAAATAAGAATTCATATGAGCCTGTTTGTAGCAGTGTATAGCTGCATCTTCAGCAAGTCAAACAGAACTGGCTTGTTTGCAATCAGCAGAATCAGCTCTGGCCATGGTGAGGTAGCAGCAGGGAGAGGGTGGTTGCAGCCACATTTGAGGGTGGGATCAGCCCTAAGGAAGAACTTCCTTCATCCTCTGTTTAAAAAAAAGTCTGAAAAAACATATTATTTTATACTAGTTTGTTGAAAAGTATGTATATATTGGAATTCCTCCTATTGCTGTGCATGATGTTTTCATTCTGTGGCCAATAATCATCAACATATGCTGAAAATCCAATGAAGCCCTTGGTTTCTGTGTGCATTGCTGTGGAGCACAGAAATCACAGCTGTTTGTTTACCATGGTGGCTTCTCTGGTGCATTGGTTTGGCAACTGTATCACCTCTATGTGATAACACATTCAGGAAGAAGCCTTTTGGGCCAAACAAATGACTTTGATAAGCTATCAATATGGGACTATGAGGCTGCATTGGAAGCACACCCACTTAGTTGGAATTAAAGGAGTAGTGTTTAGGACGAGAGATATAATCCAACTTGACAAACTAGTTAAATATTGACAAGAAGCAGAAAGGCAGCAGCGCTTGGGCTGAAGAGAAAAGCACACCCTTGCTTTTCTGATTGAGTGCAGCCAGGATTTTCATAGCCACAATGAATGGCTGCAGGAACCCAAAAGATCCAGCCTGGCCTAATAACCTGCATGGCTTATCATTCCTTCAGCTGTTAAAGGTAGGTCTGCTCTCCCAGAAAGGCAGCTCCTTGTGAGGGAGCTGGGTGGGTACCACAAAGCTGGTTTAACTTCAAGGGTGTATTTTTATTATGGGTTGCACAGTTGCATGCAGGCTCATACTATTCAAAATTTAATGACTGAAAAATAGACAGTAAATATAATGCTGTACATTTTCTGCCTTGTAAATCTGAACGATTATACTCATGTATGTGTGTTCATTTTAAAATGTTTGTTTAGTTGATAGAATTATTATAAGACTGTGTTTTAAACCAACTATTAGTTAATGGAGAGAACTCATCGTCAGGGGTATTAGGAGATTAAGGCTTTGTTTACCATAATGCACAGAGATAGCCCAAGTGTTCTGCTCTTTATTTTTGCATTTGTTTAAATTATATATATACTTTAACCCATTCCCTAGCATTTTGTCTTTCAACAAAATCCTTTTATAATCCAAAAGGTTGAGTAGAGATGCCGTTCCACATGATAACCGAAGAGCCATGCAAATATGACCTGACATATTAACTGCCTTGGATTCCTGTAACTTCATATTTGGAAATAAGAAAATGTAGTTTAGGTATGGGAAACAGCCATGTTTGCTTTTGCAAAATGTAATTAGTCAGCAGGCAGCAGGAACTTCTGAAACAAAATAACCAGAGCCAATCATCTTTTCTCTATTGTCCCAGCAGCAGTGAAATTAGGGCAGAGAGGAAAATAAAAAGTATGGCGGCATTTTGGGCTATTAGCACAAATGGTTTTATAAACAAATAAAATATAAACCAAATTGTAACAAGCACACAAGAGAGTGAGCAATAAAATATTGATGGTTTATTTTAACATGTGGTCTCTTTGGGAGACGTTTCTTAAAGACATGATGATGGTACATGTCAGAAAGTGATTGTTCCGTACCCCCATAACTACAGCATTGTGCTGTACAATTCTGGGGAGCCATATGGCCTGAACATACCATACAATTCATTAGTGAACATATTACAGCTTTATATAGCCTCAGAGAAATGTGGCAACATGTGATGTAATGCTCACGGACAGTAGTTTGTTGGCCCATTTACCAGTGCTTTAAATAGAACGATGCTGGGCACATTAAATTTTATGGCTTTGCTTCCAAAGCTGGGAGAGTCCCTGCACACTTTCATTGGCAGTCCCTCTGTATGAATTGTTAGAGGGAAAGAAGGGAGTTATGGAAAGAGGAAAGTCTAACATATATATGCAAACTGATATATAGTGGACATCACATGGCTCTGCAAGCACTGGGTGAAGCACTGAACTCCAGTTGTGTTCTTAGACAGAAATCAAAAGCATGTTCTTGATAAAAAACTTGGAGCCTGTCCCATGGCGCTATAGCCAAGGTACCAAACTGAGAAGAAAGCTGTATGTGACACTATTAGATTAAGGATTAATAAGCTGTGGCTTCATCTGATCAGGAACATGTAATCAATTTTGCTGCCTTATACCGTGATAACCTCTCAAATACCTTCAGGTCCCAATGTGCAGAGATCACTAACACCAAATCAGTTTTTGGGTTTTTTTTTTGCTTTTTGTGAGTTTTCTAAGTGTACATTGGCATACTGAATCCACGTTTCACAGAGTAATGCAGCCAGAGTTTGGTAAAAAATGAAAAGCATGTGTTGATTGCCCTTTGGACACATCCAGAGCCTTTCCACATGTAGAGCTGCCTGGGTGTGACTCCATTCTGTGTTACTGGAGTTTTCTGCTGTTACAGCTTTACTGAGATCAGGGGAGTTACTGCGGCTTAACCCAGAATTTCACAGTGGTGACATCAGCCTTGTTAATCCGGGAGGGAATTCTGCACATGGAGAAGCTGAATATAGGTTTTCCAAAAGGAAAAATAGAGCTAGGAATCCAATCCAATATAAGGAACAGACATTATTATGTATACGAAATAATGGAAAGGTATCTGATGTACAACCAATTTTGTGACAGAACATTCCTCCCAAAGAGGGACTGATCATCTTAGGTGAATGGTTCAAATTTGAAAGACTGGGATATCAATCCCCATGTCTAAATAAAGGTGAATAAAAGGACAGAGGAATCAAGAAAGTTGCTCCAAGGTGGCTAAAGTGAAGGAAATATCATATCAGGAGATTTCTGTCCGTTAGAGCAAGAATCTTACAATAACCACTGCTAGGGACCTCATTCCATGCATACTTGAATGTTAGCTCTGATTTGGCTTTGAATCTGAACTCAGACTTCGTTCTCATGCTGAATCCAGAGCCCAGATATATTTTCTCTATCCCATTTATTTTCCCAGGCCTCGTTAATTAATAAGATCTGTGTGCATTCCAGTCCAGGTTCCAGATTTTGACATCCTATGGACTTCAGCTATTTAAAGCTCAATTCCCATGCATAAGTCATAGTAAACAAGAGTCAGCAGGAAGTTATCATTTGCTGCTCAAAAAAGTAGTGAGTGCTAAATTAAATAAATAGCATGTCTTTTTAATGTTCTATCACACAGACTAAAATCAGTTAGGGCTTTTATTGAATCTGACCCAGAGGTTATGAAATAAAATAAATATAATGGAACTTTATGTGATTCTTCTGTGATGTGATTCTTCTTCACTGTAGTTGGAGAAAATGTTTGCTTATGGAGGTGTATGAAACATTTTGAACAAATCCAGAAATACTTTTAATATGCATCTCAGAAACTTTTAAGAAAGTATTGTAGTTTGGGGAAAACTTAACTTTGAGTGATCAGACTTAACATATTATTTTTCAGTGCGTTGTCACTTAATGTCATATTCCTATTTATGCAGTGAAAACCCTGGACTTATTCTGTGTGATTGAGCTAAAGCAAATGTTTGGCAGGAGAGTGGGGATTTTCAAAATTAGAAGTTGCTTCTTTTGGTGTCTGGTTTTGTTTAACTATGGAAACAGAAGCTTAAGGGGAAGAAATTTTACTTTGTGATTAAATGGTTGAAAAAAAATGGCATGTAAAGTGTCCTTGGTGAAGCAAGATAGTTTGAGTTTTCATGCTAGTCTGAAAAATAATAAAACATCTGTTTTGGTAATGGTTTTTTGGGATTTTTTTAGCCAATTTAAATAAAGCTAAGGAGAACAGCAAAGATGTAAGAACAGATTTCAAAGCCAAGTTCAAAAATTGGCTTTAAAAGTGATTAATAACCACTCAACATAAGCAGGCAATGTAACGTAATCACACTTGTGTAAGACATCAGGATGTTCACCAAGTTCTCCCTGCAATGCTGCAGAAAACAGTTGTTTAGTTGTATTTTGTGTTTCTGGTGTTCTTTGTGTTCCCTTTAGAATTGAAGGGAATTTTGCCATGGAAAGAAACACAGAATTGTCCATTAATGCAGTAAGTTATCCTTACGCAGAGCCAGCCACCTTCCCACAAAAAAACAGGAATGTCCCTGGTTCTGTGGCAGTAATATAACACTGATCCAGTTGCTGCAATTTCTTGATATTCCAGTATGGTGTATTTCTTCCTAATGGTAATATCTCTGAGTAGGATATAGTTTCAATTCAGGCTGAATTTTGAGGGAAGACTCTTGCAACTTAAATTTTCTTTGGATTGTGTTCTGATCCTTGCCTTGCTTAGGACAAAAATAAAATTGCATGGCAACTCCTCCCAGAGTTTGGGGCTTTAAAATCCAGTTTGGGGATTTTAGTTTTGAAATGTGACCTGAATCCTTCTCAAATGTCTTCATCTACTGTGTTATTTCTCCTACGTAATCCACTCCTCAGGCTCCAAAATATGACATAAATTGATATTTTTAAAGATGTATTATGTGAAATATGTTGAATATCTTCAAAGCTTAATAGGAAAATAAACTCTGGAAATAGCAATGTGTTTTTAGAAGCAAGAATGGAAAGGCAGTGTTTCAGCAGGGTATATTAAAGGCAATTTACTCATGAAAATAAAAATAATGAAAGATTTTATTTATTTGTTTATTTGTCAATAAATCTTGACTGGTATGAAGGACACTTTCTGTTCTATATGAGAGCACAGAATGGCCTTGTGAATTATTGTCTACTTTATAGAAGACAATCAAGTAGCACCTTACAGGTGCAACTGTTGTCACAAACAGCAGGCAGAGCCTGTCTGACCCTTCAGTGTATTCGCCCTAGATAGTCATGTCCTTCTGATATGCAGTTTACTGGGATTCCATATGGTGTATCTGCAGACTGCCAGACATATGGGAAAAGAAAAGCTTGGATTGAACATATGATGACAGGCCAGATAAAGCCTTCAGATATTCTGCACTAAGGTCCAGTTGGCTCGAAGGGTTTGTTTTAATCTGTGTCACATTGGAATGTGTTGACAGTCAGGTGAGTCACTGCAGACATTTCTACCCCTATATACTCATTATTGGACCTCTCCTATTTTTTACTGACAGGTATTCAAGAGCAGAGAAGTTATTTATAGTATACAGCCACAGGCACAGAAATCAAACCAGTTCCCCAATAATTTTAAACAAGCAAACATCTGTTTGGCAAAATATTCACTAGTCAATGCCAGTACCTAATAAGGCACATACAGAAAACACTGATTGAGGGAATTAAAAGAAAAACAGGGGAAAAAAAGGCATTAGGTGAATGCAACTGCTAAAAGGTGGATGCTACTGATGGCTGGGAAGATGATTTTAAAGGGGTTTTGGTAGCTAGCAAACTATCAGAAGGGCTCTGCAGGACAGGATTGTATGGCACAGCTGGTGCCTGGGGACTTCAAGAATAGTGGTGCTCATGCCCTGTGTATGCTCAGTTTTAGTTACATTTAAGTATATTACATCTTTTTTTCAAAACTGAAATTTTGCTTCACATACTATATGTACATGTATTTGTGGAAGTCAGTACTGATATTATTAATTTTCTTATTCCTTCTACTAGTACAGAGGTTTTTGCTTGTGTTTGTGGGAAACTGAAGTAGTGTGTGATACACATCTCTTTTGCAGAAGCTTGGAAGTCCAGAGGAAATAGGTTAGGTAAATAGACTTGATTTGGGACAAAAAAATTCTAATTTAAAACATTTTGTAACTAGGAGTAAGAGTTCTTGCTGGCATGTTTGCAGGAACAATGCTCTAAACTAGACAACTCTAATACAGACAGGGAAATCTCTTCTGAACTTTTTTTCTGCTTCAGTCCTGACATACATTTAAATCCTGGATTTGTCCTGGTTTTATAAAATGTGTTCTCAAGAACTTTATTATTTTTTTTTTTTTTCCCCTTGCAGTGTAACTTTCAGAGTGTTCTCAATGCTAACAATGCTAAATGCACACAGACACCATTGGGTTCCTGGGTGTAACCACCAGCAACACTTCCAGCTCATGCTGGAGAGGTTCTGTTCAGGCACTTCACTTCCATGGTTGGCGTTTGTTATCCTGTCTCTCTCATGCTGTTCTGTAGTCTTTGCTCTCTTATTCAAGGTCTTGGCTGTATTTCTGAGGGATTTTTTTAAAAGTTTGACATCCTGAAATCACATTTCTGACATCAGCTAAAACTCTTTGCCCCTCATCACTGTCCTCGCCATCAGTCACCGACATGGACAGCTACACTCCCAGCATTGGTCCACCTCTTCCTCAGTCCATATCAATTTACATCAGTTCTTTACATCACAAAGAGTTCAACTGTGGCTTGACATAAGACATTAATTTAGAAGCCTTCAAAATATCTATGAACAGCTCTTCTATTAAATGTTTTGTCATAGTAATCAGAACTTCTTTATTCCAGGAAGGTATTAGGAAACCTAGCAGATCTGCTAATGTCTGGTTCTTGTATTGTTGGAAAGATGACTTAATGCACTGGCATTTTAAATGTAATGACCTAAATACTCTTTCAGCTGACTCTAAAGTAAATCGGCAAATGAAGCACATTGTTGTTTATGCTTCATTGTGTAATGTTTTAATTCTCTGTCATGTTTGGTGACAAGGACTTCAGCTTAACCCATACTTTTAATAACTTTGTTGAAAATCTTAATTAGAATTTTATAATCCTGAGGAAAATCTATAAAGTAGCTGGTTTTTCCCCCGCCTAAATTCTCTGAATTCACCTGCCTGTGACAAAAGTTCAGATAAGAACTAAGTTGCTGTGCTGTGCAGTGCTCCACAGTGCTTTGACTGGGCTAGGGTAAATCAAAGGCTGAGTTGGAGTTGTACCTTTCAGCTGGCTTTCAGCACTTAATGTCAGCTTTCTGTCACCAGCCTGGGGATGATTTACAGATGCTCTTCTGGTCTCTGGGCTTGAAACCAGACCCTCAAGAAAGGCTCAGTAATGGCTCATGTCTTAGGTAGGGAAAGGTCTTTTTACTGTCTGAGCCAAGGATGAGATCCCACTGAGCTTCACAAAGGAAGGGGGAGACTCTGTTGGGTGAACTCTCCTCCGTTCTCCAAGAGGGCATTTAAGACTGGGGTACATACAAGTCCGATGTCTGCCTTCCATACCAGTGGGGCTCAGACCTCTGCGTGAGGTTTGGGATGCTGCATTTCTGGTGCATTTGGAGCCTTCACCAAATAAAGAGGGAGGTGCCTCACAGGGGGCTGTGTGGTAGCCAGTGTGCTGTGAAGGGCCAAGAGTTGGACTCAATGATCCTAATGAATCCCTTCCAACTCAGCATATTCTATGATTCTATGATAACAGAGGTGCCTTGCTCTATTCACTGCATGTTTGGTGTCTAATTTGATGGCTGCAGGCAAGCAACATCCAGACATTTATCATCCCAAGTCCAGAGCTGTCTCTGGACAATGATTCACCCTGCAATAATAGTCAAAAAAACGTGTTTGAGCAAATATTTACTAATCACTACCGTTACATAATAGATAGCTCTATATTCTAATATTCTAGCTCTGCTTTAGAGTTTTTTTGAAACTGAGTGGTTATCTAAAAGCAAGGCCTTTTTTTCATCTATTGCAGCAGAGCATCCTTTAGCCGGGGTCTTGCCAGGAGGACCATGTTGCATAGAAAACTGTCTATTGTCTGACTGAAGCTCCCAGAGAGATTGGTAGTTTGTGGGTTTACTTGTAAATTTTAACCTTGGCAAATACTTCATGGGTTGCAGTGAGGAAACAACCAGTGTAAGAACTGTGGAGTTGGGGCCCTGTAATAAAGATTTGTGTGAAGTACAGAACTTCAAGGATTGAAATGTTAAAGATATATATAGCTATAGTTAATGCACAGCATTTATTGGAACATGCCTCAATAAATCTTCCCTTTATAGGCTAATTAACTACACAGAGAAGGGAGAGTGGTAAAATTATAAATGGAAAGTCTTTTATTTGCCAAAGTTCTGTGTTTTAGACATCTTACATAGACAGTTATATACTGCGCAAAGACAGACCAGGGATAGAAAATCCCACTGGCATCACTAGGGTTTTCTGTTCTCTCCTGACAGTAATCTGTGCTTTCTTTACAACATGATTAACAGTTTTCAGTTACTTTTTGTGCTCCCAACTTGGAATTAAATAAGATAAATCATGTTTAAAAATCAGAATGCATTCTGGCAGAGAGATGCACTGGTTACTCTTTCTGTGCTATGCATGAAGCTGTGTGATCTGCTCAGTGGGATCTCCAATGAGCAGAGCTAAGGCCACAAGTAGATCTGTGCAGTGGAAGATGTGAAATTGAAGATACTGCCTGTTTAGCACCAGAAAATATCATGGTGTATTAATAACGTTGTTTCATATTTTATTAATAGTTTCCTTGTTTCCCTCTTAAGGACAAAAACCAGTCACACATCTTCTGGTCCTCTGCTCTGCAGAGTAACTTATAGACATGCACTCTTAGACTCTTTCGAACTCTGATGCAGGAGTAAATAAATGGTAGCAGCTTTATAAAACCCTTGACACTGTTCCAGCATTTAAAACCTCTGTTTATCCAGGATTCGGCAAGGACAGAAATTACTTTTGTGACAGAACTCTAGTAATGCTCCCTGCTAAAGCTCAAGTCCTTGAGATATCATTCATTAGCTCTGAAATTTATGTTTACTGTATATTGGCTTCAGGCAGAATAGGACAAACACTTTTAATGAAGGAGAACTGGATTTTTCTCCTTGATCCATGTAAGTCAGTGTTTGATGTTATCTTGGAGGTAACTAACAAACATTGAGTTTAAAATAGAACGGCAATGAGCTGCTCCCTCCGGGTCAGGAAGCCCTCCAGAGCTTCCCAGTGTGCTGCTCTGCACCCAGGGGGGCTATGCTTCCATGTGAATGTAAATATATCCAGGGAATTATAAAGAAGAGGAAGTTGAAATGCAAACAAAATAGTAAAAACAGTACAAAGAACACAGTGAGTTACCAGGAAATGACAATACTTAAAGGAGAATTGAAAGAAACGAGATGGAGAGGGCACAGATGACTGTAGTGTCTCAGTGGACATGAGTTCCCATGGGGAGAAGGGTGAGGGTGGAATAAGAGCACTGAGCCCAATCCTTCTCCCTGCCCATCCCAGTAAGAAGCTCTCCATATGAAGCAGTCCTGGAAATCTGCTCTAGAGAAACTTGGTTTGGTTGTTTTTTTCTTTTATTAAGAGAACTCTCAACAATATGTAAAGTAAAACTCTATATGGTATCAAGCTCACAGAGAACACCAGACTAAAATGACAACAATACTTTCTCTTTTCAGTGTGCTTTTCTACTGTTTGGAAGTCATCAGCCTCTGGCAGCTTAGGCAGTTGTTTTGCCTTAGCTGAGGTCAAAGGCTCACTGTAAGGATGTGTATGTTCTGCCTTTGGAAATATGAAATAAGATGCAAGATGGCCATCTCCTAAGTCTGAGCTAACAAAATTGTAGTTAGCCATGATGTGAGTATATCCTCAGAAATAAGAGCAATTCCACACAGAAGAACAATTAGTGCTTGTCATCTTTTTCTTCACAGCTTGTGTTACACTTAAGTACTTTGCAGTGCTTGAATATTTTTTAGCCAACAATAAGTTTTTCTAATATGAAGAACAAGTGATAACTTAGAAGTTACCTAATGAGGAAGTGTCCCATTTGCCTCCTGGGATCCAATCCCTTTACTTCAGCATAGCTCTTGTCTCTTCAGACTGGTCAGACCAGAGGGTTTGGATACCTAGGTACCTACTGTCATATGTTTAAATTGTCTCACCAGTAGAATGTGTTGCTTTGGTTGGGTGGCTATAGATCCTCAGTGCATCACTGACGTTGGCAGTGCTTCAGTCACACAGTGAAAGAATTAAATACCTAAAGTAGTTTGTGACCATAATAATGAAAACCACATACCATGGGATTCAGATTAAATATAAAAATCTACATTTGAGGGAATATCTAGGTAATGATGAAGGAACTCTTTTGTACCAGAGACTGTTTTGAAATGTGTATTTACCTGACTACTATATTAATTCATTGTAACACATTTTTTATTATGGCAATGGATGTATCAATCCAACTTTAAAATCGTGTCTTTACTCAAAAAGGGTCTTACCTGTATTTCTGAGGGTACAGAGCAGACAGGTTTTGCAAGGGCAAAGAAAGGCACATCTGGATTTCCCAGCCATGTTTATCAGTTCACTGATCTGTTTTAACCTGGATAATGACAGGTTCTAGATTTAGACTGTTTTGTATAAAAACCAATCTACTTCATGATGAATGGATTCTCTCCCCTCATACTGTAAATGAGTATCAGCAGGGTATCTTCAGAGTACATACTCTACTGATTATATCTTATAGAGACACTCACTAACTAATCTCTTCACCTTTTCAAGCAGCATTTCAAACACATGTAGACAGATCTAATCTGTATTACTGAGTCAGACTTCGTTGATTATTTTCTAGAGTAAATAAATTAGACTGTTCTGATCAGCAGATGAATTGCCGTAGTGGGGCCTGTCTTAAACAAAAACTATGAGAATCTCCTGAAGTATGTTGCAGTCTGCACAAAATATGTGATTTCCAGAGGAACACAGTAGATTTACTGACTTTTCATGCTTCTTATTTAATCTGAATTAATGTGACTGAGTGCGCAGGAACACTGAAAATCCATTTAATGCTTTTTTAAAATGCTGTGTACAGGTTTTGTCCTACTCATTTCAGTGATATGGGAGGTACATTTGGCTGCCCTTTGTACCCCAAAAGATGCTCTGAGAAAAGAGGTAGATGAATCAGAACTGTAACAACCGTTTTGTGAGCTCTTGTCCAACTGCTCTTTGGATTTTTGTCAGAACAAAAGCTTGCTTGGCTTGGTATTTTTAGTTATTTCTGACAAACAAAACTCAGGTGCTGTACTGTCTTGCACTTTCTTGGCTGTCTTTATAGGAATATTTGTCAGCTTGGCACACTTTTCATTTGAAATGAAGTAGAAAATCTCCAGCACTGAGTCTGGTTTTGGGTTTCATCACATAACTTTCAAGCTACTATAATCTACAGTGAATTTTCACTAAGATAAGATACATTTCCTTGGCATTAGTGAAGATAGTAATAAAATGTGGATTAGCTACTAAAATGTCTTACGAAAACTTATTTTCAGTATATGAAAGGGAAAGAAAATTATTACTATGTATCCACAATGAAATGGAAAGAAATCATTTTAAAATCATCTCAGGCCCTTTCTTGCTATCTCTAACATCTGTGATGCTCCATGCCCTTTGTACTAGTGTCAGAAAACTCGTGAATGATGCACCTTTGTAAGCACAGCTGCAAGAGCTTCAGCCCTACACATGTTCCTATGAAGGTTAAATAAACAAAATAAATAAAACAAATAAAACAAGTATCTAGTTCTTGAATTCCTGCTGAAAACCAAGATTTAACACCCTTTTGGCAGTGTAAGGTTGAATTTATTACAAAAGAATTCCATGATAAAAAATCCTCAAACTTTTCTCTGAAACTAGAGAAAATGAAGATTTTTCAGTTCCTCAACTTCTTGTAAGGTTCTTGCCTACCTTCAGGAATCACTGGGCAATGTTCTGTGCTTTAGCTTCTTTAGTTTTTTGAAAGATGCTTGGATTACATATTGCACCTACCAGTTGTGGTGATGATGGTCATATGACATTTAAATAAAACAATAGCTCAGAGTTGAGCTATTTCCCCTTCACAAATCAGGTGTTGGTCTACAAACATCATAAGCTGAAGTGTCCTGCTGAAACTCTGGCTCCTTTTCCCATAAGATCTTTGTGGGTCTTTTTAATTTGTTTTTTTTGTCTTAAAATCTCACAGAACACTTCCTGGCAATGAATATGTGTTGTTGTTATGTGCCATAACAACACAGTTATGGCACACTTGTGTGGAATATCAGAACAATATCATCAGACGTTTGTGTAATCTATCAAAATTTCCTCTGTACCCTTTACACTAATTATCTCTGTTAATTCACTCCAAAGCATGGAATAATTGCAAGTTTCCATGTGTCCTGATATTGCAGGTCACTATGGGTTTCTTCTTCTCTCCAGTGTGTTTATTAGCCCTTCAGCCTTGTTTGTGAGCAAATTTGACCATGGTTGAACTTATATCAAAAGGAGCATTTAACAAAGTGCTATTCGTTAGCCCTTAAATTCATTGTTTGTTAGCTGACTTGGATTCCTGCACAGCAACCCAAGCAGACAGAGAGGCACAGAGGGAGCCTTGGCAGGAATGAAGGATTCTGCTGGAGGACTGATGAATGCACAATTGATGCTTTCTGCAGCAGCATGACGACCTCTTCTTTTAATTGCACTCTACTGAGCGGAGCTGCTTTGTGCACTTGTGGGAAGTGCTCTCTGGCAGCTAATTTTTAAGCTTAATCTCCCCACCAGTTAACAGGTTGCCATTGAAGCTATTGGACATACACCCAAGCCTACACGATGTACACATTCATGGTTCATAATATTGATTATTACAGAACATTATATATAAGAATGAAGCTGAATAGCCTGAAAAATCTACACATGGAGTGCCAGCCCCCATAGCAGAGTGTATCATCATGGGCATCATCCTGGCTCTCCATTCTCTATATGACTCTGTTGAACAGACAGATTAGCCCAAGGTCTCAGCCCCTCATCTTTGAAAGCCATGACTGGCACCTACCTTTCATATCACTTCTTCTTTCAAAACAAACAGCTGCATCCCAAAGAGGAGAGAAGCTACATTTTTCCCCCCTGAAGTCATGTAAAATATAGATACTATAAAATAAAGATAATATCAGTTCTTTCCAGAATTAAAGGTCAGATTTGCTTCCTCAGTTTTAGATCTACATCAGTAATTTCATCCCACACGTAACCTGCTTGAATGGCTTGGTTGAATGCACAAATGGGCACACAGACTATTTCTCCTGTGGAATGAGGAGGGAAAGATATTATTTCTCATTTTATATGTCTTGAATTTCTTGGATAAACTGGTGGAGGGGACAGCTGGATGGTTTTCCATGATTTCCAATTCCTACCTGTCAGTGGGCATACGTGCATGTATGGGATGTGAATAGGGGATACTAATGAGTCTCAGCAGTTTGTTCTTTTTTTCTTTTGTTCTTTCTGCTTGCTTTGATGAAGCAATCTGGACTGCATCACTGAAGACAGAAATATTAAGTCTTGTAAATGAATAATATAAACAACTAATTTTTCTTAATTAACCCAAAGGACTGAACTGTGGAAATACTTTCTCTCTTGATGACATTGATCTAAGAACATGAATACAGTCTTGACTTGCAAAAGTCTCATGTTTAGGTAGAAAGTATTTAATGTGCTATTGTCGATGAGATCAGGCCCCTCAGATCCTCCTGTCTGCGAAGTGCCAGGCAGGAATCAGCAGGGCTGTCACCTCCAGAACAACAGAGCTGCCTATCACCCTGTGCTTGGTGCCACATTGCAGCTGCCGTTTCAACATGAACCTTGTTTTGGAAATGTTGGTTTTGGCAGGGTGGCTGTGCCCAGAGATCTTCCTGTTTGGTATAAATATAGCTGTATAAGGTAGGAAGACAAAAGGATGGTCTCAAAAACCAGTGTTGGTGCCTATATATGCGGCATGTAATGGGTTCACCTGTGTTCAAGTGTTCATTTTTTGGTTGTTTTAGAGCTTTGTATAATTCAGATACAAGGAGAGATGGTTAATGCCTGTACCTTTGAAAATAGGATGCATGTGTGGTTCAGGGCACTGGCTGAGCCTGGGTGACGTGCAGTTTTCTTTGCTGTCACTTTGATCTTGTAATTTTGAGGCTTGGAAAGCTGATACTGAGCAAAGATGATGCACCCCAGAATGTTTGTTCTGTCATGAGCAGACTAAAAGTTACAAGATGTTATTAAAAGCTGTGTTCTTTTCCAGGTCAACTTTAATGCATATGCAAAATGATAGCCAAAGCCTTTAGCTTCTCCTTATTGTGCTCAAAGCACTGAGCTGTGAAATAATGCTTAGAACTGATCACAGATGCATAACACAGTCCACCTAATGTGATAAAACTCCTTTAGGTATAAGGCACAATTACATGCAATCCAAACACAAGCACAAGATGTGTGTAATTTATAAATTGGATAATAATTGTTCATTGTTACTTTAGGACTCTTGTGTTATTCACAATGTCTATAGATTTTAATGGAATAAATGTATTATCTGAAGGTGGAGAATATTAGAGCTTATTTTGGCATAAATTGCTTGATTATTGGAACTTCCTATAAAGCTCATTTATGGAAATAATTAGAAACAAACTCTTCAGACCCACTTTGCCAGACTAATCTTCTTTACAAATTGCCACTCTAAAGTAATTTATGGCTCTCTGTTCTGAGAAACTTTATCATGAGGAAGAAATGCAATATTAGGTTTGAAAATTAATACATGATAATCTTCTGATGAGTGTTGGACAGCATGTAATGAGCTTATGCTTTTACAAGCAACTGAGTGAGAAAAATATTGCTGAACTGAAGAAGAGCTGGGATGGGTCTGAATATTTCTGAATTAAATTTCATATCTTAGAGGATATGTTTAGTTCTAGTATCTGGTTTGCAGTTGAACAAGGTAAATAGTGTTGCGACTCTTTGAAAAGGTATATTCATTTTTTTTTAGGGAACCAGGATTGAATAGAGACCATCAGGAGTCATATTTTAGAGACTTGAAACAATATTAGAGTGTTGTACCCTGGCTCAGACTGAGGTAAGGTAGAACCATAAGAGTAACATAAACTCTTGTCATTTGGCTGAAAACCTCTACAAACACAGCAAATGGGAAATGCTGGACACTGGAAGTGTAAATGTAGATGTAAGTATACAGCCCTTGCCATAGATGGGATGTTCATTAGCAATTTCTTGTATCTTTCATTTTCTTAAATGCTTTCTCATAAGAGGTAAAGAATTACCATTTGCTACACAGGAAAACAAAGGGATCTAATATGCTTACTGAATGGAAGGTAAGAATTTCAAAACATAACTAAGTATACCTCTGGAGGAGGACAAAAGATCAACAACCAATATCATCGTCCTATGTTTTTAAGAGAATTCACATATTTCTTTATTCTTTCCATCTTGAAGTCTGAGTCTGTGATTGATGTCAGCTGGTAATATCATTGTCTGTTGCATTGCAACTTAGAACAGACATCAACAGGAGCTTTTAAATGTTATTTCTGCAGAGTCATATCACAAAGCCCAATTCCTTACAGAATAGCAATTTTCAGAATGCCCTTTTCACTATGCTTTGGAACTTTTCCAGTGTAGCAATTACGAATCTTTAGCACTTCAAATTCCATGCTCTTTTTTCTTTTTTTTTCCCCCTCCACCATAATTTACTTATGAAAAGGTAAATAAAAAAATCTTGTGCCATACGCAAAATGTTTCACAGATAAAAGTGCCCCAAATTAATTGGTCAGAACAAAAGTGACCTCCTGCAAGCGTGCTGCCTTGTAAGATGTGCCAGGAGCATGGCCCAAAAAACTGAATCCCCCTATTCACAGATGAGGTGGAAAACTGAGTTTATAGATATATTTTAAATACCTGGATAATTAAAGGGGATATACAGAGATATTTTCCAGACTGACTCAACCCTGCCTTGTGCAGACCCTTACTAAAAGGCCCACTTGCTGCATGAGACCTCCCATTTCTGACAGCCCAGGTCTCAGCTGTAAACAACCATCTTCAAAGAATTATTTGTAGACAGTGGGTAAACACTTCACAGACCCACAGAGCAAATGGTAACCTTACATTACCTTCTGATTTCTCTTTTTTTCTGGAGGTATCTGCCTTTCTGTCCTCACTCAATGTGAAACAACTTTGGAGCCTGAATGGCAGCTTCCCTGGGTAAGGCAGAGGATGAGACTGTCCCTCTTGCTGTAACCCGGACATACTTCACCAAATGAATTTTATAGGGAAACATGATCAGCCAAACAAACTCTGTTTGTGGGAGCTAAGGATGGGGTATGATGTGACCATGCTGAGGCCAATGTGGCTTAAGACATTGGTCTATGCAGGGATCAAGATTTTATCCCAAACACTGATCCTTATGCTACCTCCCAGTAGTTCACAATTGATGTTTACAGAAGGCATTTCTGAAGCTGGGACAAAAGCGGATTTGCCATTCCAGTATCTGAAAATGACAGCAAATATTTCAGTGAACAGATATTGATGCCAAACTACACATTTTTCTCATTTCTTTACTGTAAATTACTCATGACTTGGGTTTAATTATTTCTAATCACGTGTAGAAGTGTCTTGTTCATAACTCTTATTTTATGCTCACAACTTACTCTTTTAATTTTTTTTAACCATCAAGTGACCAGGAATTATTTCTTGGAAATCCACAAATAGTAGCTGTTGCATAGAAAGAAGTGTAGGAGAACTTTAACTCATAGCCTCATTTCTTCATTGCAGATCAAGATGTGTCTGTTTGCCTATATGAACTTGCTAAGGTGTAAAAGTCTTCTCCTGAAGATATGTGTATACATGATGGTTCCCTTTGAATATTTCTTTAACATTTGGCCAAATACAAAGCTTTTCCTCAAGGCTTTTTTATTCCAGTATAAAATGACAGTAATAGGATCTGAATACTGGAAACAAAAAATCCTCCTACCAGGCTTCCAAGGGCTGTATGGACATGTTTCTCAGTTGTTATAGATGTAAATAATGACTCTGTGCTTCTTATAGATTTATTTACTTAAGCCACTGGGTATTCTGCAGGAATAAGAGATTCACAATACAGTTCTAAAATCCTGCAGAAAATACAATTTTCCATTAAATTTCATGCTTTTTTCCAGAAGAGCTTATTCCTTAAATGGAGGGCAGGTCAGGGAAATAAATAGTGAAAAGGAGCACTGAGACCTCTTTAGAAAATTAGACTACAAAGCACCAAATATACATTAGTAAAACTTTAAATTGGCTTCATTAACTTCTCTAAATTATGCATGCATTAATAGGATTCTTATTATTAATTCATGTAATTGTTTATACTACTACTTTGATGGGGTGTTATTTATTTATTTATTTATTTACTTATTTCTGCTATTCCAGCACCGCATTGATGGGACTCATTAAATGTAATGGCATTTGGCAATTTATCACACAGATTAAAAGCTCTTTCCAGATCACCTCTACTCACCCTTTCTTTTGGAGAACATTTTTGGCATATATCTTGGACTCAATGAACTGCACTATTTACTTGTATGCCGCATTTCAAAACCTGTATGCCTGCGCTGCATAAGGAAGGCACACCGTAAAATTTTTAGCCAACATTCTTTCCTTTCCTCTCATTTATTCTTATTTTAAAAGAACTCTTTCAGACTTCTGTGTCAATTCTAACCAGAAAAAAAAAGGGCTTAAAAATGCAGGGTAGTATAACAGTTTGGCTTTATCTGACTGTGTTTTATCAATTTCCTTCAAAAGGTTCTGTAGAAGATCTTTTCAAACACTAAGAAGTTCTCTTATCCAACACCATTGTAACATCAGTGGTATGCAGAATAATGTATTCCCAGTTATGCATAATGAGGCTTTGAACCTTTTGAGGGTTCTGGTAACATTAAGAACCACCAGAACAAACTTGATATTTTTTTTAGTGTCACCAAAGTTAAGGCAATAAATTTATGCAGTTTTTGAAGCAGATTACCCCTTCAGAGCATGGTGGGGCAGCCATGAAAGTGTTGCAAATCTCAGCTAGGCTGGATGGTAAGTGTGCAGTATAGGGGATGGGAGATACAAAAAAATAATTCAAAGTCCTGTTGCTTCTGAAGTGTAAACCACTGAGTGAAAGAGTGTCATATGGATTATTTTATTTTTCAAAGACTTGGCTGTAGTAGTTTTAGTCAGGTTTTAATTAAAAAGTCTCCATTTAAGATGTATTCCTCTGCTCATAGAGAACAGTCCCGAGCAGTAGGTTAATATATGATCATGTGGGGAAGCTAGCAGTTGTTCTGCATAAAGATACATACACCTCAGGGTGTGTTTGTCCTTCTGTTACAAGCTCCATCTTAATGTTTTTTTCCTATTACTGGTGCTTTGAGAAATGCTTAAGCCAGCAAACACTCAATAATTGCTTAAAAGTAAAAATTACAAGGTGATCTGTAGGAGGACAGCAAAAGTGATGATGATCACTTATGAGGAATGAAAGAATGACAGAAGATGATGAATGTTTTAAAGTTTTTAAAGATCTCATTATTTTTCTGGCTCTGTACTTTCTACCCCTTCCCTTCCATTCTGTGATACCAGGGTTGTAAAGGACATCACACCTTCATTAAGTTAATGGCAGCCACATAATGATGATGTGAACTGCTGCATCTGTGACTGTTGGAGGCTTTAGAGTCTATTTTGCAGTTGTCATATGAACAAGTTTTCTTAAAACAGCTCCTTTAATTGCAGTTTCTTTGCTCCCAGAAACTTGCTCTAATTCCCCTGCCTGAAATGGGATGGATTTTCTTACCAAATCCCTGTGATTTCTTTGGCTGGATCTTCCATGGTGGAAAAGTTTGGTGTGCTTCTGTTTTCCTGTCCACTTGCTATGCAAATATGGATGCTTTCTGAGATAGTCCCAGCCTGAGGAAGGAGGGAAGTTGCTATCTGGGGTGAGGAAGGAATATCCCATGACCTTGGCTGAAAGCTGTGTGTTACCCTCCAGCTATTGTTCAGCCTGAGCTGGACAGGCTGAATTGCTTGTGACTGATGTGCAGTAATCAATCACACTTTGAGCTTGCGCAGCTCTGAAAAGGACACAGAGCCAGGGATGGAGAACTTAATGCTTCAAAGCACTGATGTCTACATAATTTTCAAAGTTATGTGCACACAGTTGTACCTAGTTTGAATTTATACTGCACCAGATTTCCTTCATGGGAAATCACAAGCACTGACTATAGACATTTTCACCAAAGGAAAAATTAACTTTATAGACACTTTGAAACTACCTCTGATGCATTCTTCAAAAACATGGACATCAACATTTTGGGAAACCACCACATTGCACCAGTTCAGATCCATCTACCTAAAAGAAGGAACATTCTTGTTCTCTGTGCAGTGCACAAACTTTTCTGTTAATGAAATCTGTTTGGTTTGTAGCTGTGAATACACAGGCAGGTAGTTCCTTCTAATCCCCAGGGCAGGGAAGAAGAAAGATTCAGTGGTCATTAGTGTGCAGAATTATCTCAAACACAATAGATTTTCCTCATGACAAATCACACATAATCTCCATAACAACCTCACATGATTATGCACAAGATTTCAATGTAGGGACAAAAATAAGCATGGCAGGAATTGTAAAGAACAGCTATATAGTGTGAGACAGATGTGGGAGTAGATGGTGTATAGAAGACCAAAACACAACTGTTCTAAGATGTAAAAAATGAACAAAAGGCAGAAAGCTTGCCTACTTTGTATTTGGAGAGCAGTGATTAAGTCAGTACATTATCTTGAAATTGGAGATGATGGGCTCAAATATCTCCTCATAATATAGAGGTTCCTGATAGTGCCAAAACAGTTTGAGGAATGCTAGCAGCAGTTTCATCTCACTTTCAGAGGATTATTACAGCTATAAAAATTATCTCTGTGTTGTAAGTTGGCATGCAAGATCTAAATGCAGCAGGGTTTAGTCATTGGGGTTTTTTTAAAAATTTTTTCAGGTTGTTTGGACAGATTGATTAAAACTATCTTAAAAATATTATGGGGAGTTTTGTCATCATCCTTATTTATTTATCTATATATCAATCAATCAATCAATCAATCTTTTTATTATCTATTCTTAGGAATTCATAGATTGCTAATACCTTCCTCATGAGCAGATTTCTAGTAAAATAAGGACCTTCCCATAGCTTTTGTTTTCAAAACTGCACAGGGATTTCGAGAGAGAATGGGAGAACAAATTTTTTCAATTTTTTATGCTTAATGGAGTAGTTTTTCTTTCTTCTTATGACAGTAGTACTTTGTATAGCATCCTAAATTAACAGCCAAGTCATTTGTGATGTAATCATTCTATATCATTAGCAAACACATTAGCAGTGTAAATGCAACACATGGATTATATGTTCTGCTTCTATATTCCTGTGCTGATGAACCCAATGATCCCATTGTTGGAGTGAGTCCATCTCAGAAGTGGGGACATCTCAAATGCCCCAAGTATTTAATCTTCAATAGTATTTGAGGATTCCCAGCAGCAGATTCAATAATTAAGTTCATGCTTCGAGGGCAAAAATTCTGTGTCAAGATGTATCTATGATTAAATCATTTTGATGATGATTTTCTTTTAATTATCATGGCCTGATCCAGAACTCCACATCTTACGTGGCTCTTCTGAACCCAGTCGGCTTGACTTCAGCTGATTTTGACTAATGCCGTATGAAAACCAGTATAATTACATTAATTAAAAGTTTAGCTAAAAGTATTGGAGAAGAAGATATAGTAAACTGATTCATAAAGTTTTATTCAACTATTTCCATTCAAATAATGTTATGTGCTTTATTTAAATTCAAAGATTTATTTCAATCCAGAACAAATTTAAGGCATAGGAATGGATAACTTCTTACTTTTAATATTTTATGCAACTTCATTCCAAGTTTATCTTCCTCAAATAGAAGATCACAGGGATAGCAGAGGTGGTTTTAGTATGTCACCCCATTAATGTCTCCACATTTGCCCTATTGAAGACTCTCACTTTTGTTCACAGATGAGAAAAATTAAACCAAGTTTTGATCATCATTCCTAATCCATGGTTTTCTTGTCCCTGAATAATTAATAATTTTTAACTGGAATAATTTTTTATATTTGAGAAACTCCTAAGTGAGAATCAAATCAAGACATCTCTCTGCCCTTACACCTTCTAGAGATATCATCCTTTCCTCTCCAGGTCTGCCGGATCTTTACTTTATTTAAAAACATTTGTGTGAGTAAAGTGTGTAGGCTAAAGTGGAATAGCCTTGGGTTTCTAAAGATGAGCCCTGCTAACTCTAAGCAAGGTTTATCCCAAGATTCTCTGAGTTTCAAGTCCATTGACTTGCAATAATATGAATTAGTTATTTTGAACCCTCTTTAATAGAGTGTTCAAGATTACATTAACTTCTATTTTAAATTTATGTTACTTTGATTAAATTGGCTTACTAATATTAGGTATTAATGAGTTTTAGATACATTTCTTGCATTCAATATATACCCTTTTCTTACTATTCAATTAAAATCCTTTCCAAATGAAGCAAAGGTGACTAAGAGAAATAATTGAAAGTTTGACTAAGATTTTCTGGAAACAAGGAAGCAAGTACTGCATCCCGTTGGAGTCTATTAACATTTCATACCACAAGATGTTCCATCTGCTAATATAAAACATAATAAGGTGATTTGTCAGTAGATATATGCTGAAGTTCTTATTCCACTCTCAGTCCATTTTATTTGCATATAAAGTGGTACATTTACACTCAACAATAACTGGTCCTGAAGGAATGATATTTAAGAGGAGAATACAATTAATCTATTCAGGTCATAAACATTTTCTTCAGGGCAATGGGTAACCATCTAAGACAACCTTCATAATCGTTCATGGGCATTACTAGAATACTTGAGAATGAGCTGGCAAATCTGAGGATAGGCAAAATATTGTCATTTTATTCCAAGGACATATTTATGTTTGTCTTATGCAGCTTTTTGAAGATTATATTAATAAAAAATTCCTTTCTAATTTTTGTATTTGGCTTTGTGTTGGTGCTGCATTCTGTTTCATAGTGTGCCTAAATGATGTAGGTATTGTGTTTCCCGTCATTTAATGTCAGAGCTCAAAAAGCATACAGGAATTTTGCTATTTTTCAAATATGACCACCTTACATGGAAACTAGTTATAAAGCTCCTTAGCAGCTCTAATTATGATAAAAGACTTTCAGCAGGTCTGCCAAATAAGAAGGCATTTTTCAAATACATTTTCATGCTACTTCATCTTGGCTGTCTTGACACTTTTTTATAAACTTTAACTATTTCAGAATTCTTGGAAAGTTACTTGGATTGAAGAGGAAGAAGAAAGGAGGGAGTTGGACAGTGTGTAAAGGAACATTCTGGTTTGCTGGAGTATTATACCCCCTTTAGTACCATGCAGGATTCTCCTGTCCTCCTCACTGAGTGTATTAACTTAAGGTGCGAGGAGGATTCATAATGATAGAAAATTATATATGGAGGGAATCAGTCCAGAAAGACACATTTTTGTGGCCATAAATGAGATCCAAATCTGTTTAATATTTCCCATACTGCAGTTACCACATTTGCTCTAAGAAGCAGTGTTTTGCACTGGGATCTGATTTAAACCTTCTGGCCCATTTCCATAATTCCGGCCCCATAGTTTATGGTCATAAACTAATTAATATTCTGGGAGGAAGGGTCAGAATATCTGTGGTTCACCCAGTGCACTCACTCTCTGAACTGGAAAACAGCTCTCTCACCCTTTGCAGGCTGAGCACATCCTTTGTCTTCTTCTTTCAGTATCTAGCAGACATGAGAACAGGGGCCCAAACCATGTGCTTTTATGAGGAGGTCTCCCAAAGTTCAGCACAGTTTGCTGCCACTCACTATGCATGATCTTCGAGGATTTCATGGGAAAACCCTTCAAAAAAACCCTGTTCTGCTGTTGTTGCAACTTCCAAAACATGAGCTATTCCCTCCGTAATAGACAAAACAATGCTCCTGTGCCAAGGTGTACAAGGTTTGGTAATGGGGGATGACAAATGAGTTAATATGTAAAGGGTGTGTGCGAAAACATGGGGGAGCCAATCCTAGCTACTCGAGGTCATGTGTACTCATTTTTACATATTAAGTCAAAAAATGAAAGAAAAAAGGAAAACAATACTAAGCAGTCACAAAAGTCCACAGTCAATAAAGCATTTGCTTAAGCCACTACATTGCTGTGGCATAGGCCCAAGCCTGTGTAGTGAGTTCCCTTTAATGCCAATGCACATTGTTTAGGGAGCCCCATGAAATAAATGTTTTACTAAAAGGTATTTTTTAAAATTAATTTTATTTTCTTAGGCACAAAAAGGCCAACCGATAATGTTTAATCCCAGAAAGTGAGTAGACTGAGCCACTTGTGAGGCATTGTTATTACCCTATGATGAATTGCCTTAGCCACAAGATAAGTCACAAAAAAGTAAGTCACAGGAGCGAATGTGAAACAACTGGAAAATACTGACCACAATATAATGCAAACCTTTCATATGTTGATTAACTGTAATTAATTTATGCAAGTTTATCATCTTTATAATTGATTTTAGATATTTTTTGGGTATAGCTAAAGAAAGCAACAGCCCACATTTGCCAGTCAGGGACCACTCAGTTATTGCAGATGCAGTAAGTGATTCAATCTGGTCTTTAAAGTTCAGATTTGCTTTAATCTCATGTTCCCAACAAATTTAATCTGTGCATAGAGCAGAGTCAAAGGGCTGGCCACAGCAAATGATCAATTTGTCATGCTCTTATTATCACTGCACTTCAACTTGGAGGGAAGCAGAGTTGGAGCCTGACAGACAGAGGAACCATGGCTGTATCTTCCTGTATGGCAGATGGGTTGGTGCTAGCGTGTATATTTTGCCCTATGTGAAGGAGAAAAAGTGTATAGCCACTCTGTTTGAATCATACCAATTTCCTCAAGATTGGATTTTTAATAGTCAGAAATCTAATTGGCCAAACAGACGGCTGCTCAGATGAAATGAGAAGGCTGTAGGGACAGAGCTGCCTTTCTAAAGGCCACACATCTATTTGGGATTTAGGCCTTCTCTGAAAATATGTTTCTAATTTTGGCATATCAGTAGGAAAGAAATTCTTAGCCTAAGCGGGATGGAGTTAAACATTTTATTATATATATATATTGGGTTCACACTCTTGAGGTTTAGCAGCTTTTAAAAATGTAATCACATTTATCCTGTAAGCTCTTCAGGTTGTCTCACTCTTAATTTTTCACTGACACCTGTGCACCTATCTTGCCAGGCACAGGACGATGCACACTCAGTGCCTCTCCCCAACCAGGTGTGCAGTTCTGATATGGCCAATCTCCGTCAGTGGAGGGACTCTCACCGTCCCATCCTTTCTCTGCTCTGTCCTCTGCGATGGGTTTTTACCTTCCCAATGAAAAATCAAGCCCTTGTGTGAACACAGTGGGGTGGATTGCAGGAAGCAAATGGCAGAGCTGGCAAGGAGAATGTAACAGGATTTCCTGTTGGCTCCATCTCTGAAAGTTTCCACTGGGATAATGTGAGCTGCAGCAGCAGTAAAATTCATTGCATCTGGACTAACCCTGCAGAAGGAGGCTTTCTGTCTGCAGTGTGACAGGAGAGGCATGGCCTGCAGAAAATCAATGATGAGGCAATTGAGGGCAGTGAGGTGTTCTTACAGAGTGCAAACTTTTCAATCACCATTGTGGCCAGATAACAAGAATCTTTTCATTTACACTGTAGAAACTTGTTCAAGGCCGCAGCAGAGGTGTAATAATGTACTTTGCTTCTCAAACTGACAGCAGGGGATTGAGGTAATCCTCAGGTAAATACTGGTCTCTGAGATTTCCCCCCTTATTTTATGAAAGGTCGTATTTCTTTCCTGAAACCCAAGTCCTGTTTGAGCTTCCTGAAATCTTGAGCCTTCAGTGAAAGAGCTGCATGGAACCAGTGCCCAGGAGTGCTGGCACTCCTGCATAAAGCCTAAACCTACCCTACACCATTGCCAGTGACAAAGATTATAGAAATGGGAGCTTAAAATGAGCCACCTTCTCTTTGCCAGCCCCAGCTCCCTCTATGGCAGCAGCACTGGCAAATCTTGTTCCTGTATCACTGTTCACCCTGTTCTTGTCTTGGTGGAAGGAGACAGTAGTGCACTGTATATTGGTGACTCATAAGGAACAGAAATTTTTAAATGCTTAGTTCAAAGGTAAAATTCAGCTGGATTCAGTGCTCCCTTTTAAATATCATAAACCCTGAGAGAAATTGAATGGGTCTTCAAGGGAGTCAGGGATTTCCCAAAATCCTGCAATAAAATTTGCCTGTTCTTTTGAAAGGCTTGTAGTCAGTACTACTGAAAAGAGAGGACCTTGACTTCTCCAGCTCTGTCCTCTCTTCATTTTATGCATTTTAGTTTGAAGAAATGGGAAGAGATCATCTGGCACATAATACTTAGATAAGTAGGAAGATGGAAGACTGTTGGGTTATTCTGCTTGGAAGTCTGGGGACAGCCCAAGATTAAAAACCTTTCAGAAGAGGTCAGCTGTGAAGGGTGTGCTCACTTGTAATGGGGTTCTCTTGAGAAATTTAAACTCCCTCCTGAAACCCTGATGATCTGCGTTCAGTGTTTCCTTCTGAATGCCTGCACTTTATTATCTCCTGTGGAGCTCCCAGGGCTCCTGGTGAAATTTGTTCAACTGTTTGCAATCACACCAACCCCCCTGCCCATCCCCATGAAGTCATGCACAAAAATTGTAGGATGTCAAATGTCGTTGGCATTTCTTCATTGCCTCTGGAGCCCAGGATCCCTCTGCTAGCCCTGACCCAAGCCAAGGCTTATTTATCACTTACAAGTAGAGCAAGCAGTGTATATGTTTTTTATTAAGTAAAAGCCCAGAAGACCAGTTTTAAAATGAAAGAAAAGAAAACAAAACAAAAATACACAGGAACCTAAATATCTATCATTTTTGTAACAGACCAGGCTCTCCAGCAAATCATAATACAATTGATACATTGCACAATTTATGATACAGGCTAATCATGTCAAGGTGTCTAAAATAGGCTGTTAGTTCGTTTCTAGCCTTTTCTGTATTGTGAAGGATCTAATATATTTGCTTTAATTATAATAAGGATGAAATGCATAGTTATTTCAAAAGGAAACCACTTTTATTCAAAACAGTCTTGGTAAAACAGGTATTTTGAAGTGTTTATAGTCCAGATGAATTGCATGACTATTGCTACTGGTCCTGCTGTTTCAAACATTTTATTGTTAGTGGAGTAAATGACCAAATTTTTCATCAAGCAAAACAGAAATTAGACACCTGGATTATTTCTTGTCAATTAATTTTTTTTTTTTTTTTTTAAACATAGGGGCTTATTGCATGTTAATACTTAACCTAACCTTAACAGCCATCAGGATGAAATGAGACATTCATAGTACTTGGCTTTTGGCTAATGTGCTTCAGAATGTCACCAGAAGACTTACATCTCTAACTACTGTGGCAATAAAATCTGCTTTTAATCTCAAGAAAGTGACCATTCCATTACTCCAAAGTTTAATTATCTGACCGGAGATGCCCTTACAAGCCCTAATTTTTGCAACCTATAGAGGAAACAGAAAATCAGATTAATTTAAAATGTTCCAAGTTGTTATTCCCAGACTAAAAACTTCAGTATGAGTTACACAAAATTCAGACGCTTTTGGGGGTGTTCCGTAAAATTAGAAATTTGTATGAACAAATTCTTCTACAGATATACACAAAATCATGTATTTGAACATACTCAACTGCATCATAAAATAACAAGATCACTTATTATAATGGAAGGATTTCTGAAAGTAGTTGGAAAAAAACCCCTAGCCTTTGTTTTTTATTACATATTTAAATAATATAAATCATCTGACAGTTGTTCCACAAGGACACATTGTTATCGGGGGAAGGGGGCTGGTTGTTTGCCATAGAAGTTTCCAACAGGTTTCCTATTAAGCTGCTCCTAAGCAAACAGAAAAGATATGTGGAAGAAGGTTAGGTAAGGAAGTGCACCATCTTGCTTTTTACTTGTGGTAATAACACACTATACCTGTGCTAGTCGTCATGTGAAGATGGTGGTATGATGGCATTGTGGCATCTGCATTTAATTCAAATTCTAACTAGAGTCACGGAGTGGAAAGGCTGTATAAAATAATGCAACTTCAGTCTAGGCTGGTTACTCTTACAGGTATGAGGCCGTATTTTGCCTTACATTGCTGGAGTTGGCTTGACTTCTGGACAGTTAATGACAAAAATTTTGCTGCAATGACATTGTCATTTGTAAACCAGCAGAAATGTTCTAAACAGTACCCAACCATGTGAAGGTCTGAGGTTAAGCATCCACTTATTTTAATAGGTTTAGTCATTTCGTTCAGCCCCTAGAAGCTATCATTGATGCTGGACCATTGCTTTTAATCGCCTCCGTTAAACAGCACAGTTTGAAGGCTGCAATTGTTTATTGGGTTTATGATCGTTAACACATTGGTTGTGCAATTAATATCAAGAAATTATTTCTTTTTTACACCTCTTGAATTTTCAGCCAGGCAGATGCTTGAACAATAGGTAACACTCAAGTAAGCTGTCCCATGGAAGACAAATTTTCATAGTCGGTTTTATTATGCAGCGCAGAGGCAGAGAATAGTTGCAGAGTCACTGGTATTTAATATGAGCTGGCAGGAGCACAGCTGGTCCTGACATGTGTCACAATACATAGACCCAGCACATATACAGTAGGCAGCCCTAGTGATCGTGGTTGGCCAGCACTGACAAAGGCATTGGCCTCTTTATGTTCTGTCTGTGCATCTGTTCTTACCATGAAGGTGTGTTTAGTTCCCTACAAAAAGGTATGGGACTTTTTCATGAACATATTTCCACTGCTCTGTGACATAGTGACCACTTTCAGAACAATCTTGTTTTTTCCAGCAAAATCTCCTCTCATACAAACCTATATGTAAACTACCTTCACTTAGATACACAACCTCCATTTCTTTTGTTTCGCCTAAAGTAGTATAGGTTCCTTTAAATAGAAAGTTGTGTTTATCTTGGATAAACTCCATGCTTAAAACTTCCTACAAAAAACTTCCTATATCACTGAGGTGATATAAACTTTTTCATTTTCCTGAAATAATGTAAAGTGAAAGTTCTTGATTCTGTGTCAGGCCTAAAATGCACCCAGGCTGCCAGCAACAAACTTGCATCCATCCGGGAACACTTGTGTTGAATTGCACAGCCACTGAGTTAAGCCACTCCAGCGTTCTGCTGATTTTTTCCCCCTTCTAATTGCAAAGACATTCTGTTGACATCTATAACTTTGTGAATGTGCTCATTTGAGTCCCTGGTTTCATCACTTAGGGCCATTATGGTGGGTAATTCAGCAGCGTTTACAAGAAAACTGGTGCAATAAGTTCTGTAAGTAGGGGGCAGTGGGGCATTGACTTGGGAGTCTATTACCTTGAACTTATTAATAAACATCAGCCAAACAGCAACAGCAGGTTCTTAGCAAGCAGTGTGGAGTATGGAGAGCCACAGAGATGCAATTTATCCGTGACTAGTCTTCACCCTGGAGCTGGTATACGTTAACCTTAGATAGAATCACTATGCTGGTGAAGTTTTTTTCTGATATTTGACCTGTACTGGGCAGTCAGGCAACAGTAGGTATGGTATAAAATCCTCCAGTGAATTAATCTTCAGTGGCAAAATGTTGGCCCACTCTTTCATTTCTAGCCACCTTTCCAGCCTGCTTGTTCCATGTATGCAGAAGTCAAGAATTATGACATGAGAATGAAATGCAAAACCTCATCAAACTCATGCACTCAGTTGCCTTGCTATCTCAAACCTCTAAATATTTACCAAGTAACCCTGTGACACTGGCTTTTTTTTTTTTTGCTTAGACATTATTACTGGAAGGAAAGTTCTGGTAAGAGGTTTCAGATTTTTTGACGAACTAAGATTTATAAAGCAATTTAGAGATGTAAAAAACTATATAAATGGTAAGTGTTATTATTCATGAGTAATCAACCGAGCAATTAACATAAAGAATGGCAGTCCTCTTACTTGCACTTTTGATGTTAAATGAAGAGACACCAATAATACATAATGAATGAAGATAAAGCCAAATGAATTTCTGAATTTTGGTTGTAGATGAGTACATACATCAAACGGCCATCTGTCCATAGAGAAAGGATTAGTGGTCTGCTATCATTTTTATTCACTACTGACAAAAGAAGGGATATATAGTATTTCTCTTCTGTAGTGTCCAGTACAAATCAGTTGTAGATATGACCATGATACTCGTTGTGACTCAACATTGGAAGGCCATACAAAGTTAGAAAGCTGAGGATAAAAAGTGCTATTTCAGTAGACACAGTGAATCTTGTGAACTTTCACAGGCCATACTGAAATGTCTGTGATTCCCTGGTCAAAGTGGGTGTAATAATGACTCTGGAATTAAAAGTCAATTTTTCCAGCATGTTTTAAGAAAAGAGAAACAGAATAGAAACAGAACATAAATGAATTGAAATTAAATGAAATAAAAATACACCCATATGCTATGGATTTTGGCAGCTCGTATCCAAAATTATTTGAAAAGGAAGAACCTAGCCTTGTCTTTATATTATCACTGGATTTTTTTGGCATATCTCAGCAAAGACCATATGCTGTATCACAGCTTAATAAAGATTTTATAGGTCAAGCTGTTAAATACCAATTTTGTTCATAGGCTGCAGTTTTGAACAGCTACCTATACCAGAGTGTTTGAATTTAGTCAAAGACAGAAAGGCCTTGTTTCTGGCTGATCATGTGAAGGAGAATATATAGTCTGTTATGCAGTATTCCTTCTTCAACTCACATAAATTCTTGTCCATCAAGAACTGGTGTATTTGGGAAAATATACATTGAATGTACATGAAACAGCAAGTGCACTCATGGTAAAACAAAATAGAGAAAAGGCTGTCCATAATAATACAAAACACTGCAAATAGAATTCCAATAGCATTGGAATTTTTTTTAAACAAGGAGCACAATGTTTTTCATACAGTTTTCCTTGTATATTTTAGTGTTATACATATAAATTTAAATGTTAAATTGTAGCATACTATGGATGCTGTAGATTGTGTAGTGGGTAATACATGTCACCTTCAGCCTTCAGAACTGGAGAAGGATTCGGGTCCTTCCTGAATCCTGACAAACACTATTAGCAGCTAAACAATGTTTTTTTCTCCACCTCTGCTAGCATTTCAACAGCAGAGTTGATAGGTGCCTGTTCTCAGCTGCTGTTGAAGGAACAATCCTGCACAATGTATCTGAATTGGAGAAGATGTTTCATTTATTATGTAAATACTATGATCTGATCTCCTTACTCAGTGCATACCCTAATGTGTATTCACTGAAAATTTGTGTGTTTTTGTTAAGATAGAGAAGATGGCAAAAGTATGAGTATAATTATTATCTGAGTAAACATATACTAGACCTTTGTGGCCCATCCATCATGATTAACATAAGACACATTCTTAGAAAATGCCTATAAATGGAGAGCTCTCTATTAGTATGGCCATTATATTTACTGCTTTATATGAAGAAATGGCTTTCCCACTTGCACTTGCTTGCTTTGTTAGAAATGGGAATATGTCTAAAGATGTATTTTCTTCTAGGATACCACAGTTACATAGACAGTGCCTCCTAAATGTCTTTGTAGATGATCCTTATTTTAAATATTTAGTAACTGTTTAATTTATGTTAGGGAAAATAATTCTTTATTATTGCTGTTATTATTATTGGCTGGGATCCCATTCTGGTAAAAATTAAGAATCCTTTTCTTTTATTACCTGAAATGATGCCCAGTACTGAGGATACTGATTCTTTCCCTAAAACTGATTTGAGATCCTCTTCCCTATATCTTAGGATGCTGATCAGTAGTGTTAGAAACTTCCTTTCATAATTAGTGGAAGACTAATTTTTTTCTTAAATTCGGTCATACTTCTGCAGTTTTCCTTTCAAGTGTTTATATAAGTTTTCTTCACTTCTCTGGGAAAAATCATATCGAAATAAAAATAGACTCATGAGAAACAAACTTTGTATATTGAAAACTACTTTAAGAGAACACATCTGCACATCCTTCCATGTGTGAACATATATCTATCTATACATATATGTACACATAGTTTGGTTGAGTTTGTTTCTTTCATTGCTTTTAACCAGCTGCAAATTTAAATTTCCTGTTGTTTTATTTCTCATTTTGATTTTGACACTTTTTCTGTTTGGTAGCAAGAGATTGCACAGAGAAATAGCATCTGACAGTGTGCAAATAAAATACCTGTCCCTTTTCCAGACAGGTTTACAGTCACATAAAAACACACAAAAGGAGTGAAAACAACTGCACAAATGCAGGGCAGACATTAATCTTGTTTCAGTAAAGCTGAAAAGTATTAACTGACTTCTGGAGTAAGAAGGGAGAGGGAAAACACAATGTTCTGAGATGTCCTGTGCAGGAGCTAGGAGCACATTGTTAACTTTGACTTTCCAGTGATTGGACACAGTTACAGGAAAGGCACTTGGGTTTAGCATCTTCCCCTGCGCTTAACAGTCTCTGAAGGTGACATCCAGGGGGATCCCAGCTGGGATTCCAAAGTGCCTAACCACTTACACTAGCACAGAGCAGGATGTTTATATTTTTAAGCTGCAAAGCTCTACACAAATAGGCCCAAGATTTAGCGAGGACACAATAATTGCTTTCCTTTCAACAGCAGGTGACATATTTCCCACTGAGCAAAATATAATCCTGCTGCTTTTAGTCATAACATGAGCAACAGGAGAAAAATAGACGAGAAGGAGGGAACTGTCACCAGTTGTGTCTTGGAAAGGATGTTTGCAGGCATAAGCAAACCTCTAAGTGCACAAAATTAAAACACTAATTGACAGGTGAAATTTAACAAGTTCAAATAATGGTGTGAACTCTTTACGGTTCCTTTTCCATGCTGTTTTTGCCCTGGATAGCACATGTTGACTAAGCAGGGAGAATTTTTGTGTGCCTGAAGCAGTGCGAGGACAAACAGCAGCTCCATAGGCTGGTCCAGAGAGCGGGTGAGCACAGAAAGGGCTTTGATGCCACTCTTCACTTTTAGCAATACAGACATATGCTGTTCTATCATCTTAATTAATAGTGACAATATTATACCTCTTTTGCTGAATATCTGATATTGATATCACACTGCACCCCTTTCTCGGACGTTGTTCGCAGAGAGCCTCAACCCAGATTTCATTTCCAAACTCGATCCTGACTTCAGCCTTGGTTAGACTGAGGTTTTTCTCTGACCTTGGGCTGGCCTTCATACAGCAGTATAGCTGAGCTCCATATCTGACTGTCTCTCTGGGAACTAATACATGGTGATGAAAAAATAACGTAAATTGGTAGCAAAAATGGTGATATCCAGACTAGTATTGTACTCAGGTGTCACTGGAATTGCAGTGCTATCCACTGGAAAATAGCCTGTTTTGCAAACTTTCCCAAAGTATTGAAGGGATGCAAATAATCGTTGTGAAACTGATTAGTGCTCCCATACAGATTATAGGTTAGTAAATATTTCTGGAGTTTGCAGTCATGTTCAAGAATTTCCTCCTAATGGATATTAATGTGTCTCATGCCTTTGCTCTGCATAACCATTTTCAGATAAAGCAGTTAGACCATAGCAGTGCTATAAATTAAAAATTGGATGAGGAGGAAATCCTCAGATCTCCCAGGGGATTTTGACATTATTCCAATTCCAAGCTACATTTATGATGTACTGTATCTGTTAAGAGTTGAATGCTGCCTATTTTAAAACAAACGTTTTCCCCCATGCAGCACTAATCATGTCTAAACGAATAATTATTGATTTGTGGAAAGCAGAAAACTCTGCCATGATTAATAACTTAGTATTGGGTTTGAAAGAAGAAGCTCTAATCAGAAGCATTTTAGGAGATAAAAAATCTAAAGTTATTTTTCATTAAAATTCAAAATATAAAGCAATTCAGTATAGCTTCAGATCCATCAGCTGATACATATTAGCACAGGCAGTGCAATCTGCCAAAGCAGCAAAAAATCACTTGTGTCTGAGAAGTTGCTGGAGCTGACTGTGACTCTCTTACGGAAATGGCCTCTCCAGTTTTCAAGGCCATAAGATTAAGTCACTGAATCTGAACTAAACAAACACTTTTTAAATTAGCTTGGTGGGAGTTTTTTTGTTTGGTTGGTTTTCTTTTGTTTTGGTGCATGTGCATATGAGTATGTATGATGCGCATACACACTTTGGATGTTTTGGACGTCAAGTTAGGGAGATGGATGTAATCAGGCTAGAAGACTGGAAGGACTGAGGACATCTTGCCTTCAGCCATGGTCTTGCCAGAGAATGGGACTTGTTCAGTGACTCAGTGACTCCAGAGCAGAGATCAATCTGATAATCTCGGTGAACTTCTTAAGTTTTTTTGGTGTTGCAGGAGAGCCTGAACAGTCTGAAACAGCAGACTGCTTTGCCTTGTCTTAAGCCTCCTGTGTACTGTATTTACTTTGTGGCTAGACAGATACTCTCATATTCAGCATGTCCTTCTGGCCCCAGGCATCTGATGCGTGAATACAAAGTAATATAAGGGGGAATTCAGCAATCCACATAAATGATTGTGTCTTTCAAATATGTACAGAGGAAGGGGGTTTTTTTACCTTATGTGGTATGAATGCAAGTATCAAAGGAAAGGAATTTATATGCTGAGCTTCCTTGCCCTCCCCCTCTCAGAAAGAGAAAAGTAAAGCTGTTTGGATACACAAGAAGGAATGGTGAGACTGATTTGAAAATTTATGAAAATTTCAGAGGCATTTTACAAATCTCCAAGGAAGCAAAATGAGCTCATTCTCATTAAAATCTCATTAGGTGCCTATCTACATCTTTAGCTGTTTAGATGGTCTGAAGTTGTGTCAGAGGAGGTTTAGCTTGGATATCAGAAAAAAGTCCTTCACCGTGGTGGTTGAGTGCTGGACCAGCCTCCTCAGGGAAGTGGTCACAGCACCAAGACTGACAGAGCTCAAGAAGTGTTTGGACAATACTCTCAGGCACATGGCATGACTCTTGGGGAGGGTCCTGTGCGGGATCAGGAGTTGGACTTGTAGATCCCTTCCAGCTTGGCATATTCTGTTATTCTGTGATCTAACCCTGTGCTGTTCTGATTCCTTTTTGATTTGCACTTCTCCTTTCAACAACTGTAGTGACACAGGTAAGAGTGGGTGGACTGAAAGACCCAGGACATACTGAGCCCTGAGATATGTTTGTTTAAGTAAACACTGCAGGGTTAGGCATCATTTGAAATCCTACCCTGAGCTTCCTCATCAGGAGAGACTACAGCAGGAGAACTGATTGGGATGCCAGGTCTAGGGCTTTAGCCACATCCTAGGTGCATGGAGGAGGCCTTCTCTTTTAAGGCCCTATGCCTTCACTGCTAACATAAAAACCTTTTGCTGGAACAAATTTTTTTTATAAGACTCAGAATTCTAAAGGGTGATTGGAAGAAAGTGACGTGAGAGAAGAGAAATGGCTATGCTCACCAGCAAAACTTTTGAGTGCTTCCCTACAAGTCTTCAATCATGAAGTGTTGAGGCACCTTCCTGCTCAGAGACTTTGCCACACTTTCATAGTGTGCCACTGTCTCCACATCCAAACAGTGACTGTATGACATTTAAGTTTGTGCCAAAATTTCCATTGAGTCCCATATGACCAGGGGATAGTACTGTTGTGTAGTGAGGTGTTTGATATCCAGACAGAAAAAGCCGGAAAGGGGAAGAGGAGGAAGGTTGTTATTCAAGAGGGAAATTGCAGAAGTACACATTATATACTTTTATACAGAAGTAATTCAAAAGCTTTATACTGATTAGCTTGCTTTTGTTCTTAAAGCTTTTGTAGGTGATTTATGAAAAGTGTTATTTCTATTACTCAGGCATGTGAAAAGAAGCAAATTAACTTATTATATTACGTGGACAGTCAAAAGAAGAGTTAAATGGAGCATACGACTTTCCCTTAAAACATTAATTTTCTTGGTGTTTTCTTTAATTTCCTTCATAATAAAATGTTCACAATAGCCACTGGGTATTACTCTATGAAAGATAAATTAGATCATTCCTGTTAGATGTAAATCCTCTCCCAGACTTGTCATCAGGATATGATTATTGTAAATTTCTTCATACATGTGAAATGCCAATCCCTGAACACATTTCCTGTTGGAAAACAAGAGATTTTCAGAGTATTTTCATTTAAATACTGTCAAGTTGATGGCTACAAAAATGCTTTTTACATGAATGATTAAAGACTGTATCTAAAGTTTGGAAATTGGTTTTTCTCCCCTGAATAAGTTTAATTCTGCAACATCAATAAGACCTGCAGGTGCTCAGCACTTTTCACAGCAAAGCCACACAATATTACATGGGTATGGCTCAGTGGGTGCAACGGTTCAGTTTTATGACTACCTTGATATCTGTAACACCTGAAAACCACACTGACCTGGTAGGCTTTTCTTTATGTGAGATGTGAGAGCTGAGAAGTTCCTACCATTTCTGCAGACTTCCCGGATGGGAGCTGGACATCTGGGAGACCTGCCCCACCATACACACCACCTGCGAGAGGCTCTGTCAGACAAAGCCTCCCACATTAATCAACTCTTTCAATAATAATACTTTTCAAGGGCATGTTAATGTAGATGATGAAGGTTTGAGAGGAAAAGAAGCGCTTTCTGGGCTGGGATCTCTCTTAACTTTATGCACGCAAACATCCTAAGGCTTATGAAAACTAATCTAAATCATCAGCTCTTGTGAGGATCATCCAATAAATTGTCTGTGATTCATGCATGGAGCATCTACACAGTTCAGATTCAGTATTTCAGCCCTTCTGTCATATATCAATTATTGGCACCAGTTTTGAATACTCAGAAACGTGAGATGCTTAACAAATTCTAAATAGCATCAAGAGGTCATTGCACACTAGGGTATTTTTGTAAAATAATTACTACCCAAAAATGACACTTTTTTAAACCAGTGTTTGAAAACCTTTTGGTCCAATTACACTAAAAATCACATATTAACAGTAGCGAGAAAAAACTGATTACTTTGTGTATCTCATCTGTCTTAATTTTGGACTGACATGCCCTCAGTTAATTCCATCAAGGTCGGCATGATTCCAGCTGAAACTGCCCTGTAACACCCTTACACACTGTAAACAGCATTTCACCCTAGTGGAAAAAATGCTTTTTGGGACAGGATTGATATGTGGGGTTTTTTTTGTTTTGTGGGTTTTTTTTTTTTGGTGTGTTGTTTTTTTTGTTTGTTTGGTGTTTTTTGTTTGTTTTTTTTTTTAGTTTGTCCTCTGTGTCTCAGAACAGTGGGAGCCAAGACTTCTGCAGGAAATTGTGTCTGGCTCTCAAGAGAGACACACTGTCTAAACATCCAGAAGTCGGCAGTAGAGCAGCGGGTACACAAACAATACTCATCACTTGTTGCCGTAGATTTTCCATCTGATGATGATAAAGATCTTTAAAATGTAATTCAGTTAAATAGCAAAGAACTTTTCCAGTAAGCTGCAGTTAGTGAAAAAATTATATTACCAGAAATATAAAGGTTTACGTTTATATTCCCACTGTTAATTCACATTAAGTTCCCCGTGGATTGAAAGATTCATGTGTAAGAAACACAGACAGCCAAGTATATCACTTTATATTTCACACATAAAATTTAAGGCATTTTTAAAGTTACATTTTTGAATGCTAACTGGCAAGATAGTATATAAAACAAAAAGCTATAATATAATCTGAATTGTCACTATATATTCTGTGTAGCAGCTGACAATGAATATTTATCTAAACAAATATTTTCAAGCTTTTCATACTACAGTTTGTGTTTGTTTCAGTCTGACTTGAATAAACAGAATGTTTTGCAATAACTGTAACTAATATCTCTAGGCACATAACATTTGAGATGGATCTACAATTCAGTGCTGCAATATTAAACTGCAGAAACATTATTAGCATTAACCAGGAGCTAAATTACAGCTTTGATTTCACTGGTACTGCATTGTAGCTGTGAATTCTACAATGCTGAATGAAATTGAAGGGTCACTTTAATTTTTATAAAAAGGAAATAGGTTCTTGTTAAATGGAGTAGTGTCATTGTATTTGTTTAGCAGCTACTGTACATGGCATGCTAAAGTCACAAGTGTTCAGGAGACAAACCATTCATTAATAGTGTACTAGATCACTTATAAAAGCACAAGATAATAACGATTATTAATACAATTGTTATATACAGGAATTGAAGGGGGAGTTTTTCTTTGCAACTTAAACAAAGAGGAAACTACCAATTTCTATTTTATGTATGTCTTTATGTCAGGCTGTTACTCCTATTCATTAAACTCAACCGTTGGCGTCGATATTCACCCAAATACATCATCTCTCTGCTCCAGTTCTGACTGCAGGTCAGTAAAGGCTGTCCCGCAAGATCCCTTCTCTGTGCCTTGCAGCCACTCTGGGAACATGTCTCTAACTCTCAGATTTCCATCACAGGAACATTTTATCTTCACCTCCCTGCCTGGTGCACAGCTCTCTCCAGCTTTCAGAGGGACACAGATGGCCACTTAAAACATGCCTGTCACCAAGGCAAAATGGAGAGGTGGAGAGTTGTGCTCATATAAAAACCCACGGGAGCCGTGCCTGAGCCAATGCTCCATGGTGTCATTGGGCATCTCCTATTTAGTCCATGTATGTTCCAATCTTTGGAATTGCCACTATCCCAGACTGGTATCTATGGCTGGAAGTGTTTATAACATTAGTGAGGATAATTGGGTTGGAGTTGCAACCCAGAAAGAAATTGTCCTTGCAGTGCTTTTGTGCTTTCTGTTCCACTCAGAATTTACTTGGAATTAGTGGCTATAACTACAGGCACTGCTCTGGCTTAAGTGTTTAACAGGCCTACACAACATAAGTGTATGCTGTTTGCTGACACAAATGTTCCAGTTCTTATTTCCTTTCTAGGACTTTACTGAACTCTCTACTTATAGATTACCATTACTGTGAAACATTTTCCTTCCACTAAATCCACTTTCACAAAATCCTTACACTATACACTAAAAGTTTATCTCCAGCCAGTGTCACATGATGCTGTCTGGCCTACACACCACTTAGGAAATGCCAAACTTCTTATGATTAATCCCCTGACCTAGAAAGTCAGGTTCCATTGTGTGCAGGGACAGTCCTGTTGCATTTATGAATGTTTTTATTTTCTTGGATAACTCATGGAAACTAGTTGGAATTTTGGTTGAAGAAAAAGTGTGATTCAGGCAACAATTTACAACTGATTCATGCCTTTGACTCCTTTGTCTAATGCAATCAGTCAATACCCAATGTTGAACCCACTGCAAGCCCTGGTAATGACAGCGACAATAAATTTGCTTCAGGCAGAGCAAAAGCTGACAGAGCTTCCTGTGAGCACAGCTCCTACTTTGTTTGTAATAAACTATGAAAATGCAGAGGTATATTTATGTATTAGCTCTGATTAATTTCTTTTTTTCTCTGCACAAACACAGTGAAAAAGCGAACCAATGAACAGGGGATGTTTAGGACCATATTTATTTGCATGTTCCATCATTTTTCTGTGTGTTTATGCTTATGTATCACGCAGATGAGATGGATGGATGTAAGTAGTTCCACTAAATTCAGTGTACCAGGATGAGTTGGAATGCTGAAAGCAGCTTCTGAGATTTCCTGAGCAATGCTACCTTATTAACTTGGGGATAAATTTTTCTTGACTATATATATGACTTGATGATCTTGGAGGTCTTTTCTAACCTGGTTGATTCTATGATTCTATGCACGAGTGAGACATTGCAAACAGGGTCATTAACATAGAGATTAATTTTCAAAATGTGTTATAAGAAGTTTAAGAAGTTTCCTCCTCTGTGTGAAAAAGTTTGGTGCTGTGGCAGCTGGGCAAAAGAGGGTAGTAGGAGAAAGGAAGTAAAACCTTTGTGGGAAAGAGGTTCCAGCCTCCGGTGCAGTACATCACATCACCTTCTCTGTGCTCATCTCCATATTCCCTGTTTTCCATCCATACAAACACTAAAGGCCTGGTAATTCGGGTTTTCCTAAACCCCAGGTTACTCTTGTCCTTAGAGCAGGGGTCAGAAGCTGGAAATCCTCAGAACTTTTTCTCACCTTGTTTTGTCCACTGATGGTTGGACATATTTTGGCATCATCAGATTGATATGCCTACAGTATTGTGTTGGACTTTTAACCTTATATTTATGTATTTCATGTATGTGAAGGGAGCCACAAGAAAGAGGGAGGTGGACTTTTTACTAGAGCATTGTGACAGGACGAAGGGGAATGGATTCGAACTGAGAGTAGGTTGAGATTACATAATAGGAGACACTGGAACAAGTTATCCAGAGAAGTCATGGTTGCCCCTGCAAGTGTTAAAGAACAGGTTGGATGGAGCTCAGCAACCTGGTCTAGTGAAAAGTGTCCCTGTCCATGACAGAGGGCTTTGGAACTAGTTGGTCTTCAAGGTTCTTCCAAACCAGGCCATTCTGTGATTCTATGATATATAGTGTATATTTTATAACTTTTTACTATGGAATTTTGCTGATTGAACTAATGAGCATCTATTTCTTTTTAAGGTAGGTTGAGTATAAAAAAACCCACATGGAGATAGGCTTGATCTGTGTATATGTACATTGTTCCTCATCAGAAGCTGCCAGAATAAATGTGAGGAGAAGTGATAACAAAGAAATTAAAGAAAATGGTAGAGAAAATTTCAGGTCCTAAGGTATTTGTTTTTGGATGGATGACTGGTTATTCCAAGTGAGTTAAAAAGTCTGATACATTCTGAGAATCAAGAGTCTTTATCTGTGAATCCCAAACATCTGTAATAACCTTCAAATTAAATTTCCATATGAATATTTTTCTACCCTTCTTATAACTTCCTGTCTTCTTTAGACAGTGGGAGTCACATGCCAGTACCATATGTCTACATAAGTCAAATGCCTCCCATCAGCAGTTCTTCCATGTGTTGTGGTTAATTTATATTCACATAAAACATCACAGAAATGATTCAGAAATTGTAATTACTTGGTAATGTCAAAAATTGATTAATTAAATGCTCTAGTGTTTACTCTGCATTATGGCTGCTAACATTTCTGGGCATTTTCATACAGCATTGGTGTCTTTGCTCGATGAAGTTTATTAATGTAAATTGGATTTGACATAAACAAGACTACAACTAATTATTTAATGTAAATATACACACTGTGTAGCAGCAAACTCATAAAATCTGCACATCTTCTTGCACTCTTTTTTTTTTTTAAAAAAACAAACTCTGAATGTCTGTTTTAGCTATAGCAAATTCCTGTTGCCCTAAATAACACTGTCACCTTTTCATTTGTGGAATTGCTGGGCTATAAACTTTTGTGTCAGTCTGACACCTCCTTAACTTACACATGGTCATCCATAACTTTTAACAACCAGGAACTGTCACATGTACCACTATGCTAAGCTTCACTTTGTTCATTTTGTATTTCACTACACAGAGAGGTTTTATACTCGCTGAGGAAAAGAACCTTCCATAGGCTGAGGTAAACGTGAGAGGCAGCCCCGAGCCTGTACAGGAGACATTATCAGGGTGCTCTGATACAACCAACTTGCCCATATTCCTGGCAAAAAGGCAGGATTTTCCCATTTCCTGCTGAAATCTTTGGCTGCTCCAATGGTGCTTTGTGATTTTTCGGTAGTTTAGAAGCTCAAAGAGTTCTTGGTGCTTTTTCTTCCTCTGGGACTGGCACGGATGAGCACAGCCCATACTCTGCACTGTCATCTGCAGTTCTTGTGGTTCTTATTTCCTGCCTGTCACATCAGGCCCTAACCAGCCACCTGAACCTCATTCACAGTGAGTGACACTGAGGATAGATGGGTATCCATGGACACTTGGCCTTTGTGGAGGCTGTTTTGGCCCCAAATATAAATCATTGACATCCACCTGTCAATACTGTAGGGGACACTTCCTCTTACCTATTGCTCAAAGAAGCTCTTAATATGTATTAAAAGCTCCATGACCTAGAGGATGACTAATAGATGCAAACTTTCTTGCTATGATATCATCCTTTTCCATTCCAAGATGATTCTAATAAATTCCAAGTAATGCTTTATATTTGCTTTTACTGATTTATACTTCTTTTGGGGAAAGAAAATCAGCTCAAAATAGCGTGGATTTGCCTGGTGAACAAAATGTCCAGTTTCCTTTCCTTACACAGCCAAACAGAATAATTTGCCCAGTATTTAGTAGAAATTACAAACCTTCCATAGCACATAGATACTTTCAGGCTCCAGGAATGCTAAGTTTTTGGAGTAAAAGGCATTTGTAAAAAAAAAATAAATTTATTTATAAATACCCAAACCAGCCAAGCATCTGGAAATCTGAAAGCTGGTGGTAGTGATTCTTGCCAAAGAACCTCCTTGTCTACTAAGGCAGGGAAGAGTCCTTGCAGAATTGTGGTCCTTACAATTCTCCTGTACATGCCTGCCTGAGCCATGAGATTTGCTGGTTGAAAATGTCTTACTGGGAAAGAGAATGTTTTATGGAAATGTAGCATAAATGGAAAATACCACAAAACTACAGCATTCTCTCTCCCCATCAAGTATCACTGAGTAGAAGGGTACCCATGTTGTTACACCAGAGCCTGAACTTCTTTAGGGACAAACTGGCAAAAACTCAAATGCAGAGGGGCTCTGTGCACCAGCTGCAGATCTGGATAGCATTCCTCTGAGCACTATCCCTGCAACCCTGTATTCAGAGAGCACGGGGTGCAGAATCTGTCTGTCAGTTAACGAGCTTATGCTATTTCAGGCTTTATTAAACTCTGCTGCCGTCTCTGGATTGTGCCTGTTAATAGGGTGCAAAGTGGAAGCCAAGCAGCAGCAGGAGGAAAACCCAGCTGATTTTTTACAAAAACAACTGGCTTCAGATGAGTTGGTAAATCAGTTTTAATCACTGCATCTGAGATGCAATATGAACTGTTCACTGAGGTTTAAGTGATTTTGAACAATTAAGGAATTTGCTCAACGTATTTATTAAAATAATCATTACTGTTTTTACCATAATGGCGTAACGTGCATGAGAGCTCTTGCCAGCCTTCTGCTCCACTGAAAAGGCTCTCAATATGCACTTTCATGTCAGTTATTAATAAAACTGGCAATTAAAATAACATGTTGAAATTAGGTAGAAAAAGAATAAATCAGCAATAATGACAGTTTTTAGAAATCTTTTCCGAAGCCACACAGTTGTGCTTTCATTGCTATTTAAGACCAAAGGTGAGCAGTCTAGCCAGGTGTGGTATTGATGAGAGTGACAGAAATATTAACCCAAAGAGGTTTTATTATCTTTTTTTGTACCTGAATCATTTGTAGTGTGCAGCAGATAGCTCACTCAAATCTCAATTATATTGCTTTCGGACATGAAAAACAGTCCAGACAAGAATACACTTATATAAATATAAATATACATATATATATGTGTCCTCTTAGGCTGCTGGAAAAGAGTCTATTTTCTATCAGAGATTTATGTAGCAGGATGAAAACAAAAATAATTATCTTACAAAAGTTATAATAGTCTCTGAAGTCACTTTCCCCAGATCTTAAGCTTTACCCCAGGGCACTCTTCCAAGATCCTTCAAAAATGACTTGTGTCTCCACACTTAGTGTAACAGCTTATATATCCTCTTTGTTGCTCTGTTAACATCATTTCCTAATTGCAACAGTCTGCTGTTTGACTGCAGACAGCTTTGTTGTTGTTTGATTTCTAATAACCTTTCCGTGTGAAAATGCGACTTTCTGAACTGTAACAGATGATTTTGGGCTCTCCATGGAGTTCCTGGTCTCCAGGGCTGGACGGCTCCAGACACTTGGGGGAACTGGTCTGTGCGCTTGTCAGGTTGTTCATTTGGAGTTTTTCTCTACTTCCCAATGCCCAAAGTCTTCCTCTGTGAAGCACAAGAGCCTGAATCCATGCTGGTGCTTTCCTGTCTGGTTCCACACAAAAATATTAAGGGAATCAAGGGTTAGTGTTGTGGAACAGTGCGTTAGGGCCATCTGGGCCGTCCCAGCTGAACTGGGAGCGGAGTCACATGTGCCAGAGAGGAATGGCATGCTTTGGGCTCTGCAGGGCTGAATAGAACATTCATCTCTCAGCCCTGATTCAAAACTGGTCTGCCTAGTCTGCGTCCCAATTTCCCTGTTTTCTGCACAGCTCAGGCATCCTAGGCATGCACTCAGGGATGGATAGAAGCTTGAGAGCTTGTTCAGGACAGGGAGAGCAGAGGCAGGCAGGGCAGCTGCCACGTCCCTGCGTGCTTGGATGAGGTGTGTGGGTTTAGGGGAGCTGGGCTGTCCCTGCTGCAGGCTGACCCAGTCCCACCCCATCCTGCCCACCTCCCCATGCCCCCTGCCCAGTGCAGCACCGAAGCACATGGTCACTTCCAGCATGTGAGTAGCCCTATTGAATTAAGTATGTAATCAAGTGATTTGCTGGTATCCTTAATCCTTTTCACATATTGCTAAGCTCATTAAACTCTCTTTGATACCAAGCTGTGCAAGTTCCTTAACAGAGGCAGAGACTATGAGCTATTTCTTTAGCTTGAATTTATCACCTCCAGTTTCTAGAGAGGGACTTCTGAGCTGCAAGCCTAAGGTTGCTCTAAGGGTTTGCTCTGTAACAATGGATGGGAAAATGTTCTGTAGGCTGTATAATTTTTGATACCCTGCCCAGCACAACAACATGGATATGCCAGAACAAATACCCACATAACCAACCAAAATACCGAGCAGTGGATCCTGGGCCTCGGTGGAGGCACTTCATTTCCTTTCTCTTCCTTGTTTTTTTCCTGACAGCTGTCCAGTTAACAAAGAAAAGCAAAATAAAAAAATTAGCAAAACAATTAAGATTGCAAAGCGAGATATTTAGTTCTGTCAGAAAACATATTTAGGTGTATTTGTAGGCTTGTGCTTCAGCTCAAATCAGTGATAATTTGGGTAAAGCAATTCTCTAATGCTCTCTAAATTAGATGAGCTGGTATGTGACATTTGCATACCAACTCCTTCTGCATGCCAGAATACATGCAGCTGTTAGAAAAATTTTCTACTGCATTTAAATGTATTACAGAAGGTTTTTTCCTTAAAACAGTGCAGTTATACACCATCACAAGATAGAGGGAGGAGTGAAATTCTCCTAGCAGGAAGCTAACTAATTGAGAAGAAAAGGGGTAGGTTTCACTCATTATGCTGAAAAGGATTTTTCTTTTTTTTAACATCATGAACTCAGTAATCCTTCAAGCTGTGAGGAATTGCTGGAGGTTGGACTGGGACTTGAAGCAGAGACAGCGCAGCACAGGCTGCCAAGGTCTGGTCCAATTGTGAGTAACAGCATGGATGGCAATCCTACAACCAGCACAACTGCTATGTAATGTCATCAAATGTATAAAAATTCTCTAATTTGAAGTCTCCAACTTCAGGCTAAAAATGCTGCATCATTTTGGAAATGTTGACTTGGCCTTACACAGCCTTACTCCCTCCAGCTTTGCAGGTGCTCAGTGTTCAGCCTTCTAGGGTTAACAGGCAGAATTGTAACTCCCTTTTGAAACCCTGGGGCCACTGTGCTTTCACAGCCTTTCTCTTCTATTTGATTGATTTGTCTTAATAGTATCTAGTATAAACACTAGTTGTGTCTACCTCAACGAGTCTTATCCTCACTCAGTTATTGGATCTTGTGTCTGTTTTGATGAGGAAAAGGTATTTTTCTCATGTATCTGTGGGTAACTTGGATCCTCATTCCACGAGTGCAAACTCCTGGAGTCATATGCTCACATCAGAAAATGACGGTCCATGTAATTTTTCAAACTCCACAATTAGCCATGCCACTCAAAGCCTACATGCTGCAAGCATTTGTCTGACATAGCTCCAAGGAAGACATAAAATACTTATATTACCCCTCTCAATGTGATCTATTGGTTACTGTGAAATATTGGTACTTTACTGAATTGTGTATATTGTCTTTGTGAAAACCGAGTTATAGAATCATGTAGGCAGGAAAAGACCTTCAAGGTCGTTGAGTCCAACCATAAACAAGTATGATTACTTTGGAGGTTTACTCACATTTTCTACTATCACTGGATGTGCCAGGTTATTCTAAATCACAAAGTTGCTGTAAATCTCAAGTGAGTCTTTGCTCTTTGTTTCACGTTGAGAAAATTATGACACTGGGTACTGATCCAGGGATTGCAGAATTTGGCCTTTTTGGAGAGATGACAACCGAAAAGAGCAGAAACCTGGTCTTAGGAAGAGAGATGTCTGAAGCAGATGGCCTGTTTCAGAAACAGCTGTCACATGAGTGTGCCAGAAGAAAGGAGGTACTGCTAACCACGATCTTCTGATCAAATCATGGTTGATTTTTTTACATAACTTTTTCACACTGACAGATCACACACTCCTGAGTTGCAGGTTTTCAGAGAGAAACAGAATAATATTTCTGATTCGCCACAGGAAAAACTCAACATTAAAGCAGCAGTCATACAAAATAAACATGTTGCTTCCTTTTTCCCCATTGTCTTTATTTCTAGACAATATTTTTGAGAAAATTGCTTCAGAATGAGTTTTTTTACATTATTGCGGTAGAATTATGCAGAATAAAACTGCTGATCCTATCTTTGCCTGTAGGGCAAAGTGCACTGATGAATAAATCAGGATTATTGTTTAATATTACATTAAAAAGATGTAAAGGTATTAATACTAATTTATGCCAGATTTATTGTAGTAAAAAAAATTAACTAAAAAAGGCAACTTGTTTTAAAGAACTTGGTACTGCAACTAATCATCATTATTTGTTTGTACGGTATATTTTTGTGAACTCTGATATTGCAGAATGACTTTGCTCGTATCAGCTTAGAAGAAGCTTGCTGCCTAATTGCCACTGAACTTGATGGTGTTTCCTGGGATTTACATTATTTAATATTTTCTGAAAGAAACATCTACAAGATACTTCTATTTAGAGCAATTAGAATAAAATTTAAGCTTCAGGTAGCCTCAGAGTTTAATGGAAATTTTCACAATAACCAAAGCTTTGCAAGCCATGCAGTTTGAACAGGATATGACTGAGATGCATTTCCACAGGCTCCTTGGGAGCATCGTTAAACTCATCTGTGCCAGGGACAGATGAGATGCTTTGTGTCATGCCAACCTTTGAAGAACCTTTCTCTCTCTCTCTTGCTCTCTCTCAGTTACTCACTAATTCTCTCAAACAGAACACTGAATAATTACTTGGAATAAAAACTTGGAAAAATTTGAGTCCTGAAAAATAAAAATATATATTTATATATAAATTATGATCATTACAATCAGTTAACATTTATCTTCACCTTGAGAAGACACGATGAGGTAGTGTCCCTGTTGTGACTGTCTCATATTCCTGGTCATGAAGGTAAATAGCTCAGAAGAACCAACAAAAATTCCTCTTTTTACACAAAACAAATAGTAATAGTAAAGAAACAACTACTAACACAAACAAGAACTCCACAAAGTGGTTTTGTGATGAGTCCAAAGGTAAAACAGTGGAGCTATAAAAATGGAGCTTTTGTCTCCAGAAAGTGAAGATGGATTCTTTTCCATATAGTACTTCAATACTTGTTATTTCCTGAAGTATGAGGCTTGAGACATAATTTTGCTTTGCTGAGATATTTCAGCAGTTATATTGTTACTGATAGGCTTTCAGAATCATAGTAATGTGGCTGTGATGGCACTCCTGTCATACAAATATATCATATCACATCACATCACATTATTCTATGTATTCATTCTGAAATATTTGATATAAATAACATTGATGTTGCCTTCCTCCTGGAAATGAAGTAGTATATTGCTATTACTGACAGGTTTCTCTGCTGAGAATAAACATCATCTCTTTGCATCGAGCTTAAAGAACAGGCTTCAATAAGAGAAAAATCCAAATTGTTCATCTGATCGAGATTATTTATCAAAACTTTGTCTAGACACAAGTATGGGGCTTTCATATAGCTTACATTGCAATTTATAGCATCTGCAAAAGTTGAACTGGAAAATTATATAGGAGCTGAATTATAGCTTCATTTTCAAATAGGGTACATGCTATAATATTTTTCATACTGTCCACAAAATAAATATTTGAGTCAAACATTCAGTTCACTTTGATTTATACTTAAAGTAAACAAAATGTGCACCGAAACAGTGACTACACTGCTAAGAAGTTATTTTTCAGTATGGATCCAGGGAAGATTATTCTGGGCTTAGATTACATTGTGATATGTAGTTACATGTTCACTAATTCATTTTTGCTGCTTGTGTATCTTCAGCCCCTTTTGTCTTCCTCTCGAATAATCTCTGAAAAGTGCATTGGGCTTCTGCCCTGTGCACATGGTATGAATCCCAAAGTGTCTTTAATCTAGATTTTTACATCACTGTGATTTCTATGTACTTGGGATGACTTAAGGAGCAAAATGAAAGCGGATTCCACAAACTGACTCATTTTAGAAATTTTTTAACGTTGAAAAACTAACCTTTTAATCATTTTTCATTTAGGAATATATGGATTCCAACAAATACATAGAACATTTAGTGACTCAGCTGGAAGAACAACGCTGGAATTTGTGGAGGCAAGTACTATGCACTCACACATTTGTTTATGTTGCTATTTTGGAAAAAATATTGCATTCCATAGTTTTCATTTTTGAGTTCAAATAAATGATTGGGTATTCAGCTTCTCCATTTTTTAATTCTCTACAGAGCAGCAAATCTTATTTAATGAAATAAGTAGGGCATTACACACAGGTTGAATCTTGCTTTTGCTAATCAGGGCAGTTACACACATGCACAGGTTTCTTCATGTTAAAGTTTCTAAGCAGTGGATGCTAACTCTATGTCAGATTTTTTTAACTGAACTGAATTAAATAAATTTTCTTATATTCTTGAATATAAGTGTTTTCTCTGAATAGCACACAACTTACAGCCAAAACGTCAGCACAGCAGTGTGAGCAACTGGGAGTCTCGAAAATAAAATAAACACAGGTTTACAATTTTGCAGTGCTCTTGATAGTCCGGATTTTCTATTTCTTCTCTGTTCATGTTGCCCAGAGTTCACTCTGCTTCAAGCAAAGCATAGTTCACTGGGGTTCAAGCAAACCCACATGCTAGTGGGTGTTTCCATGCTGCCTACAGCAAATTTCTTAACTTCACAAGCACTTCTGAAGATCTCAAACTCTGCGACCCTCTCTAAGTTGGTTGCAAGACCTTGCAACCTCTGTGCACTCCTCTGGTCTTGTACTTGCCATCTACTCACAGATGGAGGTCCTCAGCTCTTGCAAAAGTGTCCTGCCTTCATTCCAGACTCTTTACAGTGGGAATTTTATTGATAAAAGCTAGCAAAGAAATGACCTAATCTTCAGAAGCCTCAGAAGTCTTACAGCCTTAATGTGTTAACTATATCTTGATAATTTTTAAATTAATTCTTCCAGATTTTCTATTTGTATAGAATTGTTATTATCATAGCTATTCTAAAAAGCTCTACACTGCACAACGGCCTTTTGCAGTGTTTGCTTGTACCTTGTATTTTGAAGTATTTAGCACCTATGTATTAACTACTCACTATCTCATGTTTTTTTCTAGTTATGAGCTTAACTCCTATCTAAGATAATATTTAATACAGAGGAAATAGAATAACACCAGTGATGAAACACTTTCAACATTCACAGCACTCTTTTTTCAAATGCAATAAATAATGCAAAATAATAAAGAACATATGAACAGTGACAATCTTTTTAAATACATAGTCAAACATAAAGCAATCTTTGGAGAATAATGTAATCTTCATACACTGAAGCCTATTTAACTTTAGTTCTGATCAAGGGAGAAATAATGTTTTGTTTGATTTTTCAGCTGAATGCCTCTCACATACAAAAAAACCTTAATTTTGCACATGCCAATACAAGTTGATAAGCATCTCACAAACCTTTTGACCTATGTGAAATAAAGTAGCATTACAGCATTTACATCATACAGCATTATAATACAGACTAAGTCTCATTTATATGCAAAGCTCAGAAAGTTTGTGTTTAATTCCTGTTTTTTTTAAAAAAGTAGGCAAAGAAATTAGCACCAAAAAAAAACCCCTCTAAGTTTTCATTTAAGATTACAGAATTCAGGAGACTAGTTTTGTAAGAATGAAGGTGATAACATTATATGCAGATGACACCACTGGGTTAAATATAAATGAATAATAAAAATTTAAAACATTAAAATGTCTTTGAAAAATAGCAGGGGTAGTGACTTCATTTTATTGTGAACAGACATTCAAATGTGTTCTGAAAATTCGGTGGTTTTGGAAAACTCAAAGCAGTAATTTATTTTTAATATTAATTTATTTTCATTTTTCTTTTTGTGGGGTGTTGGCATAAAAAGTTAAGACCTGTAATGAGCATTACAAGAAAAACCCTTCTGGTTTACACGGTCTTCTTTGAACACTTTATTTCTCTCTTTTAAATCTCTAAGAAGTTTCATGGCAAGGATTATGTTAATAGCTGGCACTACACAAGGGCAGTGCTTGGCTGTCTATAGCCAGACAGATGTCCTAATAAATCAGCATAGCCCTCTTCTCAGACTTCATTATGCTCTTGATTTGTGACTGCCATGATTTTAACCCAGTGGGTCACTGGGCGCTGAACCTGACATTGACCAATAACCCCCACTTTACTCCAGGCGAGCTCATAAAAACGACAGACACAAATTGTGACCATTTAGCTCCTTCAGCATTACTTACAGCCGGGACAGATTTATAGGGGCCAGGCTAAGACAGAGGAGACTAAAACCGATGTCATGGTGTGCATATCAATTTTACATTTCCTTTACATTTCCACACGTACAATGGGACCCAAAAAGACGTGGGGGCCAAAATTTCTTTTTGTTTTAGGGGATGACTGTTTATACACGGCATTAGCATCTGCTGTGGAACATTTATTGCTGTAATTGCTGTCCCAGGAGAACTGACTATGGTTAGGTCACATTTTATAGCTTTCTACTAAAACAGACCTCTAGCCCAGCTTCAGATGTTTCATCCTTAAAACCTTGGCAATGAGTAAAGCTACCTCACTAGTTTGTGAAGATGCAGATTTTATTAACATAACTTTTCTTATACTGAACATTTCATAGTAGTTATTTTCACATGACAAATGATGAAAATGATGGCATATTTGACTTGTCAGTGGTCACCCCTTTTTTCACGTTTAAACAAAATACATTTATCTAACTTGAGACAATTTTGACCTGCTGGTGTAAATCACCAACATTTATCACTGGAAGTGATGCATAATAATGGCTGTGTACCCCCATATATCAGTTTGAAAAAAAAAAAAGATTATTTTAGGTTTCTCTGTCCTATCCCATCTGGAAATAATTTTAAACAGGACAGAATTGGGTCAGGGAAACTGACGCAACAACCCTTGCAGTGTTGTTTCTTATACACCCATTTAATGCTTTAACTCAGCTAATGGTTATTAATATGCATAATTTTTATGGCAGAATCACATGGACAATAAGCATGAAAAGCAAAAATTTGTTCTTGTGATCTTTGCTAATTGACCTTGACAGTAGATAATAATTTTTAAGTCTTGATGCATAGATCAGTGGCAGCAATTACTAAGCCTCTTGACAGAAGAAAGAAGTCATATTTCAGAATAGGATACTTGCCTGAATATGCAAGGGTCAGACCCTGGTCTTAAGACCTTTTCAGGGAATTTTATTAGTAGTGCTACTGGAACCAGGACTAACCCTTTAGTCTTCCTTGGTGAAAGCATGAGAATATGCTACATTTTAGACATGACCATCATATAATAAATGAATGAAGGCTCAACAGCACTTTCTTACCTTATTACAATAATGTAAAACACAGAGGGAAGGGACCACAACTGTTCATGAGAACTGTCTGGCATTTCTCCAGTGCTGTACCTTCAAAAGAGTTTGTCATTTGCTCTGCTTTCATCAGCAGTATTAGCATGCTTCTGTGCTCCTGTTTTTAATGCCTGTGTACTAAAGAGGTGCCAAGTATTAAACAGGTTGCTTTCGCTGTAATCATGAACTTCCATTGGGAGACCATAATTGCTAACAAGAAAAATAGCTCTGCGAGAATTCCTAATGGTGAGCACAGATTAAAATAACAACTGTGATTAACTTTAAACTGCTTGACTAGAAAAAGACTAATCTTAGGGGAATAAGTTGCATGGCAAACAAATGAAAAACTCTATGTACAATATTATAGTAATGAAGGCTGAGAAAAAAACAAATGCTACCCCAGCTAAATAAGGTCATGCTTTGCACAAGTATCATTTTCTTGCCAGGGGCTTAGTTACTTGGCCCAAGGGGAATTAAGGTCTAAGCAGCCAGGTCTTGGGGCCAAAACCCCATTTTAACCCAGTCTTGAAGTTTCCCATAACAAAAGTTGCCTCTGGCCTATGATGCTAATATGAGTAATAGACTGCATTTGGAATGAATCATCTTCCAAAATTGTTGTTGTAGTCTAAGATCAGTGGACAGAGATTGGTGTGGTATGGTCAGGTGTGGTAAGAGCATGAGGCTTCCTTCTATTTTGCTTCTTGATCCACCTCTCTGATCACACAATCTTGGTAATGGATAAAGCCAGGAAAAAGGTGTTTTGTGCTTTTAGCCACTAACACCTGTCTCTCCTCACTTTATCTGTGTTTTGTTTTGCTGGGGTGGTGTTTTGTTGTGGGATTTTTTTTCCCTACATCTCTACAGCACTGCTGGATATATATGATAAATTTGTAGAATTTATGACAACACTGATGTGTTCTTTTTAGTTTCCTAGTATTTGTGGCTGAGGCTGACTGAGGAAGAGCAGAGGTGTTGGGCAATTAGGGATCACTCAGTCACCACAGGTACTCAGATGCTTCCAACTAACATTGTAACATCATATACATCTCTCTAAAGCTGAGGTTTCTGATTTGTGACATTATGTCTGAAAAACCACAAAAAATCTAGATAAAAATCATATAAGACTACCAATGTTGTGTCACAGAGCTCACAGTACTGCTTCAGATGAACATTTCTACCAAGGATTAGTGTTTAAATATGCGCATGAAGATACCAATTAAAAATGTATCTGATTTTTGGCCAAATGTGCTTTTCTTTAGCTGAGTGTAAATGTGGATGGTTCAGTGAGCAGTGCACATGTAGTTACAGGCCACAAAAAGCACTGCCATTGTACTATCTGTGAATGAAAACTGCTCACTTCCCTCGGCTCCCCGGTACAATGCCCATCTCGCACCAAGGTTACTAAAGATACTCCTTCAGGACTAAACTGGGTAAGAGTGAATAACAAATGTAGAGACAAGCAATGTTTTTACTGTTTGCCTTATAAATTGTATTTTTCAATAGGATCATAGAAAAGTAAGAGAGGATAGTTTAAAGATTACAAATGAACCTGATGGACTAAGTAAGTCCACTGTATATATTGAACATATAACCAGGGGAAAAGGCTGGATAGCTGCTAGACTACTTGTTGATGTTGCAGCAGAAGCAGTGCATATTTGAGCATAATTTATCTCAATGTTCAAATCAAGACTGACCACTGTCTTTCAGACAAATATTTCAAAATTTTTCAAAAATTTTTTGTTCAAATTTTTTATTAGTTCCACTAATTAGTCATATAAAATAATTGTCCTCATGTAAATAAAGTTGATAATAATTTTCTGTGCAGCTCTTCACCTGGTCAGTAAGTAAATCTCTTTGCACCGTGAGTCACTTTAACTCTGACAGGGCATATTTTTGTGGAGTATTTACTAAGCTGACTTAAAATTAAGCTCAACTCAATGTGCTGTGGTATATGAGAAATATGACCTGAAATGACTTTGGCATTATACATTCATAGCAAGTATTAATTTTAAAGAACAAGACTCTCAGCCTGTTTCCTTTAATTGGGAAAAGCTCCCATTAACACTGCTCATCATTGCTGCATGATTCAGGAGTGAAGAGTCAAGCCTCAGTTATTAAAGTCATTACATAAAGGACTGCAAATCATCTGAACAGAAAACAGTCTTGATACAAGCCAACAACTCTGTATCTGTGCTAAACTACCCAGATTTTAAAACTGCAGACAAAGATGGAAAAGTGGTCCTTAAAAAGTAACTTCATATGGCTGTGTTTATAAAATTAAATAAATCAACCAATGTTAAATTTTTAAATCTTAATAACGTTCTGTAATTAATTAGGGATTGGGGTATTTTTGCACAGATGCATGCTTGTCATAATAGTGAGACTGCTGGAGCCATGAATTGATTTGTTTCTCCTAAATTATAAAATACAAGGCCTTGAGCAAAATATATTCTTTAGATATATTTGGTAGAATAAGGATCACAAATGTTCCCTACCAAGTTGAAAGGAAAAAAAACTCCAGCAGGGAAGTATGCGGAAGGTCTATTTGGCATATGGGTGTTTGTTAAAAGCAAAATGCATGAACAGCCCAGGGTAAATTAGATCCTCATTTGTATGCTGGGAAATGAAATGTATAATCCCTGCACAGTTCTGTGTTTGTTTGAGATTTTTTTATAAGAAGAAACTCTTTTGTGTATGCAGACATACATATTACTGTAGTGGTTATTTAGGGTTATGGGTAAAAAAAAATATGCTTTGAGGCAATTTTATCTGCAGCTAAGTGGCAGGTTTTTTGCCTCTGTCCCCTGCAGTGCAGGGTAGCTCAGGTAGCAGCACCAGGCACACCATGGACGCGCTGCACAACTGCTGCATCCCCGCGTGGGGGAACACGGGCTGACCCCAAAGTCTGGCCATGTGGGGAAACCTTGGGGCACCTGCTCATCTGCAACATCACACTGCCCAGTTCTTGGGTATGAAACCAATTAGCAGATCAACGTAATGGTCTACAAGAAATGAATACACAATTACTGGATGTTGCTGTTCTGAGATTATCAAGCCCTTTTTTAAAAATCAAACTTTTTCAAATGGAAACTGTCTGTAGTTTCTCTTTATTATTTCTCTTTATTATACTTATTTCTCTTTATTATTTACTCTTCCCCTAATGTCTTTGCACAGCCATGCTTATCCAAATTGAATAATATTTCACTCCTCAGATAATCCCAATTATTTTATTGGCATTATTCTCAGAGCAAAGAATAATTTGTATGAGTAACAGTGACATTTCCCTGAAGTCTTCTCTAAAAATGACCAACTGTATCTTTACACAGAGGCCTGGTTCCTATTTGGCAGAGGAAAACATATGGATTTACATCAAGGCAACAACTGAGAATTTGGGATCTTATAAAAACAGGATGTCAAAATACATTATAGAAATGAACAGTGTACAGACACAGGCTGTGAGATGTGGTTTTAGATGGGGTGGTGGGTTTACGGAAGAAGAAATCAAGAATTTATAAATTTGTTATTTTTAAGGAATGGTACTTCACTGATCTGTTTCACTAATGAAGTCTACAAACAAGGCAGTTCTGATGGCAGATGTGGAAGAGGCCAGGGAGAAATTGTATATGAAGTCATTTAAGTTGGGTTAGCACCTTTCCCTGTAAATCAGTTTAACTTGTGAAAGAGAAGTTAAATAATCAAGTCAAGCATTTCTATTTCATTCTGTAATGGTCAACCTTATTTTTTTTCCTAAATTACATTAAAGTAAGAGTGTTAAAACCCCAAGCAAGAACAGGGCCTCATTGTTCCACACAAAGTGAGAAATGGTTTTCATCTCCTCAGCCCCAAGGATGAAACAAGAAATAAGGTAATTCCCTTTTAATAAAGAAAAATAAGTAACAGAGCTTATACAAGGGTTCTGTGTGTAAGCCAGGGTTTTGCTGTGTTCTCATGACACACCATGGGAACTGTGTGTTGTCTGCCTGTTCACTCCAGTCTGAGGGATGAAGTTCTCACATCACTGCTTGAGACTTTAAAAGGTTCTATGGCTTAAAACATGATTGGTGGCAATCTTATCCCATGTTCTGTGATGGAGTAATGCTTTCTTGTGTATACAGTTCACAGCATGATGAGGTCTAGAAAAGGAGACTTTTCTTTGGAAGTGTCCTCTACAACTCCTGTCCTTGGCCCTTGTCACTCCACAGTATGAAGTAAATGATCAAGGGATGGGTAGTTGCAAGGGGAGAAGGAGAGAAGGGCTGTGCCCTGTTCTCTTGAAGCAGTTTGTTTTAAAGTACATTGATATTGCTGTGCTGATGCAACGGTTTTTAACATAGAGAAAACCATGGATGTAGATCCTGTGTCACCTGGCTAGGCCTGTTACAGGAAAAATATTGCTGGAGTTGAAAGCAGGACACCTGTGCAACCAAAATATTGCTGTGACATCACCTCTTCCTGACATTTAATGTTAAGTGTGCACTGATCCATCCATCCACTGTCGTCTTCCTGCTTTCTACTGTAATAGTCAGCACCTCTGTCCAGGCTTTGTGTGTGCTTGGCACCTAAAAATCCAGGTGTACTGGGGTATATTTTTTCAGAAGTGGTTTTTAGACATGTAGCTAGCCTTACCCAGGAGGCTCATCTCACCTCCTGCTTAGCTCCAACACTGACTGTAATCAGGCTGGAAGAGCTGGGGGAGGTACTTCACAGCTTTCTGAAAGTTTCCCTTAATTCCGTAGGACTTGGCTGGCTTCCTGTTCACACATGGTGCAGGAGATTCAAGTGTGCTTTCTATCAATTCTGCCTGCTATATGAAGCCATTTTTATGTTAACAAATTAAATTTTCCATCACTTCATTTGTTAATGAAAGGACATAATTATGTTACAGAATCACAGAATATTCTGAGTTGGAAGGGACCCACTAGGATCATTGAGTCCAAGTCTTATATAGCAACCCAGATTTTGTGATATCAACCATTCACTTTTTTAAAAATTTTAATCAGGAGTAAGTTCCAACATATTCTGCTGTAGGGAAAATATTGTGCATTTATAGCACAAACCTGTATAAACATTATTGTAATGTGTTCCACTAGGGACAAGGTTTCAAATATAAGGCAGCATTCATCACATATTAAAGACCTGAGCTTTTTTCCTACTTAAATCATCATAGCTCAGAATTTTTAATCTCTTGCTTATGTAGATATTCCCCTGAGGTTAAAAAAAATTAGTAAAAGCCTGCAAAATTGAGGCCTTTTAGTTTTATTACCACCTGATTAGCTAAGCAGAATCTAGAAAGTGTAACTTAAATCAGCAAAAAGTAGATAACCTAGATTGATTTCCAGCAAAAGCTTAGCAGTAAGGAGATGCCAGGTTTTGCAGGATATTTAGCTTGCTTTAACTTTAAAAATGGCAGAGGGAGAAGCCTATCTGCTTCCACGTGCTACCAGAATTGGCACTTGCTCGTACCGCCCAGTACTGAGGAGGTTTGATGCTACCTCACAAATTATTCCCAGTTCAGTTCCTGATAATGCTAGAATAAATCCATTAATGTTTTTCATTCATAGATTCCTAGTCCTCTACCAGGCAAGTTGAGAGAAACAAATACATATGGCGTGGTTCCTGCAAGGCTTCCTGTATTTTTATGATCTTCCACTCTTCCTGGCTGGGGAAGAGAGATAAAATGCAAAGGAAGTAAATATTTTCCTGCAGAGCCCTGGAAAGATCGGTCCAGAAACATGCATCAGAGGTTGTAAGCACTCTCAAACCCTCTTATCCTCTTCTCTAATAACACTGTTATAAATGTTTGAAAAAATGGCCAAATGTTGTCCTTCTCCCTGTGACAGTAATGTCAGGATTTCTTTTCACTTCTGTCCTGCAATGTGGAAATGTGAAGTGTCAGCACTTGACCCTGTATTCAGCCAATTCAAATGACACTCAGAATTCCCATTACGGATCTAAATTGTAAACTTCCATTGAGATCCACAGAAAACTTTCATAAAATCTTTTTTAGGCTGAACGTACCCACTAGCACCAGGAGCTGACAGTAACAGATGTCAGCCCAAGGCAGCAGCCAGACTGTGCATCCTCCTGTAGTCCTGCTTACCTGTCTGTCCTGGGAAACTCCAACATGGTTATTGGGGACCAGTTTATTCTGGAACCTCTCCTCAAGTGATGGACTTTTTCTGCCAGCACAGGGCGCTCCATGAGTGTCCCTGTCAGCTACTATTGCACAGCTTTTTGTGCAGTAGCCTGGCCTGGCAGTTTTCCCAGACATGCAGGCAATCATCCCCATATTTCAATGGAAGTCCCCAAAAGGGCAGCACTGCCTCAAGTCTCACTGAACAGTGCCCTGTGTCAGGCTGAAAGAGCAACTGTTTCTACAAACGACGTCAGTTCATGCGATTTCTACCCTACTCATGTTTAACAGAGTTTTGGAACACCACTAGTTAAGTGGCAGCAACCTTTTGGTAGAATATCTCAAAATCTAATATTACATCACCCATACACAGATTCAGCCTTATGTAAGCAAATAAATCACTAGTAATAAACCGACAAGAAGTGAGTAAAATTTAAGAACTGAATTTCTGGGGGTTTCTATCCACCCAGGTTTTTAAGTATGAAGTTTCTCTGTGAAGCAGAGACTGTCTTAAAGGTTACATGCTTATTTTGACACTATTGATTACTGTGCAAATCAGTCACTTCCAACCTGTCAACGTGCCTGTTCTTTCCCAGGTCTCTACCATTTGAAAGAGCTGCAAAATGCAACAGTGAGCAGAGGTACATCACCTCCACATACACCTTATGCCAGTTGAGAATCAGAAGTCAGTACAGGAAGTATCTGTCCCTTCACCAGTAGCTTGATGTCCCTGAGAAAATTAAAAAATTCCCCAAAATTATTGCATCTGTCCATGCCAGCTGTTAGGCAGTTTTATTTAAAACTATGGCTACCAGTAATATATCAAGCTAATGCTATCATCTACTTCATTTTAGTGTTTTGAAGTATGAGCACTGCATTTTTGTGTGCTCATTTTGCAGTTGCACTGCATTGCACTTTGAAGCAATGGTAAACCAAGTCATGAATTTTGTTTGAAGACTGGTGTATAATCTTGTAAATGTCTATGCTAGACAAAATTGTGCAAGCCTGGGGACAAGAAATAATTAATGATTTGGAACATGTACTTATTGCTGTGTATGAAACTGAGATACTATTAATCTTAAAGAGACACAGAAGAACAGTATCTCAGCTGTCAGATATAGTACAGCTCAATATGCATAAAAACACTTTCAAGTTGTAATTATAGCTTTAAGTTGTAGATAAATACTGGTTCTTTTTAATTCTAAATCACTTCAAGTTACCAAGTAGGAGACCAATTCTGTCACTCTTGATTTCAGTGGATGTAAGCTCAGGCCTGAAAATAATTAAAGAACTGGCAATTTTTTTTTTTTCATTCCTTTAGTCCTGGTTAATCCAGCAGATTTGTTGAAACCATTCCATGATTTCACTAGGAATTCAGGAAAGGAGAATCATGGAAAGACAGATGTGATCTTTAAACAAAAGCTTTCTATGCAATAATTTATAAACTGTTAGGAAGACTTTTGACTAGACTAGGACAGTATTTTAAGTAGTACTACACCTAGGAAGGGACCATAATTATGCCAGTGATTTTACTGCATCTTGAATACCAGTTGCAGTTCCAGTCCTCCACTTCAGGAAAGGTGAAACAAAACTGGAAAAGTTTAGAGGAGGGCAGGAAAGGGTAATCAGAAGCACAGGATGGTTTTCATTTAGAAGGGAACTATGACTCTTCAGTAAGGCTCTTCTGAGGCAGTAACTTAGGCAGGGGAATGACAGAGCTAAAACGTGAGCAGCATGGAGAGGAGCTGATTGTCTGCTACTTCTTTCAATGCAAGAAATACAGGCTACCGGATGAAAGTAACAGGCAGCACATTGAAAAACAAACGAAAGGAAGAGATCTTTCACATAAACAAGGATCAGAACATCTGCAACAGGATACCACAGATTTTAAAAGTGTCTGTGAGTTCAGTTGGAGATTGGACAGTCATGGAAGAAAGCTACTGAGATGTGCTAAACGCTCAGAGGGCGAGCTTGGGTCAGGAGATCCTTGAGCTCCCAGGTAGCTGGACAGTGGCAAAGTGATGTATCTTCCCCTGGATATTGGGGGTTTTCCACTCAAGAGAAATGAGACTGAGCTACACAGACTTTCTGGGCAGATCCAGTGCAGCCACTTGTATGTTAGCCAAGTCTTAAAAACCATTTAGCATTTGCAGTCTGAATCACTAATTAGAAAGGAATCTGGGTAGGTAGTTTAGGTTGCCTGTGGAAGCAACAGGCATTACAGTCTGACTAAATTTTATTGGGATATTATTTTTTCCATTTAAGCAGAAAATTAACATTTTAAACATAGTAGTTAACAGTGGCTCTTGCAGAGTTGCTCAAAGTGTTTCCCCGCATAATAAAGCAATTAAAACACATCAGCAGACATTATTTCAGTACTATGACACTTGCAGAGGATCATGGTTTAAACGGTGAAACCCTGTTCAAATGGAGAGTAAGAATCCATCTGGAAATCCCAAATTCTACTGGATTTGGGGATGACCTCTTATCTGCCACTATGCTCAGCTCCTGTCTCATTACAGCTTTCTGTCATAGAGTTTTGTTGTAAGAACACCACTGTAGTATCTTATTGTGATTGACAGTGTCGTACACAGAATTAAACCCAAGAACTTTGTCGAGCCTGGGACTTTAGATTAGCCCTCAGAAAACTGAGCAACTGAGTCTCATCAGGTGAGCAAGGTGCCTGCCTAAGCTGCTTGTCCTGTAAAGGACAAACGTGTAAGTTTGACAGATTCAAGTAATTTTGGAGGTTCCCATTTTACATGGGAAAAAGGAATTGCCAGCCTATAAGAAAATCTGCATTAACAGATCTGGTTATGAGTTTATTGAAGACCCTACTGTCATATATTTGGCTGCAAAGATTTGTATCTTTGTACTGCCACAGGATTAGGTTCCTTCTGGCACACACTGCACTGTCTTCAGCCACAGCCAATCTGTTAAATAAAACCTGAGCATTATCCAATTTTTTACTTGTTGAGAGTGTATCACTCCTCTGCTCAGAAACCTCCAAATTCAGAATTCAGAAAAACTTCTCCCACTTTCCTTCTTGAAGCTTTACTTCTCCAGTACTTCTTTCTCTGGCTCACAAACAGCTCTACCCCTTGATTCTTGTCTCAGCATCACATATGAGGATTTACTTTGCACCCTGCTTCCTGCCGTCTCCTTACTCCAGTGTACTCACTATCTCTCATTTGCATCACGTCAAGGTTTCTCACCTTCTTTTCAAGATCTGTCTCATGTTTTCTCTAGTTGAACCAGGAAATCCTTCCCAAATTCTTGCTCACTCTACACTTAGGTTCTCTTACACGTACCATGTCTACAAAAAACCAGATCATGTGCCAGTAAAATCTCTTGTAACCAGGAAAAATTTTTTACTTGCAATTATTGACTACCAGATGCCAAGGCTTTCGGTGTTTCTTTTGGAACTGTTTTTTCTTACAACACGAGGTTTAAAAGCATGCTATGCATGCCTGTGACTCTCCATCCACCTGAAGTCCTCTACCTGCGCATCGCACACCGGGCCCTCAGCAGCCCCAGGGCCAGGGGCCTCGTTGGGTACATTCAGTCGCTTGGCACGTCCCAAATCATCATCCCGGCTGTTCTGCCACTCCGCGTGCTCTCTCTCCTAATTTTCGAGGAGAGCCGGGACAGTATGAGCTCGAGATGCGCGTTTCCACTCGGGGTTGTGCGGAATGAGGGGTTTTCTCCATGATGTGCAAACGCACGGGCGGCTGCCCCGGCGGAGGGGCTGCGCAGCCCGGACCCCCGGGCACAGTGACCGGAGCCGCCGGGACGATGCTGCGCGGCGCCCGGACACCCCGTCCCGGTCCCAGGGCAGCCCCCGCCCGCCACCCCCAGCCCGGGGGCACCCAGG